>CM076574.1:239662830-240262830 GCA_034641835.2 Pinus albicaulis | reverse complement strand
TTTTACTCAAGTCTATTTTAAGTACTTACCTTTATAAATTCATATTGCTTAATCTATTTATGTGGGACCTATGGAAATGTTTTACTATTAGACGATTTCGTGGTTTCCATTATTTTTAACCTTTAGGTAAATTTAAGTTCATTATCTTTAATCAGAGATAATTGGTTCTTCTCCTGCATGTCGCCATTGTTGTGGTAAAACACAACCCCCCCATTTTCGACTTATACACTTCAAATAATGGGGATCCTTTCTACAAATTTTTTGGCTAAACTCCTTTTATAATTTTCATTAAGTTAATTATTCTACATTTTTGTCATTTTTTCATCTTCCTCGGAATTTTGTTTTGATTGCTTTATTGAATTTGGTTTTTCATAAGCTTTCCAACGATACTTGTTTCACTTTATTTGGTCAATCGTTTTGTAAATTACACTCTTTTGAAGTTTGATCATTTTCTCGCTTGGGCTAAAAAATGTATAAAGTGTACCAATATTTTAATTCTCGTAGTTAAAATAGTCATTCATTGTAAATATTAACTTTTAGTTCATTTTTACTATTTCTTTCATTTTTCACTAACGGTCCTACAAAATGACCCAACTAAATTGCATAATGAATTAAAACACATTTCAGGATCTTGGTAATTTAATCCAACTCATTATTTTAAACAAATTTCCAAACCCAAAATCCCAAAATTGCAAAAAACTGAAGTCCAAAATGTAGGATGGTTAATCCCACATGGGTCCCACTTCTCACCACACTCACTCTTCTGAAAAAATCCTGATTTACAAAAAAGCTGAAATAAAATATGCGATGCGATATTGCGATTGCGATACATCGCAAATCACATATCGAAGTAACAAATATTTGTTTTTACGCATATATTTAAAAAGTGTCGAAACCCCGATGCAATTTGGTTATACGATGGGATTTTAAGTTTTATGCAAAGTTTTTCATTCTCCTTATGACTCCCGTGACCTCACCCTCCACCTCACCTCTCCTACCTCACGCTTACCTCCAGCTCACCCTCCAGCTCACTCTCCCTCACCTAACTCTTCTCTCCACCTTATAACTCCCACTCATTCTCCTCCTCCCTTATTAGTACTCCTCGCCTCTCCTCTTCCCTCCTCTCTCCCTCTCACGTGGATGTTTAGTTTTTAATTATTTAATATATAAATATTATATTTTAATTATAATAAATTATTATAATTTTAATATAAATAAATTATAATATTAATATAATATATTTATATTTTAAATAAATTTTAAATCATTTATTTTTATTAATTACTTTCTGTTTATACTAAATTGAGATTAATAACATAATTGTAATTAATTATCATTAATTAATTAGATATTATAATCTAATTTAGGATTAAAATTTAATTTAAAATTTCTGATTTTTAGTCCAAGCAACAGAAAATACCAGATTTCTAGAAATTTTTATATACAAACTTTGGAAGCTCATAAATGGAGTTTTACTTGGTCAACTGAGGCCCATGACAACTCATTAGATAGATAAAATGATGGAGAACATTTCTGAAGTTGTTTCATTTCTATATTTGATAATTTATTAGGTCTAAAATTCAGCAGAAGATCATGCTCCAAATTTTTAATAAAAATAATTTGCTGAGTTTTATTTTCTGCATTTTAATTTGCCCACAACTTCTTCTAAATGCAGATCCATTCGTCAATGATATCTTTGGCCAATTATATTAGCACAAAAATCAAAATAAAGCTTATATTTCATTTTTCAATTATTTATTTAATTAAATTTTGATTGGATTTATTTAATTTTTTTTTGCATTTTGATTTTATTTTTTACATTTGAATTTTGTTTTGATTTGTTTTGCAGGAAAACAATTGAAGAGATGAGAAGAAGAAGCTCTCAATCAATGAGAAGGCTCCAACAATTGAAGAATATGATTTTTAAGCCAATTAAAATTGATGGAGCAAAACCACTCTTCAACAGAATTTCCTATGAAGAATTCTTTTGTAAATATGATAAATAGCAGATTGTAAAATGTAATAAGGGCTTCTATCCTCTGCAATTCTGGAATTCTTGATGACACTATTGTTTAGAGGATTTAGGGGTGTAGGGTGAGAGGAGAGGAATCTCAGATCTGGAGATTATTGAGGTTTTTATTTTATATTCTAAGTTATGTATAATGAACAGAGTCTCGCACTACTGTAGCTCTGATTTTAAAAGCAGAAGTTCAGGTATTGTAAAAGACTGTCAGAGACCGGAGCTGGAGAAATGGACTTAATAAATTGGTATTTTTAATACTATTATTTTAAATGCTAGTTTCATTTTTTTGATAAAAGGAATGTGTCAATTTACTCACATGCTTGTGCACTTCTGTCGGTATGAGTAATTTGCTTCAATTTATGTTATTATTTGTATCTACTCTTATAGGTTGAGTTCTAATTTCTGAGTAACTATTTACTTAGAAATTTGTCTTATAAAATTGATTTATCGAATAGTGATATGTTGTGAACTAATTTCTGCATGTTATTGTTTAATTATTCAAATTACTGATTAAATGATCAATATCATTTTGAGACCTACTTCCTGAGTGTTGCTGATTAATTATTTCAGTTAAGAGGTCTCTAGATAGAATGTGTTTGGTATTCACAATATGAGTTAAATGAAATACTTCGTTAGCTTGATATTCATTTAAAAAAAACATATTTAAATCTCAATTATTTAAAACATCTTGCTCTTAGTTGGGATAGATCTATATCTGCCTAATTGAGATAGAATTAAAATAGTTTATTTTTCTTGCATCTTAGAATAATATTGCATATAGATTAAATTCTACATCCTAAAAAAGTCCTCTTCTCAAAGAGGAAAAACTTTAGTTGTGGCTTGGCTAAGCCCAAATTAGCTTAAGGATCATTTTCTTGGCCGATCAGTGAGATAAATGATCTGATGTATTTTTCCCATTGGTAGATAAAAGTCATATTTTAAGCCAATGGAGATTGAGAGAAGGTAACTGGACCTAGTTAAACCAGTCAGAGCCACCATTCCAAACGGAAAAGGAATTGATTTAAGTTCTGGATCGGGTGGTCACCCCCCATGTTTTTTCAGCGAATTTCATGGCCTCAATAGGGCTGAAGCAAGCACCTCGTTCTTGGTACACTCGGATTGACAACTATTTCACTGGGTTGGGCTTCACCAAAAGTGAAGTGGAGGTGAACCTGTACCAGATTATGGTTGATGGTAAGCTCTTGATTATCGTACTTTATGTTGATAGTCTAATTTTGACAGGTGATGAGAAACTGATAACTTCTTGCAAGGAGGATCTGGCAAGGGATTTCACAATGAAGGAAATAAGATTCCTTCACTATTTCCTTGGTTTGGAAATATGGCAAAGGGATGGTGAGCTATTTGTTTCTCAATGCAAGTATGCTAAAGAGATTCCGAGTAAGTTTCACATGGAGAGATGTAAACCCATGGAGACTTCTCTTCTAGGAAATTGGAGGAAAGAGGATGCTACTTCAGGATAAGTAGTGGATGCTATTGTTTACAGGCAGCTAGTGGGTTCACTGACGTACTTGGTGAATACCAGACCAGACAATTTCTATGCAGTTAACCAACTAATTCAAGCTATGGTTAAGCCGACCAAGATCTTTTGGAAGGTGGGGAAGCATGTATTGAGATATCTCAGGGGCACTCCAGAGTATGGATTATGGAATAGACAGACAGAGGGAGTGAAGCTTCAAGGCTTCACATAAGCGGATTGGGCAGGTAGTCCATTAGATATAAAGAGAAAACCAAGAGGGATCTTCAACACAGTATCAACATCATTTTCTTGGTACAACAAGAAGCAGCTATATGTGGCACTCATTTCATTTGAGGCAGAGTACATGGGAGAAAGTTAGGCCACATATGAGGCCATCTGGATGAGAAATATCCTGGTTGGTTTGTTTGGTTCTCAGATGGATCCGACGGTGATACATTGTGATAAGAAGAGTTGCATTAAACTCTCAGTTAATCCGATATTCCATGATAGGTCCAAGCACATAGACATCTGGTACCACCATCTCAGAGATTGTGTTCAGAGGCTAATGATGTTACATCAGTACATTCCCACAGAAGATCAGGATGCAGATATTCTGACGAAGGCGTTCGCTACAAGAAAATTCGAATACCATAGAGGCAGGATTGGGGTGGAAGATAATCATTTTCTTGTTGAGAGGGAGTGTTGAAAGTCAATAAGAAATTGCAAGACACACACTAGTGTTGGACCACAGGTCCTAGAGATACATTCGTGTGAAATCCAATTTAATTTAATAAATTGGTGCAATGTCTAATTTAATTATCCCTTAACTAAATTGGACAATAAAATGTAATATTATCTCATAATCACTTGTAATAGTTAACAAAGTGTGATAAACTCAGTTAGCTCGTGAATTTCGAGTTGAGGGTGGTTGGTGAGGCATGCAAAGTGATTCTATTAGTTATGGAGTTTGAGTTACAGTTAGTGCATTAGTTTAATGCATGAGTAATCAGTTAACTCAGTTAGGTGAGTTAAAGTCAGTTGAATTAGTTGTAACTATTTGTTTCACTAGTGAGAGATCATGTGAATTAAATCATATTTAATTCACAATCAGTTATCTGCCATGCAACTGGTGATTTACCATTAATAGCTGCATGCATGTCAGTTCCAGTGGAGACCTAGTTGAGACAAAGGTTAAAGGGATGTTAACTATCAGTTGTATCATTAGTAGGTTGCCCGCATGCAGCTAGACATCCATTGGATTGCCCATGATCTTTGTGTAGTTTTGGAAGGCTGAAATTCCTAAAGAATAGGGATTTCATTCCACATGAATTTCAAAAGCAAGGCAGACTGATTAGAGGCAGAAAATTAGCTAAATGTTGGTCAATTTTATCTGGGTTAGTGTGAGACAGTTGTGAGAGTGAAGGAGACTCTTGTGAGAAGAGTGCATTGTAATTGTTTCATGATTCCATGGTGAATATACAATATAATATAGAGGGGTTTTGAGCAGCAAGATTTCCTCGAGAAAATATCTGTGTTGTGGTTTGATTTGCTTCTTTCTTTACTTGTTGAGATTGGCGATCATGTTTATTTTCCGCAATTTATTTGTAGAAGGATTTAGTATCTAGCTTTAGTACATTGCTTGATCGGATTGAATCCATTGATATACATATTTTTGTATAATTTTTACAGGCTTAGATCCATAAAAAAGCTAAAAACATTACTACCAAGCAAGAAAAGAAAGTTACACAAGTATGGAGAAGGAAGCAAATTGGATCAAAAATTCTCTTGAACACTAAAGAAAACAACACATGTTGATTTGATGAGGACATATTTGGCATATATGATATTTCAAGTTTTGATGATGAGACTCTGCCAAAAAGGAGACCATGCATACTATTATGGGGAGCTTGTGATTCTTGACTATTCTTGCAGAAGTTATTTGTGATGAGCCTGATGAAACCCATGATGATTCACACATGGATAATAATAATTTGATAGATCATCTCTTGGGAGAAACTCCATTTAAGAACATGATCCTTTACTCATCCAATGGACCATTTTTGAAGATGTCTTCCACTAGATCACAAGGTAGAAATATTTCTTATCTAAAGCAAAAATTAGAGCTATAGGAGTTTATGCTGGTAGAGGGATTCAGTTGATTATCTACCTCATTCATTTCCATGAAGGCATTAAAATGATTAGGGGGATAAAATTAATTGAAGAAATAGCACCATGATAGGGGGGAAACATATCTATGAAGAACTATCATTGATGAAGAAAATATGATAAAGAGAATCTTATTGTTAGGGGTAGTACTTGGGCACCCCATTTTCCATTGATGTCAAATGGGGAGAAATTATTGAAAGGGAAAGAATATCACCATCATTTAAAAAGGTGTATACTGTTGGTCAAAGTTGCATTGATGTCAATATGGCATTGTTGGAGATGGAAAATATTCTTGTGATACATGTCCTGACCCTTGAGATGTTGTCATAACCTCATGAAAACCCTATATTGTTGATGCATAATCTAATAATGAATGAATCCCTAGATGCCCATAATTCTCTAGAAGATGCATTAGTCCTAACATATTGATGCAAGTACTAAGTGTATGGAACCCTAAGCCTATGAAGAAGACCTTCACATACATGAATAAGAAGCATTAATTCTTATTAATGAAGAACACAAGTGAAGAACCCTAGCCTTTTTCATCGATGAAGATAATGATGGCATGGATGATTTTTGAAGGTCACATTTGGAGCTCTAATGAAGAAGCCTTAGATACCCTAATCCTAAAAACTTGATTCCCTAAGTCTGTGATGAAGGAGCCGTAAACATAAAATCTTAAAGATTGCCATGAATAAAATAATTATGTCAGTTCACGAAATATATTTTTATGGATGGAAAAATGGCCTCATATAAAGGTGGAATTGGCATAGTCTTGTAAAGTATTTTTTCCTCTTTCCAACGAGTTAATACTTGTCCTCTAACTCCTCATAGTTTGTGAGAAAATGATCTTTTAAGATAATAAAATACACTCTTTACCCTAGCCGACCTAAGCCTACTTGTATAAGTTGGCTTCACTACCAAGAGACATGTATCTTCATTGAAGGTCTAAATTAATATATATTGACACATAAACACTCATTTGTTATCATTCAATTTAATGAAATCATAAAGATACGAGATAGGAAGCAAAGTGGAGTTCACATCTCGTGAAATGAGGAAACCGAGGAGGAATTGAAAGCTTGAATGATTGGGTTAGTTTTATGATTGGGATATTTTGAAGACCTCGGACCATTGAGAACAACGGATGTAAAATATGTGGATACATAATTCTTAAACCCTGCATAACTCATACCTTATCACAAATACCTCAGGGCTAGGAATTTTTGAAACAAACAACACTTCGGATTTGGTTTTGTGACCTCAGTATAACTCGGATATGCACCTAAGAATTGATGGACTTGAATCTAGGATTGAAACTCAAAAGATACCTATCCCCAGACTTGTGGTTGCATTCTTCTTGGACCTGTGGAGGCACAACTCTAAGGACCTGCGGTGGCATTCCTTCAGACAAAACTATTCACATTACAGTTTTGGTTTGTGGGTTGCTCGGAATTATAACACCTTCAAGCCTAGATTAAGGCACAAACTTGGCCACCTTTATAGCTCAGACTTGTAGCACCTTTAAGCCTGCAATAAGGCTCAAACTTATTCAAAAACATAGAACTATGACCTGAGGTCAAACTGTGGAAAATTGTCTTCAAAACTCAGACTCTTTGAAGGTTGGAATTGTAGTGTGAAGGTGCTCGAATCATTGACCAGTTGGAGCTCAAAAAAGAGGCTCAGATCACTATTTAAGGCTCAGGTTACAAGACTTGTTACAATTTTTTTTAATCCTTGTCTACATGGCTCATAATTGTGTTGTGGAGGATTTGAAACAATGATAAAGTCATCACCTAACCACAAACTTTCAGATAAGAGGATAAAAACATCAATATTGGACTTGGTGCTTCTTGGAACAATCACCTAAGAACTGTTGGAGAAGCTCAAATCACTATTTAGATAAAAGGGAAATATCTCATTTTCAACTTCAAACCTATGGTGTGCTTCCTTTCAAGTTTGGAACTGTGACAGTCTTGGGCTGTTACCATTGTAGTTGTAACAAAACCTTCCCACATCTACCCAAATAACCGGCAAACCGTGGTAAACATGTGATGAGAGGCTACTATAATGAGATTAAACCTTCTATGTGACCTTAAGGAAGTGGAACCGATGGAAAACATATCATACATACCTTGTACATCATCAATGACACCCCTAGGAGCTGACCCAACCTTTCAGGCCTCTTACCCCTGGGTCACACTAAAATTTTGATCCCCTTTGAGCCATAGCTGCAGGCATAACATTGCATTTTAGGGTCTAGGAGGCTATATCCATAGGCATAACGCTGCATGCTATTAACTAGGTCCCCAATTACTCAGTTTTGTGCCTGTGACTTCGATATTTGAGCCACATTTTCAAGCTGAGAGCCCAGGTCATTTCCCAAAACTTCATGAAAACTTAAGGGATGATAAATAACAATACGATAATGATACATAAACAATAACATTAACAATAACTTGTCTATACCCCTACTATCAATGACAAGAATTTTGTCAAACATGTGACAAACATTGAATCTACAGGTGTAAAAAACATATTCAAGCATAGGGGTCTCATACTTATTTGAGAATTGCTAAGGAGCATTGCTCCCTTACATCATTAGCTACAATACAATATATCTTACCATAATACATTGTGCATTCATTTACAAGTAAAAACATGGATAGAGCCATACATCATCACTAATAAAATACATACTTATAACCAACATAATAACAATAGAAATACCATGAATACAACAATAATAGAATCCACATAATAACTAGTACATTTTCATACCAAATACCAAAGGAATGAGCTCTTCATTATTGAATGTAAAAACCAACAAGATATGGAACTTCCTCGTGCCATATTTCAAGCATGAATGTGGGACTCAAACCAAAAGAACCAACCGGGGCATCTTGAGGCTAAACCGCCTTACCCTCATCAATACAAACCATTTTTTACCATGATCCACAACAGACCACTAGGCCAACACAATAAACATGTCATAATCGGCTTTACCGCGATCTACACCTGATCACTAGGCTAACACAAGCATGGATATCACCAGACTCTCTCCGCCTACACCGTGAGGAATTTTCCTGTGTCTTAGTCTCTCAGGATTTACTGCAACCCATAGTCTGCATTAGGGGTCATTGTGATCCAGGTGGATATCGGTGGCCACCCACCTATTCCATTTGGACCCGCACCATCAATTTTTGCAGCTTTTCACTTTCAGCACAACTTACTATTTTTAGCAGGTTTTCGGGTCCTACACTCCCGTAGCCCTTTTGGGGCTTTAATGATCCAAGTGGATATTGGTGTCCACCCACCTATTCCATTTGAACCCCCACCATTAGTTCGTTCAGTTTTTAAGTTGCACCACAACTTACTATTTTTAGCAGTTTTTCAGGTCTTGAACTTCTGGAGTTGTTTTGAGGCCCTAAACAACGTTTTTTGGGCATCGTTTATCTGGAAAATATGATTTCATTCCAAAATTGATATTTTCAGCAAAATTTGTAGTCCCCGGATAGATATTTCTAACGATGTATCATGTGCTTCAAACGGAGATAGCATGCCAAAGTTACGTCCCCGAGAAGTTGAAACACCAATTTACCCAAATGAGGCCCATAGTTTTGGCGCTTCATGCTACCAGTACCCTAGCTAGTTTATTTCCATTCCGTCTGTAAGCAAATTTCAGTTCTTTGATATTAATGAAATGAAGTGTTATTTCCGCTGCATCTTTGTATTTATGGTTATATGTGTATTCTGTTGCGTTCCTGCATAAATCCGGATTACATTGGGCCCTAAACCAAGACATACTCTCTAGGATTTACCGTATGTCCCATCCCAAGACTACTAGGCCCAACAGAGAGCACACACCTCTCAGGATTTACTATACATCCCATCCTAGGACTACTAGGCCCAACAAAGAGCACCCAATTCTCAAGCTTTATCGCAATCCAAACCCGGATCACTAGGCCCTAAACTAAGGAAAACCACCTCTATGATTTACTGTATATCTCGCCATTCACCAGTCAAGTATTCCTAGTCCCACCGAGGCAACCCACTGTCCGACTTTACCGCAACCCATAGTATGGTCTAGGGGTTACTAGAACACGTGTTATATTAATTCGAAGATCCACCATACTTAGCTTTGAATCCATTTGACAATCCAAATAAACCAAAACATGAGAACTCCACAACACCATGGCGATACGGAAATGGAAAGGCTAGTCAGAATACACTTTCACACCTAGAAAAACCCATGTGAAGACAAAAAATAACCACATGCAATGCCATGTATGCCAAATATAGCAAGGAAATTATACATGCAAATCAATACCTGCAAAGAATCATGTTGTAGCTGCTTGATCCTGCTCTTCCTTTCTTACTTCCTCCTTCTTGTTGATTTCATTTGCCTTTCTTGTTCCAATGCCAAAGTGCTCCAAAAAACTCTAAGTGTCCAAGAGTATGAGAGAGAGAGAGAATATAATGAGAGCCATAAGTGTGAGCAAAAGATTGAACCAGCAAAATATTGCCAACTAATCCTCATAAGCCTTTTTATATATTAGGCCTCTATTTTCTTCATTTTCCTCCTCACTTGCAACCCGTGACTTTTCATGTCCCTTTTTCCCTAATTTCCATTATTTTTCATAAATAAATGTGCCAAAATTCCAATTTTCCTTTCCAAAGCCTTTGCCTTTGCCTTTTGTAATTTCCTTAGCCATAATAAACCAAATGAACACCCACTAGGATGTTTTTCCCAACATTCAAGTTGGAATAAGTGTCCCATCAACCGTGATTATTATTTTTTCCTTTATTAACTTTTATGACATGGAATTTTCACTAGGGTTGTTACAGAACTCTCCCCCTTGAGGGACACCATCCTTGATTTTCAACCACACATATAACTCAGGAAAAAAGTTGAAAATAAAACATACTGCCCATGGAGCTTTATAACACAATTGGTTGCAATATTCACAATGACCACCTATTGAAAACATGATAATCTTACTATTTACTGGAGCTTTACAACACAACTCATTATGCTATTTAGAATAATATACACAGATATACATATACACATTTTCTCAACCAACAAATTAAAGGATATGATGCCCGTATCAGAAACAAGGGAATCTAGAGGCTCGCACCTCCACCCTCAAAGTAATACCAGGATTCACCTCCTTCACAGGATGTCCAGAATCCACTGCTAAGTCAAATCTGCATCCAGTGTCCAGTGCTATAATCTTGCGCCACTATACCCTCGGTGAACAGTTACCGGCTCATTCTTCCAGGGCACACTCCCAATGTGTATCTGATTCCATCTGGAAATGCTAATGACCAAAAAAAATCCATCCCCAAACCTCCCTTCTCTGATACACAGTCCCTCAGGAAATTCGGTCATCCCCTTCCATGCAGTCACTCACATTCGAAGTTCCGCGACATCCCCTATCCTGGGTGATCCATCCGTTGGAAAGGCTTCCTCGCATCGAAATATATAAAAAACAAGGCATATACCTGCCTCAAAACCATCATACCGGTCATAACATGCTCATGGAAATCAATGGACACTCTTGGGTACCAGTGTACCATAATGGAATTGCTCTTAAAGTGCTTTACCAACATACTGATGGATGTTCCAATCCCTTTTGTTGCTGCTGCTAATGCTTGCAATAAGTTTTAACCACCCAATCAGGCATTTCCATGCTTCTTGTAACAAACTTACAACTACTATTAGATTCAAAATAAATTGAAACAAGTTGACATCATACGTCATTGGTAGCTCGTAAATAAGGTACACTTGCGATCCTATTTACTTCCTGTCACAACAAGTCAAACTAGCTATTTGGTCATATCATAATGTATAAAAATATCACATCTAGTTAGCTCAAAACACAACCATCATAAATTAAAATCATGAATCACATGAAATCACCATAAACATAATCGTAAATTACATGTAATCACCATAAGTTAGAATCATAGATCACATGCATAATAAAACTGAAATAAAATACCGATACTTATCCTTCATCGGTCCTTACTTCTACCTTTATCTTTTATCCTTTCCGTATGCACACTGGATTAGTTGCCACACCTGAAAAACACCAAGTTCCTTTTCTTCTCTTCAACCATGTACACATACACAATATACATTACAACACGTACACCCACATATGACATACAACACCATACAATACATGCACCCAGACCGACATGTGACACATACACCTACACCCGATGTACAATACAAAAAAATACATATTCCTACACCAACATACAACACATACACCTAAATCTGGTGTACAATACAACACAATACATATACATATACAAAGTGAAACACAAAGAATGCACATGTCATAATACCACGACTACACCATGCACATACATAGTATTGCATGCCCGAAACACAACATATACGGCATTCACAAAATACGACATGTATACTGGTACCATATGTACAACATGTACATAGTACCGCCTGTACACAACACTAACTGCACAATGTGTGCACAACATCACATGTACACGACACCACCTGTACAACGTGTACACAACGCCAAATGTACACTGCACCACTTGTACAATGTGTACACAATACCACATGTACACAAAACCCTATGCACAACATTTACATGACACCACGTGTACACAACGCCACATGCACGACATGTACACGACACCCCTGCTCACAACACCACATGTACAACATGTACACATCACCATGTGCACACAACACCACATGTACAATCATGCACATAACACCATATGTAGATATCACCATATGTAAAACACACACACCACACCATTTGCACATAGCAGTGCATATACGACATGTACATAGCACCATACGTACACAACACCACATATCCGACATGTACATGACACCATCTATACCTAGCACTGCATATGCAACACCATATATGCAATATGCATACAAAATCATATGTACACAATACTACATATGTTTCATGTATACATCACCATAGGTACAATCACTGAATACACAACATGCACAACATATACAAAACAATAGTATTGCACATCCATATACCACACACTGTCCCTACAAGAAACCTTTCTTATAGTGTCTTTACACTATCCATGCTTATCCTATCATGCCAAAGATCATACTATTTTCACTTTGCTGATGTACTCCTCGGCATTAACTTTTCATAACATAACATAGGCATAGTACAAGAATATAATATAAATTCATATCCACATGATACTGACATCATAGATCCATAAGGGTTACTCTTCCCACTTGATTCCTCATAATACCAAGAACCTCTTCATACTATTCACCTGCATAAGAAATCATTCCTCCATAAGAATGATCCCTGAAAACCCTGTCAAACAGTGACATAAATACATAAATACTTTCATAAATAATCATTAGCATAAAATAAACATCACCTTGTCAGACAACGACATACATACACACATATATACATATAAAGCATTGGTATTCAAACAACCATGATCCTTGAGGACCCTGTCAAGCGTGACATACATACATACATGCATACATGTGTATATTTATAAAAATCAACATAGTCACGATCACAACACAATTTATTGATATCATAAGATCTAGGTTAAGAGAACTTCCTTTATCTATGCACAATATGCACATAGTTGAGAACAATAGTTCCCAACATAGCCAAGGCATCTGATGCCTCACATCCATTTACTTTACCCTTTTTCCTTTCTCATGTTTTTACTACCGCCATCCATTTACCACAATGGACCCAACCAGTCCAACCGATTGTCGCTTTCTACTCATGCACCAAGCTTCATCTGAGTCTTTCATTACCTGTTGGGTACCACAAAGCTCTTCCTAAACTCCATTAACTTTCCTCTTTCCCAAAAAATTCCCAATACTCTCAAAACATAAAAGGAAAGAAGAAGAGCAAGAAAGAAGAATACCATGAAAAACCAAAAGCATACGACACTGCAACAAAGTGGCAAGGCATTGCACCAGATATAAACAAAAACGAAAATCAAGCTCAACAAATAACAAAAGAACAAAAGCATAAGAATAACAACAAACACCATGAATCAATCCCCAAGGGTTATCAAAGCTTCCAAGGGAAATCTCAACTTGAGCCTTCTTTAATATTTCATGGAAATCTCTTGTTCCATGCAATCCTCTGCATCATACTTCCATAACCACATAACTGTCAGCGCATAAATAAATATAACAATATACCAATTATCTTACCTTTTTGTGCTAAGCATGCTAACCTGTAACTGAACACACATGTCATCCATTTGTACCAAAGATCAAGATAACATATCTATCAATTTGAAATCAAATTTTACCCAGACTAAAAACCATGTCATAATCCACAATAAACTCACATTCATATGTCATAATATATAATGATACAAGATTCACCTACTTACACTCAAGTACATATCAATTATCTCAGCACATATCATGTTAGTACAACTGTCATAAAACAAGATCATTCCTTTATACAATCTTAGAGATACAAACTCACCATGCAACTAATCATATATTCAAACAAATTATAAACACAACATATTAGATAAATCAACTAGACAACATAGATGACATAATCAAACAATGAAGCATCAAGTACATGACATATGCAAACTCATACCTTAATGTATCTTAGGGGAAACTATCTTGTCTACAAAATCAATCTAGATTAGCACGATATGACTTCACAACACATCAACTCAAACACAAATCAGATCATGATATCCATAATAGTAGCTAGTTAACATGTTCACATCATAGACTCATAAGCAAATTTCATTCATGCATAACAATCACATATGTATGGCCAGTCTAGATTAGTACAACATAATGTCACAAATAAGTCGACTCATACCTGAATGTCATAACCTTAACCAACTGCATAGGCCAATACAAATTAGCATGATACATTTAATATCAAGATATTCATGTTATAACCTGTAGAAATTATATACAATATGCATGTATATATCTAGACTCTCCTAATCTAACAATATTTATCTTCTTTCTAAATTCAAAATCCTTCCACTATAATTCTTGCGGAAATTTAATCAATAGTTGCAAAACACATGAAGCAATAAAAACACACATAACACAGTTGTTTAACGGGAAAACCTGAAGCTAAAAACCCCAACTATCATAAATTATGTATCATGGAGATCATGTCACAATCTCATACAAATTTTAGTACATCAAGCTCTCAGTACAATTAATCGTCACACACTAACATAGAAGAAATCTGCAAATCCATGCACCAATCTCTGCCTTCCTGCTAGCCTGTCTCCACTGTGCAATCCAAGTTGATTACAAAGACAAATTTGATGCAATCCATCTCCTTGAATGCTTTATTATCATTGGAAACTACAATGTATATATAGATGCAATCCATGCATCACTATGGTCACAACAAATAGTCCATCTTTCCCTTTCACCTATCTCTGCACTGGGTCTCCATTGGATCTGACATGCACTATAGTTAACTGCTGTATTGTTCAGTTGATTAATAATTTATTATTTGTGAATTAATTAACTAATTAATTCACGCCACTCTCACTAGTGTATCATTCAGTTAGATTAGATACAACTAGCTCAACTGAGTCTAACTGAGTTAAACTGAATACAACTCCATGAACTACTCTTCCAACTCTGTCATAACTTTGCCACTTCAGTTCTAACTGAGTCCTCCATGCATGAACTCCATTAAACCCTTAGGAATTGCATAATTCCTTTAGCCCACTGATTTTCCAAATCTATATACTGAAATTAAGTGCTCCAAGAGAATAAGTTGTTGTTTAGATCCTGATTATTATTAAGAGCTAATAATAATTGACATGCATCTATTTTTAGATCAACGATCTATAAATAGACTTCGCCCAATCTTCTAAAAATATAATTTCATCTATTTTTCACATTTGACCAACCATCTACAAATATCCTCCCGCTACTTATAGAATATGCTCACCATGTCTAAAAATAGACATACACCTAAAAATAGCTTGTGTGGGCCCCACCTAGTTTAGGTGATTATTTTCCAACTAGGATCAAGGATGATGTTTCAGGATGCCTCCTTCACTGTTTCTTGTTGCAAACTTCAACACTCCCTCTCAACAAGAAAGGAATATCTTTGCATGCGACATGCAACTCCATGCATTCGCCCTGCAACTCTTGCTGCAACACTTTCGAAACTGAAAGGCTCCAAACAACTCAATCAGTATAATGCATCTATCATCAAAGTCTTCTACTTCTATTTAATTACTACACATGTCTTCAGGAACCACTGCGCTGTTGAAATCTGCACCCATGCACTCTGCACTTGCTGTCAACTCTGAACTGCACTCCAATATCTGACACTGTCACTTTGATCTGCCTGCATCAATCCAACTGATCATGCTACTGCTGCTCTGTGGGCTCCTAGTAGCCAGTTTCAATTCATGATATCCACAACATCTCAATGAATCTTGCCCATAAATCTATTCTTGGGATTACTCATGCATGTTGCCCCACCTCTCACTTGGTGGTATAGCTACATGCACTCCCTCTGCGCATCTGGCACGAAATTTCTCTGCATGAGTGGTTGCTCCCACTCCATGATCCTCATCTTGTGGTTGCTCCACATCCCGAGGTTCACTAATACCTGCATGCAAATCTTGCTCCCTCTCAAGTTTCAATTGCATGGCTTTCTAACACTTCCCAACAGTAGGAAGCTCCGTATAAATCCCATCTACTTCAAGTCTGTAGAGATTATTAGCTCGAATCCCAACCTTCTTGACTTGCCATATTGCTTTGTGCCGAAGGAAAACTTTTCCTTCACTAAAGACAACATCATAGCCTTTATCCTCTAACATTGCGACTGAGATTAAATTCTTCTTTAAACCTGGAACATGCACAACATCTTGTAAAATAATCAGTTTACCTGACGCCCTCTGAAAGGTAATGGTATTAATGCTATTCGCACTGTATTGTTCATTTTCGCCCAACTCAACATGCAACTGGAGATATTTCTCCACCAAGTCACTGAAAAGGTTCACATCTCCTGTCATGTGAAAGGAAGCAGCACTATCAAAGTAAAACCCTAATCCCAATGCACTAGACACCATGCATGCGATCAATGAGAAGTCAAGCTCAAATTGCGAGGCAAAAGCCTCACCAGCTGCAGCTCCAACAACCATATTGTTCTTCTTCTTATGTGGACAATTTGTGGAAATATGTCCAAACTCATGACAGTGAAAACACTTCACATTGGACATGTCATGCTCTTTTCCATCTTCATCGGCCTCAGATATAGAATGGAATTTCTTCCCCTTCTTCTTCTTCGCCTTGGAAACCAAAGCACAGTCCTCTTCATCATCATGCTTTGATGAAGAGCCATCCCTGGTACTTCGCCTTATCTCCTCTTGCACAAGATCCGACCAAAGTCGCTCCCAACCCGCCAGTTTCTCCCGTCCATTGACAGAGTCTTCGAAGCTATGCCAACTCTTCGGAAGCCCAAGGATAGCAAAGCTCACCAATTCATCATCATCAACACTTACTCCTAAACTCCCAAGCTCATCCTTGCATTGGACAAAGTTTTTCAAGTATATCGAAATAGTGTCGTTCTTCTCCATTTTTATTTTCTGAGCTTATCTTTTAGCGCCAACTTCCTCTGGTCGCTGCTGATTTGGAAAAGATATTTCAAAGCCTTCCACATAGCATATGGAGTGGCTTTCCCATGAAGGCTTGAGACAATATGTTCTTTCACACCTTCCAACAGAATCCTCCTAGCCCTTAGTACTTTCTTTTGCCATGCATCAAGTACTGCAACATCCGCCGAAGTGGGCTTAGGAACATCTCTCTCGATGAATTCCTTCAAGCCATTATCTTCAAGCACTGCCTCCATCCTGTCCTTCCAAACTATGTAGTTAGAGTTTCCCTCGAGTAAATATTCCAACCGCAACCCATTGAAAGACATTTCAATGTATACTCAAATATTGCACCAAGAAACTCCTACAACAAATTCAAATTTCTCAACCAGCACAAAACTCAGCACCGCTTCACAATTGTGATCTCCAGTAATTAACACAACTTCGATACCATGTAGAAATTATATACAATATGCATGTATATATCCGGACTCTCCTGATCTAACAATATTTATCTTTTTGCTAAATTCAAAATCCTTCCACTATAATTCTTGCGGAAATTTAATCAATAGTTGCAAAACACATGAAGCAATAAAAACACACGTAACACAGTTGTTTAAAGGGAAAGCCTGAAGCTAAAAACCCCAACTATCGTATATTATGTATCATGTAGATCATGTCACAATCTCATACAAATTTTAGTACATCAATCTCTCAGGACAATCAATCGTCACACACTAACATAGAAGAAATCTGCAAATCCATGCACCGATCTCTACCCTCCTGCTAGCCTTCCTCCACTGCGCAATCCAAGCTGATTACAAAGGCCAATTCGATGCAATCCCACTCTCCTTGACTACTTTATTATCATTTCCAACTCCAATGTATATGTAGATGCAATCCATGCATCACTATGGTCACAACAGATAGTCCATATTGCCCTTTCACCTATTTCTGCACTGGGTCTCCATTGGATCTGACATGCACTGTAGTTAACTGCCGTATTGTTCAGTTGATTAATAAGTTATTATTTGTGAATGAATTAACTAATTAATTCCCTCCACTCTCACTAGTGTATCATTCAGTTATATTAGATACAACTAGCTCAACTGAGTCTAACTGAGTTAAACTGAATACAACTCCATGAACTACTCTTCCAACTCTGTCATAACTTTGCCACTTCAGTTCTAACTGAGTCCTCCATGCATGAACTCCAATAAACCCTTAGGAATTGCGTAATTCCTTCAACCCACTGATTTAACAAATATGTATACTGAATTTAAGTGCTCCAAGAGAATAAGTTGTTGTTTAGAGTCCGATTATTATTAAGAGCTAATAATAATCGACATGCATCTATTTTTAGATCGACGATCTATAAATAGACTTCACCCAATCTTCTAAAAATAGAATCTCATCTATTTTTCACATTTGAACAACCATTTACAAATAGCCTCCTGCTACATATAGAATATGCTCACCATGTCTAAAAATAGACATACACCTAAAAATAGCTTGTGTGGGCCCCACCTAGTTTAGGTGATTATTTTCCAACTAGGATCAAGAATGATGTTTCAGGATGCCTCCTTCACTGTTTCTTGTTGAAAAATTCAACATAACCTTAACCATCAAGTTAATAACATATAAAAACAATAAGTTAACCTATAACATAATCGTCAACAACATATAACATCAACAATGCATATAAGTTACTACCATGCATGAATAATCCACGCATGTACATGTAACTAAACTGATTAACTAAAATTTATCATGTATGTAACCATAACAAAAATAAAATGGAAAACATATATATAAGTAACCCTAATGCATATAGAAATCCTTGAATCATATACCTGCATGCCAAGCATAGAAACTTGTATGACGATCTGCGCTTACCCCATCATTAACATCATAACATAACATACATCATGATAACCTAATTGCATACAATGGCCTTATGCACAACAATATTCACCAAACCAATGCAAAATTGACCATATGCACCCACTTGACATGTATAACCAATCATGAACGAAAAATGCATGTCCCTCACATATCATCACATAAGCAAGCATACATGAAAAACACACAAGCATGACCAATATGTGACCTAGAATAAACAAAAAAAGCATACAAAACATGTAGCAACATGTAAGCAAGAGTGCCTGAACAATACATAAGCGTGAACAACACATAACCAATCATATACTCATGACAACATGTTGGAAACCACACCATCAACACTTATATGGTGATACCACTTCCACCATGGCCAGCACAACACAAATGAAAAAAGAACATACACCATAGGTCTTAGCACTGGAATCAACACTTGGATTGTAACAAGTGCCTGACCAGACACATCTTAAGTTCAAGGGATTTTCTTATAGTTGCATTAAGTTTTGGAAGGTGATTGAAGTTCTCACACACTGGAAAATAAAATTATTTCAAATTGATAAATCACTCACACATATGAAGGTATTAGTGTTTGATGTGGTAGCAATGATTAGTTTGTTTTATAATGGTTAGGAGAATATGAAAAGAACGGTGGGTCTATATGTTAGAAGTGCAATGTTAAGAAGAAAAGAAGACAAAAGATTTTAGACCTATAATGTATTGATGAAATAAAGCTTATTCAAGACTTACAAGAATCTCATCACACATTTAAAAGATTTATGTCATAGGGAATTCTTATGAACAAGCTTACCATACACATTTTATCCAGAGAGATTGTAAAACAAGGCTGATAAAAATAGATAATCATGTACAACTATATCATAAGATTGGAAAGAACATGAGATGACATATATAGATCACAATATGGAAATGAATCTATAAGATATGAAAACACACAAATAAGTTACACAATACACACATCAAATCCTTCATCAATATTCAAGAGTGTATCTGGATATTATAAGTTCAAAAAGTACAGAACACAAGGTGCAATGAGATGAACAACTCACGAACCCTTTCCTCATTGCTTTTCATAAAATATATACAAAAAGGAAATATGTTAAAGATCCTCAAAAAGTGGAAGTATGTTGTAGGACCTTTATTACAACCTTCTAAGTATAGGAAACCATATTTAAAGTTTATCCAATAACATAAAAGCAATTTGATATACAATATTTGGTTTACACATGCATGAAGACAAAAAATGATAATATGGAAATCGAAGTGATGAGTTGAGGTGGCTGATTGCTACTCGTTTCCTAGAAAAATTTCCTCCACAAAAAGTGCAAAAATAACTAACTGAAAATGACACCTGGATCTTTATCCACAAAAATGCAACAGTAACCAACTGCAAATGACACCCGGAAGACACCTTCATTGGAAAATACTTTGCAGGACAAGATTACCATTGAGGTAGCATATACTTTATCACCATTTAGTGTCATTCCTCAAAACCAAAACAAAGAGCTACCCTTTTATCTTCTTATATAAATTCTGAAGAAAACAACTACTTTCTATAAAATGTAGCTATTTCTGATAACTCTGTAGATAGGCCCAAAATGATATGATTCTTCATATTTTCCTTGTTTTAGATATTCAATCATTTCAAATATAGCACAAAATCCAAAAACCTAAGAGCTTCTACCTTAGTGACCCTCTCATTTGGTTTTCTCTTTTATGCTTGTTTTTTCTTTTGAGATTTCTTCTTGTGTGGATCATTTCCTGAACTCTCATCTATATTTATTATCTCATCTCTAGGAACAGGATTAGCTATGAGGTTGCTAGCTAGTCTGAGCTTATTTTTTGGTCTGGTATGAGGCCTTTGATTATATGGATTAGGAATATATGAAGGCCTCATTCTTACTTGGATGACACTGCTTTGCTGCTCCTCTTCAAACTCTGTTTCACTACTCTCTTCCTAAAATGATGAGTATGAGTGGATTGTTACTTTCTTATTTCCCTTAGCTAATGAACTTAGAGATGAATAAAGGTGAGCTATTGTTGGTTCCTCTAATGTAGTGTTTGAAACTTTACACTTTCCTTTAGTTGATATTTTGAGAGAGGAATAACCTGTGCCAGTGTTGGTTCCTCTGCTGCTGGAGTCACATTGACTTCTTCTATCTCTTTTCTAGTCTCTAGAACAAGGCTTGGTGCTAATGTTTCAGGGGTGGCCTTCTCCACATTACTAGCTTCCATTGAATATCCTTTTGACAAAATCATTCTCCTTCTACATTTATTCTTTGAATAAGAAGCCACTTCTTCATTGTGTTTAGAAATAATATTTTTGTCAAGTAGAGTGGCCTGTTGTTTAAACCTTCTTGCATTTTCTTGCCTGAAAGAATCCAAGGTTTTTGGTTCCTTAGGTAGCCTTCTGGTATAAACTTCCTTTTCTTGTTGCATCATAGGTATAGGAATGGTGGTTTCAACTCTAACTCTTCTAGTTGAGCTTCTTGTCTACCTGCTTGATGGTGAAGAAGATTGATCTGCCTGTAAAGGGGTTAGTACAGGTGCAGGGTTTGATTCTTCCTCATGGGAATTCTGTTTTGAAGGCCTTCCCACTTTTCTCCTTGAATTAACACTATTGAAACCCTCATTTTCTAGGAACTTGTTCCATGTGGTTATGTTCTTCTTCAAATGATACACTGCCAACATTTTGATTAGCCCCCAGTGATAAATATTATGGAGTGAATAATTTGGGGTTCATTGTATCTTTTAATACAATGTCAACAAATATTTATAGAGGAAGAATGGGAGGTTCATAGTTCTAGAGCCCCAAATATGAGATAAAAACCTCATCTGATACTGATGCATTGTGGAAAACCTGCCTTCATACGTGATATAATGTTGCACTGTGGTGATAAATTCTTGCCATTCAGGCTTAAAATAGGAAATATGGATAGTAGAGGTCCAATCCACATTTTCATGCTTATATTTAAGATATGCATTTATATCCTCTGTAAACAAAGTTTTTCTTTTATACCATGACTCACCTATAGCTGACAGTTGGGTAGCTCGTGCTATGATGGTCTCTAAGATTTTGAAAGTCTGAGACCCCAAATTGACGTTCTATCCATTGAAAGACTCAGAAAATGCTTGAGCAACTGCACCATTCTCCCCTAAGAAATTCTTCAAAAACCAATACCATCCAGCTGCCTAAACTGTGATTTTCCATGGTGATCAACAAACCGTGTATTGGCAGGTTCCGAACGGTTTACCTTGCCACTCTTACCCATTCCATTTTATCAACAAATAACTCAATTGATAATGAAAACCTATAAAAATATGGATAAAAACAAGCCACAAAGCACTAACTATTTGCATGAAGGTAAAAAACTGCTTGCTGGAGGATAGAAAACTGCTTTGCTGTAGCTTTCTCGAGGTAAATGGGAAACAATGATCTACATGCCCCTAATCACGGTGAGGTTAAGTGACACGAAATCAAATGATTTTAATTTAGGTGCCAAATCACTCCACCAAATATTTCACTCCACCGAATGATTAACTAATTTCTACTCGTACGTCAATTTTGATCTACTTCACCTTTAATGAGTAGCATTAGATTAACTAGCCTTAACAAATAGAATAGCCAACTCCCTTTTAATGAAACTCCAATTAGAAATAGCCACGTTTTAAAAGGGTAATATCTCTTGTTTAACAAACCTTCAATTATTCCAAAGAGTATTGCCTTTTCACCTCCTAACACAAATTCTAAAGAAAATAACTACTTTTAAAAAAAGGTAGCTATTTCTGTATTGCTTATGAAACCAAATTTTTATGGGAAAATTGCTACTTTTCATAAAAGGTAGCAATTTCCTGTTATTCCTGAGATAGATGATGACTCTAACATTGTATCCTTAGCCTTAGATAGAAGATATCATTATGAATAAACAGTACTTCTAAAACTAAATCCATGGCATTAACTAATCAAGGTAGTTAAAAGAATTATTTAGAAGAAAATTCACCCTAATTACTCTAAGACACAAAAACAAACTATTGAACTCAAATTTTTTGGATTTTGTTAAAAATAATAAAAGCTTTGACACATTTTTAACCCTCCAGGGCCTTCAACCATAGGCTAGGGGACAAGAGAGGATCAAAGACACAAATACAATGGTGACCAAACTTTGAAAAATTGCAGTGCTAACAATAGGAATGAGAAACACATATGCAACCAACATAAATGTATGATCAACACACTTCCCATCCAGTCTGAGGGTTGAACCATGCTCTGATACCACTCTATGGTATCAAATATCACACAAAGAGAACATAAACCAAACACCACCCAAGGAAAGCGTAACCACAATCTAATACCACTCTGTAACACACCCTTCCCACATCTACCCAAGTAACCGGCCAACCGTGGTAAACATGCGACGAGAGACTATTATAATGAGATTCAACCTCCTATGTGACCTTAAGGAAGTGGAACCAATGAAAAAGACAACCTACATACCTTGTACATCATCAATGAAACCCCCAGGATCTAACCCAACCTTTCAGGTCTCTTACCCTTGGGTCACACTGACATTTTGACCCCCTTTGAGCCATAGACACAAGCATATCACTGCATTTTAGGGGCCATGAGGCTATAGCCTTAGGCATAACACTACATTCCAATGGCCAAGGCCCCAATTACTCATTTATGTGCCCTTGGCTCCGGTATTTGAGCCACCTTTCAGGCCTAGAGCCCAAGTCACTGCCCAAAAATTCACGAAAACTTAAGGGATGATAAATAATAATAGGAAATGATACAAAAACAATCACATCAACAGGAACACGTCTGGACCCCTCCTAGCCATGACATGAATTTTGTCAAACATGTCATAAACATTGAATCTATAGGTGTAAACAATAGATTTAAGCATAAGGGTCTCATACTTATTTGAGAATCACCAAGAAGCATTGCTCCCTTACATCATTAGTTGCAATACAATCTGTTTGACCACAGATACATTGTGCATTCATTTAAAAGTAAAAACATGGATAGATCCATACATCATCACTGATAAAATACATACTTATAACCAACATAATAACAAAAAAAATACCATGGATACAACAATAATAAAATCCACATAATAACCAATACATTTGCATACCAAATACCAAAGGAATGATCTCTTCATTATTGAATGTAAAAAACAACCAGAGATGGGACTTCCACATTCCACCCGACCATAGATTGGCTGAGCCAAATCTATCTTCATCCAATCACCCCTGTGCCATATTCCAAGCATGAATGTGGGACTCAAATCGAAAGAACCAGCCAGGGTATCTCGAGGCTAAACCACCTCACCCTCATCAATAGAAATCAGGCTTTGCCATCGGATCCACACCATATCACTAGGCAAACACAATAAACATGTCATAACCCACTTTACTATAATCTACACCCGATCACTAGACCAACACAAGCATATATATCACCAAACTCTCTCCACCTACTCTGAGAGGAATTTTCCTGTCTCCTAATCTCTCAGGCTTTATCGCAACCCACAGTTCCAATCAGGAGTCACTAGGCCCTAACCCGAGACATACTCTCCAAGGTTTTTTGTACATCCCATCCTGGGACTACTAGTCCCAACGAAGAGCACCCACCTCTTAGGATTTATTACAATCCAAACCTATATCACTAAGCCCTAAACCGAGGAAAAACACCTCTAGGCTTACCGTATATCCTGCCATTCACCGGTTGAGGAGGCCGACCGAGTAACACGCTATCTGGATTTACTGCAACCCACAGTCCATCTTAGGGGTTTATATGCCATGTGTTATATCAATTCAAAGATAGTACCCCACTGAGCTTAAAATCCATTCGGAAATACAACTAAACCAAAACATGAGAACTCCATAACAACTTGGCTATCTGGAAATGACAAGGCTAGGCTGAAAAAAATTTTCACACCTAGAAAAACCCATGCCAAGACAGAAAATAACCACATGCAATATCATTCATGCCAGATCTAGCAAGGAAATCATACATGCAAATCAATACTTGCAAAGAATCCTACTATAGTTGCTTGATCCCGCTCTTCCTTGCTTTCTTCCTCCTTCTTTCTTTCTTATCCCAATTCCAAAGTGCTCCAAGAAAATCTAAGTGTCCAAGAGTATGAGAGAGAGAGAATAGAATGAGATCCATAAGCGTGAGCAAAAGCTTGAACCAAAAAAATATTGTGAACTGATCCTTATAAGCCTTTTTATAGACGAGGCTTCTATTTTCTTCATTTTCCATTATTTTCTTTCATTTTCCTCCTCACATGCATCTTGTGACCTTTCATCTCCGTTTTCTCCTAATTTCAATTATTTTCATAAATAAATGTTCCAAAAATTCCATTTTTCATTTCCAAAGCCTTTTCCTTTTCCTTTGCCCATTTCCTTAGCCATAATAGACCAAATGAATACCCATTAGGATAATTTTCCCAAAATTTAGCTTGGAATAAGTATCCCATCAACCGTGGTTATTATTTTTGCCTTTATTAACTTTTATTACATGGAATTTTCACGAGGGTTGTTACAGTAGTACCTTCTGAAGGCATTCTCTTGAGGTAGTTTTGAAGGTGTACTGAAGCAACTGTGAAGAACATTTAACCCACCTTTGAAGAAATCCTGAAATCACCTTGAAGTAGTGATTTATGAGGTAGATTTGAAGACTTTTGAGATGAACTAAATGTAATTTTTATAAAAGACTTGGAGATGATCTTAAAGGCCCTTGAAGTGAAGTTTTTGGAGCAACATTGAAGGCATTTGGAAGCTGATCTTGGAAGCATTATTGGATACCATCATGAATTGCTACTATCATCATGAGGTGACCTTGGAAATTTTGTTTGGGAGAAATGAAGAGCGGTGGAGATACCTTCATGTGAAGATAAAGTTGTGATTGATGAGCTAAGTTTTTTGGAGATTGTTTGAAGGCACTATTGAAGGTGAAGAGTTTGTTAGGGCTCATTTCATAAAATATTTGGATTCTTAAAGAACTACTAAACTTATCTTGAACAATTGAGGCATAGGGTTGGAGCCCTAGAGGATAGGAGTCCTCAAAGAGACCAGGTTGGAGCCTGTAATAGAGATAGGGTTAGAGCCCTAGAGGTTGGTGCCTAAAAGTGACAAGGTTGGAGCCTCGTGAAGTCCAAGTCGATGCTTGAAAAAAGTATAGGTTCAACCGTGGTGGATTGGACATTGGTGTCTTCATATAAGGTTGGAGCCCTACATGATATTGTACTTGATTTATTGTAAAGAAGGAGATTGAAGTCCTCGTTATTTCTGATTAACAAAATTATTTATTCTTATTGTTCATTTTATGTTCTAATTATAAGTGATATAACTGGTAGAAATAACAATTGAAAAGAAATATCGATTCATCCCCCTCTCAGTATTTCCAACATTTACTACCATGATTAAATGGATTTTCGGAATTCATAAATGAAATTGGCATCTAATTCTTTTTCCATCCTTGTGGGCATATGGCACCTCAAAAAAAAATTCAACCAGTTTTACTCCCTTCCAGCTGGCTTACGACTTGGAAGTAGTCTTGCATATCGAATGTGAAATCTCGTCATTAAAACTCGCATTCAAATTATTACTAGCCACTTCTGCAGAGGAGGAACATTTTTTATACTTAACACGAGTAGATGAGACTCGTCATGGTGCTGAATTAGATAGTGAGACTCATAATAACAAGTTAAGGCACATTTTGATCAAAATGTAAATCCTCGCTCATATTCAGAAGGTGACCTAATCTTGGTTTATGATTAAGAGAATGATAAATTAGGTGTCGATAAATTCAAGCCCATGTGGCATGGTCCTTATATTATAAAACATGTACTAGAAAAAAGGACTTACGAGCTATTTGTTTATGAAGACATTTCTTTAGGAAAGCCCATAAATGGTTTTTACCTGAAGAAATACTATTCTTAATTCACTCTGTGAAGACTTTTTACATTACTATATCATATTTTTTATTCTTGTGTGATGGATTTAACATCTTTTTACAATATTCTACTACTTCTCCTTCTTATCTTGTATTACACTTTATTTTAAGATGTCGATGCTCCCTCAAACTTACATTAGATTTGTCGATGGCGCTAGTTGTAGTACTTGGAGATTTTCTTCCGCAACTTGGGCTATTTATTTACCCACTGCTGAGTTAGTTAGTATCATGGAATATGCCTTGGTCGACAACAAATAACACCAGAAAATATAGTGTAGCTATTGATCTATTGTCTGATGCCATTTCATTTAGTATTCGTCGATTGATCATAAGGTTAGATTCTCAACTCATAGTATTATATTTAAAGAGTGTCTATTAAGTTATAAGTTCCACGTTGTTAAAAATGTTTTTGCGGGTTCGTCTCTTGGAGAGAGAGTTTGATTAAATTGAGTATAAATACATTCCAAGACATTTAAACACATTAACTAATGCATTGGCTAATTATGTGTTAAATCGACATTTCTAACATATGTAAGAAAGAAAAACAATATTCATCCACAAATTGTACAAGATAAATTGAGATAATAGTAGTAGTTTCCATTAATCAAAATGTTTGTAAAAAGTGTGGCTTTTCAAAATGCCATCCAAGACATATGAGGCCCCATGGCATTTATTATTTGAACATGCTGATATATCAAAAAAAAAAAATCTAGCCCTATGACTAGAAGCTAAGCATGTTGATCATCGTAAAAGACAATGGCACACGCTACTCGTCGTAGCAAGCGACTGATCGGTCCAAGAACTCACATGATATGTCTATGGTAACAGAGAGGCAAGTCATCAATCATAGTGTCTGGGATGTCCAGAATCAACCTCTCTAGGTTGTGCTCAAGCTGAGTTAAGGTCTCTCCTGCATCTGGGTTTGGCACTAAAAGAGATTTTGGATGGTTGCCACGTCTGTCAAATTGATGTAATGTTGCTGGTATGAGTGGGCCCACATTTGCATTGTTATTTCAGATAGTCAGTCTTGGATGTCAAGAAAAAAAAAAAATTTAAAACAAAAAACAACCAAAATGTGAGACTGTTACCTATGTCACCCCACTACATTCCTACAAGAAGTGGGATATCTGGATTAGCACTGTAATCCGTGCATGCATATGGGTAGTCCTCGATCAAGATGATCTGGCATTCGAACCACCCAAAAAACTCAGGAGGGTATCTCACAACTAGGCCATCACCACCTCTATGGCATGCCATCAATGAAACCCACTATAGAATACACAGATCTCAAGTTCCTCCTGCATCTATAGATATATCTGAGGCGAGAACGAGAATCCTCTCTAAAGCAAATGAGATCAAAATGGCAGGATACCCAAAGTTTTTAAGTTTTGCAGTCTTTTCTCTAGTCATTTTCCCTTTGGGAGTGGCAACAACCCACTCACACCAGTTGAAAATGGTAGGCTACAAACACTCCATGAAAATATGAATTTGGGCCTTAGTGAGAAAATGAAGTGTTTCTCTTCCACACAATCGTGCAATAGTGAAAGCAATGGTTCTCAACGAAAACTTCTCAATAGTTTTTATGTCAATCTATCCATCTTTGAGTTGGGACTGTTAGCACTCTATGAATCCCTTTAGGCCAATGAAGGGTCCAAAAAGGTAACCACAAACCACTTGTAGCCAGAAACTGGTCTTTTTAGCTGGAGGGGGTTCCCTCACTTAAGAAGCAAGATTTTGAGATTATAAGGCATAGAGAGACCAGATCTGAAGAGATTTTAAAATGTTTGTTGGTAATAAACAAATGCTTCTAGAAAATGGATACTTGTGATTAGAAAATTTACTGGCCTATCATGCCTATGTATATAACAACCAGAGACACTCAAAAAGGCTCTTCTAGTACATACTTCAGATAAAGAAAACAAATTTGTAGTATAGTGGAAGATAAGCATAACATATACTTATTCAGATGTAACAGAACAACTGGAACTCTAATACTGCTTAGTAAGTATTCTAGAAGACACAACAATGGAAAAGGGTATAAAATTATTCATTTGCAACTAAAATATTTGACACAACTTAATTAGAGCATTACAATATGATTTATAATAAAACTGAGTCATTACACCCATAAAAATAATTGTAGAGGAAAATAATTAAGTTAATTAATACACAGGAGATAAAAAAATTTGAAGCATCATACCACAAATATATTTGCAAAAGGTCACTGGAACAACTGATCCATAAGAATTTTATTCATGATAAATAGGATCACAATACACAAGTCTATAAAAACTAGTTCGTAATACTATCCAACCCTTTATTTCTTCAAACCTTTGGCATCAAATAACGATACATCATTTTAAAACACCATGTCTAGATGCAATGCATATTTGACCCATGAAGTGGATAAAATCAAACACAAAAGAAGAATCTTTAACATGTTTTGTGGTCTTTTTATTTTAATATAAAAAAACCACTACGATCATATCATCTTATCCTATTTGCAAAAAATTTCCAAATACATAAATATTATCCATAAACAATGAACCAAAATTTTCTGGCATAAAAATAAGAAATAACAATGATTTTTTAGATTGGTGCTGCACAATAGCTAGGTGGCATGCCATGTTGGCATGATTTTATTTTGATGATAAAAAACTGGTTGCTGACTAGATGAAGACTCAACAACATGATCAACCATCCTCCTCCCGACAAACGACACTCCCAAAAATATATATTGACCTGTGTGCAACAACTGCGTAGTATGCCCTCCAAATTATGTGTTGTGCATCTGTCTTGCCTCGAAATTCATGAAACAAGATAGAAACATACCCACACTCTTTGAATACTCAATATAACTCAAGAATACCAAAAATGATACCTACAACCTCTACAAGAAAAAAAAGGATATCTATTGTGCAACACTAGTAGTCTTTAGACACTATTAAAATTTCAAAAACTCAACAAATAGATGATTACCCCCTTTTCCTCTTGCTTCACGAAGGTTTGTTGGTGGGTGCCTTGATTTCAGTGCCTTTTGGTGGAGGGTATTTTTCTTCAATTAATATTGGCTGAGAGGACTTTGATTTTGGTTGTGTTTTAGGCCTTGGCCTAGGTACATTACCAATTGGGGGTACTCCAACAACTTCTCTATATTTCCTTACCAATCTCCAAGCTCTTGCCAAGCTATGTTTCGTGCACCTCATATTTCTCTTTAGCACCAAGTTTCGGATATAAATTTTTTGTTGTCTCCTTGCCAAGAGAGACCATTTGACATGCCTCTTGCATCTGCCTAATGTCTCAGAAGCATTTATCACTTCTCTGTTACAATCTACAATTAACTGGTTAACTGCCTTGAAAATTTCATTATATTGAGTCACTTCCATTACCTGCATCTTACACTCCTCAAGCTCCTCTAGGTACCTATGATATTCCCTCCATTTTTCAAAGTCTGGTATATCAGGTGACTGGGATATCTCTTTCATCTTCTACACCCACCCTTGTTTTAGCTTTGTTGCTCTGGTTTTAATCCTGCTAGACTCCATTTTGGGTTTCTCTGATTGTTCAACATATGCAACCTACTTACCCTTATCTTGTATAGTAGGTTTGAGGGGTGTCTTCGCACTTTCCTTTTGTTGTTCTGCTTGTGTGGATGCCTCTCTGAGCTCTCGGTTCTGTCTTTTCAAGAATTCTATTTTGAGCTGTGATTTAGCAAGTGCATATTTCATACTGGTAATATTTGGATCCTCTTCTTCAATCTGGGTTGTTTCAAACTCTTTTGCATCTTCTTTTAGCTTGTCCTCTGAAATGACATCAAATTTTTGAGGAGTTGGCTCCTCAACACCCTTCTTGACTACTGACCTTGTCCTAGGTCTCAACATGAACTTTTCATCTTTGACTGTCTCTTCTGCTTTCAAATGAATATTTTCTTTCTGGAACTCTGCCACATGAACCTCTATCACCTGGTCCTTCTCCTTTCCATTTTCACTTTGCCTCTTTCTTAACTTTATGATAGGTTCCCTTCTTAGTTTTTTATTTTAACCAGCTTCCTTCACTATCTCGGTTATTGGTTCATCAAATGATTCTTCCTTTTCTTCACAAACCTCCATTGCTGAAGAATCTGTTTGAGGTAATAAACCAAGACTTGAAAAAAAACTAGACCAATAAATATTCTTCTTCTCAAGTTCAAACATGACCAGGATTTGAATCAAGGAGAAATGGAATAAGCTTGACATGTGATTATCTTTCTTAAGCTAGTGTTTCTCTGACATCCTTCCCAAACTCTTAAGAAGATAATAAGGTAAGTTCATGGTCTTCTTTGCTGTAAAATGCACCAGGAGCCTGAGGTGATATTGATAGACCCTACTAAACCTACCCTCGCAAGTGAGGTACCTTTGTATGACTTTAAGTGGCTGGGCGTGGTGATTTTGCACATGTATGCTTGGGAAGGTTGTATCAATTTGTTTTTTTAAATTATGGTTTGACAAATTCTTTTAAGAATGAGGCATTAAGATCATCCCCTTTGAACCATTTTTCCCCATCTGTGGGAAGGCCTGTAGCATTAGCACTAACTTTCTCTGTAATGACCATATCCAAGTCTTGTAACCTAACCTTTCCATCCTTGAAACTTAAAGCAAATAGTCTGGCCAATTGTACATGATGACCCACTGTTTGAATATTTTCACAGAAATGAATACATCCGTATTCTCAAACACAACCCTAATTGCTTGACTGTAGTTGACCATGGCCAAATTTTTATGCTCTACACGCACAATCCACCCCCCCCTTTTTGTTGCAGTGGGATCCATTTGACCTATGTACATTGGGATTTCCTATACCTTGTGGCAAGCTACATGTGCAATAATAGGAGTAGAAGATTTCTCCTTTAGACAACAACAACCAAAAGTGTATTTGACATAATTGCTCCGCAGTGATGACGAGGCACTCTTGAAAGTTTAAATAGTGATTGGAAAACTTCATAACTTTACAAACATTCACTCTAAACCAGCTCAACACTCAACATTAGTTAACACTCATCCACAAACCCCCGACTATGACTTTTAAAAACAATAGTCCGTGTGGCAACAAAGTATGCAAAACTACTATATGCTGGAGGTTAATCACGACTTATCAAGACTTGAACTAGGGAATAAAAAAATCTTAAGAGTTGAGTGGAATGACCCTTCCTCTGAAAAGCCCAAATCAAAACGTGTTGATGCTGCATGACTTCTGGGGGACACTGCAAAGCAACTGCGTAATGCTCTGTGTGCAACAACTATTATGTAGCACCTTTGTGCGACAACAACTTCTGAAGTCTCTATAGCTATAGCTTCGATCCCTGGCTTGGTCAGGTAACAAATTAAGCCTTACCCTTCGGCCACGACCATGCACTAGGCTTGGATACCAAGTATGCAGGCAATTGTGTGAAGGAGATGGCAGTCTGTTAGTTTAATTTGAATTTGTATCATGTTTGTACTATAGTGTGAGGTCACACAAGCACCTTCTTTGAAATATATGATGCTTAGTATAATAATCATTGGTTGGGTATGGTATTTTAAGTGGTGGGGGATATGTGGTTTGTGTTAATTTGATTTCGTAATCATGGCCATTTAAGGGGATGAAACTAGGATATGATGGGAAAGTGGGAGTTGTATAATTCATGAATGGGAAATGATTAATGAATAGGGAGATGAAGTATAAGATTTAATAAATGGGAAATGGGAGATGGGAGATGTAGGATGTGGGTTAGGATCTTATGGTAAAATGAACATAGTAAGGGGGGAAAAGAAATGTGCTTCTCTTAATGTCCATTTTTCTTTGAGTAGTTAGATTTTCAACTGAAACAGACTTGAACCTAACTCAAGTAGACCTTATAAAAAACTCCTTATTGAGGCATACCACATGACTCAATTGCTCAGAATTTGTGACAATGACTCCCCACGAATCAACATAGTTTCAAGCTTTTGAGCAAACCACTTAATGACATAGGAACATGGTGATGTTTTTGATAGTGACACTCGAACTTATGCCAACAACAATGTTTATAAGTTCAATTTATGGAAAGACAACAAAATAATGGATTCAAAACAACAATTCGAAACAAAGAAAACTAATGACCCTAACAAGGATCCTTGAAAACAATGTTGCCTTAGGTAAGTTACTATTGTTTCTCCACCAGTCTGTGACTATATAATGAGATATCTATCCCTCAGCATGCAGTCCCAGTCAGAAAATAAATGTCATATGTGTCTACGGTAACTCTTTGGTCTCCTATATGGAAACACTGTTCCTGAACATTCCATGCTCTTACCATCCATGTCAGCAAATTTGGCTGAGCTTGTATACCCTAGATCATGAAAATTTTGTGTAGACCACAATATTTCAAGGCATGTAGTGTTCCAGATTCATTTAAATCTTCCACATCTTGAACCTCATGTTCTCTTTCCCTCCACTCCATTTTCTCAAGCCAAAATCCTGAAATAACAATGGAATATGATTAGAAAATAATATTATGAATTTTGCAATAAAAATTAGGCGTTTTATTTATTTTTTCAACATCCTCGGTGTTGTGTGCATCCATTTTTTATAAATAGAGCGCATTTGTGTGGTTTCCTTGGGGAAAGCTACGCAAATCATGTTTTTCAATGTAACAAAAAGAGTCGAGGGGCATGGAATCGATGAAGGGTAATTGCGCACCCTAAGGGTGAAATTAAATTCATAAAACCCATAAAAAACACTGCATCTATGGTGAAATGAAAAATAAAAGCAATCAAAATAAAGATAATGGAAAGATCTCTTACTTGGAGAAAACGGTTCGTGATTTGGTCCACCATTTTGTTTAGAATCTGCCTCTGAAGTTTTTGGCAAAAATGCCCTCTCAATGGATCTCAAATGGTAAAAACACAAATGGTAATTTTTTTTTTACATTTTCAATTTTTATAGGCATTTTAGGCTCATTAAAATATTATTTTTTTCAATTAACCTTTGAAAATTCAAAATTTTAATGTTTTTGCTATGTTTTTCAGTAGTTATGATAACTTTTTGAGTTTAAATATGCATCACATAGGTTTAATTACGAAAATGAATAATTTTGGCAATGAGTAAACTTTTATCACGTTTTTGGGTTCTTCAAAATTAAAAAGTGAAACCTGGATTTATCTTTAAGCTCTTTTTGTACTCTCGAAATGTGAAAATATTATCGAGTATGCTTGTTTGTTTTAAACTCGTTAAAGTAAACAAAAAAATGTCTACTTGATATAAGTTTACCCCTTTTATGGATCATGTGGACTATTTACAAAAAATGTATATGTTAAATAATCATGGTAAATAGAGTTCTCTCCTGCATTATTTTAACCTTTTATGGGCATGAGAGACTAAATTAACGAAAAAGAACATTTTAGAGTTTACATATGTTTTTCCGCTGACTCCCTAAAAATGAAAAACACCGAGTTTCACTTTCTCTAGGATCATTAAAATTTACAATGAAAGAACTGAATGAGTTTTATTATATTTTATTTTTAAACTCTTTAAATATGAAAATGACATTGAGTTATCCCTTCATTGGACTCGTAAAACATAAATAATGCAGGACTCATCAATCATGACGAGACTAAACTATTCCTTCCTAGGGTTCATTAAAAATACTCTGAAGGACTCATACAGAGGTTGAGCTTAAAGAAAAAGCATATGTTATCCTCCTCAATCTTGCAAAAAAATAAAGAGGTACTTGCCAGTAATGGTGGGAAAAAATTGGGAAGAAACATTCTTTTTTGTATTACAAAAGGTAGTATATCACTCTTGAACATGACACTCGGTCACCTTTGTGTCCGGGTTGGGAAATCCATTTGTCTCACAACCTATCGTACCTCATTGAAAGTATTTAGCTGGTTTTTGGTATTATTTTTGAATCAAATGCTGCCAAGTCAAAGTGTCATGGCACCAATATGTTCAAGAGTGTAGTATACCAAAATGGGGATGCAACAATACTAAAGCAAAAACTAGAGTAGTAGTGAGAAATTAAATCATAAAATGTGTGTAGAACACATAGCCATCATATTATTGTTGCAGCAACAAAATTATGTCCCATTAGATTATCCCAAAGTGGGGAAATGCAACAATATGGACCATGAAAATGTTAATTTCAGAACAATACGCTATAACTTTGAGAAATAACACTTGGATTCCTTAGCTTATGTATTATGAGACTCACATCCAGAAGGGGATCAGAAACAAATCATTTTTGATGTGTTAAATAGATCTCCCGACCTTAATATGGCTTAAAAACACCCAAACCCCATGATCTGGACTATACATAAATTTTTGAAGCAAGTAAAGTGTGATTATATGAGGGTTTCTGAGACAATATGATAAGAAACCATAAGTATGGAGTTTTATTACTCAAAGCATGGAGAAAAGTGGAGATCTAGCCCCTTTTCACAGTATAAAGATAACTCGGCAAGGGTTTCTTTAGAGAATAAGTACAAAGGAGTGGATCTGCAGATCTGGATCTGAAATAAAGCAGTAAAACTAAAGATATGCATACAAATAGCTGAATAATACAATAAATGAAGAAGGATCCTTCTTACAAGCTTTTCAGGAAAAGGGTTGGCCCTTTCCCTAAGAAGCTAGCTCAAAATCAAGGGCATTAACCCTCACACTACAACACTGCAAGAAATAGCACAGTTCTTGAAAGGGACTGCGCTGTCGATGATGGAAATACTTTAGCCAAGTGCCAAGATATGAAAATATTCTCCAGAATATTCCTTACTGATTTTCCAAAGGAATGGAGACTCCCTCCTTTGAAAAACAATCTCCGGAAATGGTGTTGTGAACCCCCACTGCAACACCATGCAACACAACATTATACTATTGCAGAAATAACACTGTAGCTGAAGGAGGATTCTTGGCCTCAAGCCTGGATGTGGAGAAATTCAGTACAAGCTCCTTCAAGAGGCCTCTCAAGAAAGGAGAAGGGATTCCTAAACAAGAATGCCTTGTGCTAAGCAGCACAAAAATCTCAACTAAACAGTTGGAGAAAGCAGAATAGTATACAATCTTCAATTCGTGTCCTCCTATGGCTGCCTTGCCCTCCTTTTAAACAAATGTAACCCTTCTTGCCTTGGGCCCCACTAATTAGGGTTTCCTCTACTAAGGAATATTTCTCCCACTTGCACTGCGCTGTCTCTATGGATGATCTCCTCCTCTCATACCAGCGCTGTTGACTTGTCAAACTTGACCTTGTCCACATGAATTTGTCCTTGTTCACACATGAGAGTGTAAAATATAGCTAGTATCATGATCCCTTTTCACAACATGAGGGATTTTATTCCTTTTTTTAATATGCATGGGCCTTCTTACCCATTTATTCAACTACTAGGTGACAAAAGCAAAATTCAACATTCCAATTAGCTGCATGCTAATTTTAGAATATTACAGTCCTCCCCTCCCAAATGTTGCTTGTCCTCAAGCAACTGCAAGGATTTAACTGAAAAAGTCTCCTTTCCTCCTCCTGTAGCATCCTCATATTGTGAACTCCTCCAAGGAATATGATGCTGTCTCATTAATGAATCTCCATAGTGCCCCTCCCAAGCATGCAAGCTAGCATTTGGTGAGCATCCCAAATAGCCATCATCATGAAAAGGTGAAATACTCAAGGAGGCAACTAGGTGTTGTCTAGAGGTCCCCTCAAGGCATGGAGTCTGAAATGCATTGGGAACTATCAATCCCATGTGAAACCTTCATCCCCAAGCTATCATCCACACATAATGAGCCACCCTCCAAAATGGTAACTCATGCAAATAATCCTCCACCTTTGGCTCCTGCAATGTAGGTTGGCTGAATAACTGAACATGGTAGAAAAAGTAGCCTACCCCATGCTGTATTCATCTCCACTTATGATAAGTGTAGAGCATATGCTTATCTTGGGCTGCAGTAAGGTTTCCCTCTAGTGGCAAGAAGAAGATTAGATCTTCAAAGATACTTTCTCCCATGTCATGAATCATGCTGGCCCAAACCATCCCATACAAAATGAATGACACATCATCACCATATGGCATCCAAATCAGAAAAATGCTAAAGGTTATGTGTAATTTTGGATGATATCAATGGTTTCTCAAGTGGATACAACACAGTCTTCCCAACTGCTGCTTTAGAACATCATGTGGCAAGTTGTCTTCTAACAAGTTACTAGCTGTGCATGTTTGCTCATCTATTGTGTGGTAGTAAGCAGCAATATATATCAGCTGAGCATAAAAATAACAACACACTTGCCCAAATCCATGTAGATAAGGGTTATCATCATAAGTGTTGGTCCTAGAAGGATCATGAAACCCAAAAATAATCTTGCCCCCTTGTGGAGCAATGCACTATACATAGATGGTGAGATAATGCAAATACACAATAAATGAACAATAAGTATAGTAATGCATTTCTTACCATGCATAATGAGTAAGCTGAAGGTGAGGTCCATGGATGAGTCCTCCCATGAGAATATTCTCATATAAATATGCAATATGAAAGGATACATACTCCCCTTGGAACACTCCATCAATAGAAACATACTCCCAAGTGACAGCGCTGTTGGCCTTAGTGATAAGGCTCTTGTCACTCCATGACTCCCTTCCTTGACATTCCACATGCCAAAGTCATCCACCATCATGCTGCTATGTTGGGAAATCTTCTTCCTATGTGTAAGCCCCTCATTATCCTTCAATGCTAAAGGGTAGCCTCTTTTCACCTTGAATGTGCCATCCCTTTTTTCGGAAATATCATGATGAGTATGGGAAATTTTTTTCCCATACTCTCCCAAGAGAGGCCATGACAGTAATAATTATTGTTTCCCCCTCACACCTCCATCATAAAAATCATGAGGTGAAAATATGTTGATTGACAGGAAGGGGATCATATCAACATAATGCACCCAAAATCTTTGCTGCTATATGATGCAAGTGTCCTGCCAAGTTTCTTCCACCCACACACCCTTAGAAAAATGATATGTCATATGATGGCCAAACTCTTTGAAGAGTAGCCAACGCAACCATGCCTCTTACTGCCCGGTGTCATAAATATGCAAGTGGCTCACCAGCCTTTTACTCTCCATCCACACCCATTCATCCACCTGTGGATGTCTCCTACCATGCTCCATCTTAGTACTCCTCCAATGAAGACTACCATCCTCCCATATTAGATTTTTTTTTCTTGCATTTCATGGGATGTTGAAATGCAAATCCTAGAGAAGATCTCACACTAATGACCAACTTGAATCCATAAGGATCCAAGTGTGATGAAGGCAAAACATCCTCACTGCTATTGGTTGACAACGCTGTTAATCTCTCCAATGATGTAGTGGCTGTCTCATACTCCGACTTAAAGATGAACATATGTTTTTAGACAGGGTTCATCTTATCCTCCAAAAGTTCACACCCCAACCCCAAGTGTGGAATTCAACTCAACAATGGCACATGAGGATAATGGTTCATTTCTCCCTTGATCAATTCAAGGTTGCACAACGCAGTGCAATCCTACTGCTCCAAATCAACAGTATGTGTTTACCCTAGGTCATGCAAAGGCAAATTTCCACAATCCTCTAAAATATTTGCTGCAATAATAGAAAGTAGAAATTCAGTCATACCTTGATGGAACTTGGGAACTCCTTGTATGGCCGAAAGAGTTCCTCCCTCTAATGTGTTGGATCCCCCAACTGCTGGTAATGATGGTTGCTCCCCCAAGGTTGTGACAACACTAATACAAGTCTCCATCAATGGTTTGAGGGCTTCTCCTCCTTTGGTTTCTCCTTATCAAATTTCTTAATCAACCTTTGAGTAAATTATGCAAAAGTAGATACTCTTGCATGAATCAAATGGCTGAACCACCAAATGTGCGCTTCACCCTCAAGGTGTAGCACTGTAATCTCCACAACCTCTCTTTCTACCACTAGATGTAGTAGGAAGAATGCATCAAGTCTCCTTGCCCAATATTTTGCTGTAGATGACCCATCAAAGGTAGACAATAGAAACCTATTGCCCTTGATTCCCCTTTTGCTACAAGGTCTTCTTTCTTCCTCCAGCTAAATGAACTGAGGTAGAGCTAGAGTCTCCTTGAAGGCACTAGGTTTATATTTGTATTCAACATGGTATTCACTTAGGATCTTGTGATCCAAGTGTCCTCCATCTCTATGCAATATGTCCTCTTTTTCAAAAGAAAATGGCATAGTGAAATGCTTTGGAGCTCTTTGTAACACTAGATTTATTCTTTGATCATAGGAAGTGCATGGGCCTTTCTCCTCTTGAAACCCTCTAGAGGTCTCACTGCAACTTTCTTTCTTCATTTGCTTAACCTCCTTGGAGAGGTTCTTCATAGATTTGAAAAATGATGAGACAAAGCTCATATTCTCCATCATTTCGATTTATTCCTTCTTCTCTTCTTCCTCTTTGTCTTCTTATTCTTCTGATTGCATAATGGCTGAGATTCCATAGGCTGAGCCAAGATTATGCTCCAATACCACTGTAATATCCCAAAATGGGGATGCAACAATACTAAAACACAAACTGGAGTAGCAGTGAGAAATTAACTCATAAAATGTGTGTAGAACACATAGCCATCATATTATTGTTGCAGCAGCAAAATTATGTCCCATCAGATTATCCCAAAGTGGGGAAATGCAACAATATGGACCATAAAAATGTTAATTTCAGAAAAATATGATATAAATTTGAGAAATAGCACTTGGATTCCTTATATTATGTATTATGAGACTCACATCCAGAAGGGGATCAGAAACAAATCCTTTTTGACGTGTTAAACAGATCTCCCGGTCTCAATATGGCTTAAAAACACCCAAACCCCATGATTTGGACTATACAAATTTTTTTGAAGAAAGTACAACGTGATTATATGAGGGTTTCTAATACAATATGAGAGGAAACCATAGGTATGGGGTTTTATTACTCAAATCATGGAGAAAAGTGGAGATCTAGCCCCTTTTTCACATTATAAAGATAACCCAGCAAGGGTTTCTTGAGAGAATAAGTACAAAGGAGTGGATCTGCAGATCCGGATCTGAAATAATGCATTAAAACTAAAGATATGCATACATACAGCTGAATAATACAATAAATGAAGGAGGATCCTTCTTACAATCTTTCCGGGAGAAGGGTTGGCCCTTTCCCTAAGAAGCTAGCTCAAAATCAAGGGTATTAACCCTCACAGTGCAACACTGCAAGAAATGACGCAGTTCCTACAAGGGAATGCGCTGTAGATGATGGAAGTACTTTGGCCAAGTGCCAAGATATGAAAATCTACTCCAGAATATTCCTTAATAATTTTACAAAGGAATGGAGACTCCCTCCTTTGAAAAACAAGCTCCAGAAATGGTGTTGTGAATCCCCACTACAACACCTTGCAACAAAATGTTATAATGCTGTAGAAATAACGTTGTAGCTGAATGAGGATGGTTGGCCTCAAGCCTGGATGTGGAGAAATTCAGTACAAGCTCCTTCAAGAGGCCTCTCAAGAAAGGAGAAGGGATTCCTAAACAAGAATGCCTTGTGATAAGCAGCGCAACAATGTCAACTAAACAGTTGGAGAAAGAAGAATAGTCATGCAGACCAAAAATCCAATCTTCAATTCATGTCCTCATATGGCTACCTTGCCCTCCTTTTAAATAAATGTGACCCTTCTTGCCTTGGGCCCCACTCATTAGGGTTTCCTCCACCAAGGAATCTTCCTCCCACTTTCACTGCACTATCTCTATGGATGATCTCCTCCTCTCATACCAGCGCTGTTGACTTGGTCAAACTTGACCTTGTCCACATGCATTTATCCTTGTTCACACATGAGAGTGTAAAATCCATCTAGTATCATGATCCCTTTTCACAACATGAGTGATTTTATTCCTTTTTTTAATATGCATGGGCCTTCTTACCCATTTATTCAACTACTAGGTGACAAAAGAAAAATTCAATATTCCAATTAGCTGCATGCTAATTTTGGAATATTACATTCCTCCCCTCCCAAATGTTGCTTGTCCTCAAGCAACTGCAAGGATATAACTGAAAAATTCTCCTTTCCTCCTCCTGTAGCATCCTCATATGGTGAAATCCTCTTAGGAATATGATGCTATCTCATCAATGAATCTCCATAGTGCCCCTCCCAAGCATGCAAGCTAGAATTTGGTGAGCATCCCAAATAGCCATCATCATGAAAAGGTGAAATACACAGGGAGGCAACTAGGTGCTGTCTAGAGGTCCTCTCAATGTATGGAGTCTGAAATGCATTGGGAACTATCAATCCCATGTGAAACCTCCATCCCCAATCTATCATCCATACACAATGAGCCACCCTCCAAAATGGTAACTCATGCAAATCATCCTCCACCTTTGGCTCGTGCAATGTAGGTGGGATGAATAAAAGAACATGGTAGACAAAGTAGCCTACCCCATGTGGTCTTCCTCTCCACTTATGATAAGTGTAGAGCATATGCTGATCTTGGGCTGCGGTAAGGTTGCCCTCCAGTGGCAAGAAGAAGATTGGATCTTCAAAGATCCTTTCTCCCATGTCATGAATCATTCTAGCCCAAACCATCCCATACAAAATGAATGGCACATAATCACCATATGGCATCCAAATTAGAAAAACACTGAAGGTTATGTGTAATTTTGGATGATACCAATGGTTTCTTAAGTGGATACAACACAGTCTTCCCAACTACTGCTTTAGAACATCATGTGGCAAGTTGTCTTCTAACAAGTTACTAGCTGTGCATGTTTGCTCATCTACTATGTGGTAGTAAGCAACAATATATATCAGCTGAGCATAAAAATAACAACACACTTGCCCAAAGCCATGTAGAGAAGGGTTAATATGAGATTATAATATCCATAGGTGAATTGGATGCATCACCATTGTAGTTTGAAGGCATTGTACCATCTGATATATTCCATGATCTTGTTTCCAATGATTTCAAGTTGGAAAAGGAGATTTTTTTTTTAAAAATGATATAGGAATCATGGAAGGAAATGGATACTTATGGTAAAATAGATGAAGGGTTGTAAAATTTGGCGATAAGTTTCACATGAGCAGTGATTTGAACAACACAGATAAAAAAAATCAGCATATAGTAACCTGCTAATGATGGAATATCGATATCTAGCTAGTTTGTGCTATTGTCCACCTACCCAATAAGAGAGGTCTGAAAAAGTGATTGAAATTTTGGTGTCAGTGGTTGTTATAACTATATAATAGTAGAATATGTAGTGATGTCAATGTTGATCCTCATGGAAAAAATGGGTGGAATTGATAGGCTTGCATGGAGATGGCTATACCAATGTCTAGAATCTAGAGAGTAGCATTTCCCCGCAATTTAATTTCAATTCCCCACATCAAGTCCCTTAAAACCATCTTTTACTATCCATGAAAATTCAATAACATATTTTGGAACATCGATTAAGGAAAACATCTGACCCTATTCTGTTCAGGCAATGTGAGAGAGAGGCATCTTGGACCTTGACAACATATGTCAATGGGAAATTTTACATTAGTAGAATATTTCTCACTGCATCGAAGAAGTGAATTAGCAACTAACAATCACCAACCTATATGTGAAAACAATTTCAAGGAAACAAGTAGTGGCTACCACATTTTCAGCTTTGTAGGGACATCTCCATTTCACATGGAAGAGTAAATATGACATGATCAAAATATAAAGGCTCTATCTGAAGAATACCCTAAAAGGATCTAGACCTAATATAAAAATATATGTCAAAACCCTACTAATATACTATATTTAGAGGAGAACCTTGATTCTGCCACCAATTTTTCTGGAGTACTTGGTAGGGAATCATGATTGTCAATCCTGACTTTTTGTGGGAGAAAACATGTGCCAGAACGTTAGAAGTTATGCTCAAAGAAAAGGTAACTAAAATTGATAAATTCCCAATTTTGGATGTTATAGCTAATCAATGTTGAACTCATATGGTAATTTTTAAACTAAACAACATTTCTCACTTGAAATTTTCTTGTACTTTCAAAGGAAGAGAAGGTTTGCTTAAAACTAGTCATTACTATCCTTTTAACAAAATCTAGAACACATGTTTCTATTATGTATTGGAAAAAATCATGTCATGGATTAATCTAAAGACCAAAATAGTGATATGTGTAACTAAAGGAAACCATTTCCAAGTTTGAGAAGGTCATGTTGTCACCCTTCATGACGACAATGACGAAATCAAGAAAGAATCAACAAATATGTAATTGTAATAATTGTCAAGTGTGTGTGTTGAAGACAAATTCACAATAACATCATAGCCATTGTACATAGGTAGAAAATGGGATATAAATGTAAAGGATGAAATGTCCATTGGGACTTAATGTCTTGTATAGACCATTTTTCCATCACAACGGTCTTGTACCAAGTAGTTTATGCTTCCAAAAGACCCTCCTTGTTAGCATTAATGAATAACAAAGTGAGACTCTCGAAGCCGAGCACTCAACCTTTGATTCCTTTCACAACTTCAATAACAAGGCATGTGAGTGCCTATTTGGCATGTTTTTTCCATTTTTCCTGGGATTATAACTTTCTACAACAAGTTTCCTAGGGGAAGCTTATGTTTTGAAAGTGAACATTGGGCTTTTATCCTTGTCCTCCACTCTATCTTCACAAGTTGTGATCAACTAGTCTTCCTTCATAACAAATTTATTTATCTGGGTAGTAGATGGTCTTCCTTAAACAATGGCCCAAACAACAAGTGATTGTCCATGTCTACAGTCACCAACAAAAAAAACACCATCAACACTCGTTGCAAAATCACCAAAGTTGGCTTTGAAATTTGACCTATTATCCCTTTCCATATCAAGCTTATCTACAATAATTTGTCAATCCAAATAAAAAAATAAAATTAGAGTGAGGAGGTAAATGGAGGAATTATAGAAAATATGGTGTGTATGTCGAGTATCTTTTAGAAACTATATAAATGTTAAAAATATGTGTATTAAATGTTATGGATTGGGAAGACTGCAATATCATTGAATTACTCAATTTTATAAAGAAGAAAAGATAATATAACAATGAATGTTGTCAACTAAATTCAGATTGGATCTGAATCATTAGATTATTCTTATCAATACGAATTTAATTTTTTATATCACCTTAACAACAACTTTGATGCTTCAAAAAATATATCTTACCCGTTCTAGTCCAAGAAATCCCATTGCTAAAAAAAAGAAGTTTTGCTTCTATAATATCCTTTGTGCCCTCCATATCTTTCGACTGGAACTTTCCACTCTCATCTTTTTCCCATTTGACCTTGATCAATTCAAGCCCTTTAACATTTCCATTGTCATCATCTATAAACCTTTTTGTCAATACTTCATATGACTTGGGATGTTTACTGAACTTGATAATAGATTCCTGGTGGCCATAATCCACTCGAAAAACCTTAGGCCACTACAAAAAGCAAACAAAGAACCATAATCATGGAATTGTACTATCATACAACATGATAGAAAATAATAGATAGCCAATTTATTTAGATGAAGATGAATAAAGAAAAACCTGAGGCCAAATATTCCCAGGAGCACGAGAATTGGGGGGTTGTGAAAGGAGCTCCAAATTCGCAACATTGATACATCCATGTCTTATGGTTGTTGCTATACAATCAGTTCCAACGTCTCCTCCTCCAATTACAACCATCCATTTCCCTTTTGCAGAAATAAACTTTCCATATTGCAATCCATTATCCGATAAACTCTTGGTATTTGAATGAAGGAACTCCATAGCAAAGTGTATTCCCATTAATCCATGGCTAGACACAAGAAGATACCTTCAATATATATATATATATATATAATAAATTTACACTGTACAACAAGGGCCTCGCCTCCTATGGGAAAAATATGAATTGAAATCAAATATATAAAATTTACCTTGGTTTTGTTGCACCACATGCCAAAAGCAAAGCATAATTTTCGGCATGAAGCTTCTCCATAGATAAAAGAGAATCAAATCCAACATTTTCATTCATAACAAAATTAAAACCTTCCTCTACCATCAGATCAACACGTAGTTGGATACCATCAATTTTTTTTGTTTTCATATTAGGAACTACATACATCGTCATTCCTCAAATTCGATCAACACGTTCATAAAAAAATGATAGAGTGCCCATGATATTTATTAAGTTGGTTAACAACAACCATACTATATAGCAAACTTCCCACTATAACAACTTTCTTCCTACTCCCAGTGACCCATCCTTAATAATATCTAGTTCACCACATCATAGAAAGCAAACATATTTTTTTCAAAGTGATAAGCATCATAAGAATGGAGTTAAGAATTATAAAGGAAAGAAACATACCATGTCCTCTTCTCAGGTGGACGTGGAACCATCCAATCTTCTTCGAAAGATTTATCAATGATGGAACATTAAATAATTTTAATAGATAATAGATTTTCAATTATTCCTAGTACACACACACCTTTACAAGGGGCAAGGCATACATGTCCAATGAATTCAAGATTTTTTTTTGTTTCTAGCAGTCAGTCCAATGCTTCTCGCCAACACCCTTGGTTCACTAATTCATTCCACTCAGGTATTTTGTTCCCAAGAGGAAATCCACTATTATCTTGCATGGAGGAAAAAGTTTCACACGTTCAGAATACAAACAAGTGTACAATCTAGCATAACAAAAAAAAATACAAGAACACGGAATGCAATTAAGAAGCTTTGCAATATACAAAAATTCAAACACTCAAATAATGAATATAAATTATAACATATGAAGTTTGAATTGTATAACTAGATTATGTTTCAATTGATATTTTAATAAATATTTAGGGGCAAATAAATGTTGTTTGGACTATAGCCTAATGAAAAATGGGGTTCCACAATTCGTACACCTAGCTGATTGTGTCTTCAGTAGTGGCCCTAACCTGTTTTCCCCAACCACTTATTTTATTGGACTTGGATTGTTTTCCTTGACCACTTCTTTCCAATCATTCATCCATGTTGCAACATATCTATATGAAATACTCTCACACTCATACATCATAAAACCATGGTGCTTAACTACATTATCTATTTTTGTTGGTATATGTGCCACCACTTTCTGTTCACTTTTCTGCAAACTAGATATAAATGTTAGACCCATGACCAATCCATCACACTTGACATTTATACAACTTAATATTTGATGACATTGAGAAATCATGTGAAATATTCAAGGATTTTATATGGTGGAGTTAATATTTGATGATGATGTTATACAATTGAAATTAAAAATAAACAAAAAATGAGTTGAACTACATGAAAATGTACCTTGTAAGCCCTGTCATTTTTTATGTTGATTTAAAGAATCCTTTTCCATCCTCTTCAACTCCTCAAAGACATCTTTATTCATCAATTTAGGCTCCCCTACTTCCTTCACAATATTCCTAGCCTTCATTTCTTGTAACACTCTTTTATAGTATCATGGGAATACTTTCACAAACTTTGGGAGGAAAGCTTCAAAATCAGCAAGAACTTCTCTTGCCAGCTAACTGTTAGAGTGACGCTGGTGTTTTTATATCATCATCTTTGGTGTCATGACATCATCTTCCTCTTCAACATTTTCAAGATATACCAATTTGAGATTTCACCTTGAATCAAATTTTCCATCAACATTAAGAGCATAGGCAATACCTCCACTCTTTCCAATTGCAAAATTCCTCCCAGTTTCTCCCAAGATGACCATAATTCCACGAACCATGTATTCAGTTCCATAATCTCTTTATCCTTCAACCATTGCTTTTGCACCTGAATTCCTCACACACAACCTCTATGTTTCCATACCATTGAAGTAAGCTTCTCCACTTATTTCCCCATATAGAGCAACATTCCTAATGGCCATTTTTTCTTTAGGATCAAGTTGGCTTCTTCTAGGAGGGTAAACCATGATATTGCCTCCTCATAAACACTTACAAACATAATCACTTATGTACCCTTCCAACTCTATGGTAACACCGCTTAACAAAGGAATTCCCCAAGGGTGAGCTATTTTCCACCCAACTGTAACATTAGTTATGATTTTATCTTTCCACACCTAGCCAAATCATGATACCACGAGGGTAACTACAATTCACTCAAATAAATATGACAGTGAAAACCACTTTCCCTCACAATGATATCAAAACAAAATTCCCTGTTCCCTACTGAGCACAAGGATTCAAAAAATTCTCAGATTCCTGTACAAATAGTAGGAAACAACACTAGGTAGGTCCTTCATTTCCCAGGAAGTGCCTAAGTGTTCTCCCTTCTCAGAACCACTCTAGCTTTCCCAATGTGTATCAATTCACACCCCATTCAATTAGTTTGAGTTTTGGGTTCTTCCAAAATAATTTAGCAAGTATAATTGGATCTTTTCAAGCCCATAACACACCAAGACACATATAATTCTTGAATGGCACTATCTAGGACAAATTTGGGTAGAAACATTGAGCTCTAGTCACCCGAAAAGTAACAAAAATCATCGCCCTTGAGATGGGAAAATTTGAAATTATGAATTTCACTCCCTAGGAACCCGTGTGTTTGTTTACTCTCTATGACTGTCTAAACCCAGGACTGAATGGTTATTTCCCCAAAAAATTTCCCATTCCCCCACACCACTCGTGGGTCAACTCTTGAAATTCAGGATAGGGAATTTCCCATACTTCCCATTGAAGTATGAAATAACTCTTCAACCACCATCCAACTTCCATAATTGTGGGAGGTGGGTACTTCATCTACCAAGTTCTTCATTTAATGAATTTTGAGGCGAAGGAAAAAGATAAGACATCATTTCAAATTTAAATTTTGGATCAAAGCTCTGGCAAGGTTTTCTGGCACTACACACAAGGTTAATACCCCCACCCCTTCAATAGTTCCCACTCATGGCATCATGATCAGTGTAGGTGCTCAACCCTCAAGTCAATTGTTCAATAATTTTCATTAATAAACAAGATAAACTTACATAGTTAATAATTTATATGATTCTGTTTTGAAATTAACAACGTGTCCATGTTGAAACTCACAAAAAATATTTAGACATAGTTACATGTACATATTGGGGAAATAAAAATGGGGTGTTACAGAAAATTATGAGTAGTATTTGAAGCATTTTTAGTTTTCTTCTTCCAAGGCATAGTTTTATGCTAGTTTTCATTTATATCACATTTGCATTAGTGCACACTTTATTGATATCAATAGACATGTAGTATGGGTCTAACACATATATCATGTTTGTTCTTCATATTGAATAGAACCATATGTAGTCGTTCACTATTAGTCCACATTATATAACTATTAGCATTTGCAATAATTTTATAGCTATATAGCTTTCAACCCAAGCAATTTCATGTTCATCCTTTCGGCAGAGGAATTTGTACTTGACAATAATTTCCGACTCACACCTTACTAGAGGTTGTTTCATTAAGTGAAAAATTGGGGTTTTAGTTTCTAATGTAAGAGTATCCATGATAAGGTTGACCCAAAGAAGTTGTGGAAAAGTAAAATGGGCCAAATCCATGAGAATAAAAGGAATGGTCTAGGTAAGAGATGACCCACAATTTTATTGATTTTTACACTAACCTGAACAACAGCTACAAGAACATATCTAGATGAAACAATAGAAACAAAATTAATTATGAGTGTTGCAACATTTACATTGAGTTGAATCTGAATGAATTTCTGAATGTTTGCATAAAATGAATGACCCCACCGAACTACCTGAAAACCATGGGAAAACAACTATAAGGAATCTGTAACTTTGAAAAAATCCATGTACCTTCTAAGGACAAAAAAATATCCATATCTATAAGAAACATTCAAAACATAGGAAAATATATCATCTAGAATAATGCTATCTAAGCTTTCCTTGGTAACTTCCATTCCCTGGATACCCATGGAGAACCCTATGTCTACCTAGATGCTAGATAATATATTAAATAAGTTCAATAATTATAATTTTGTACTATATATAATTGGAAATATTATTGCAGGGGAAAGACTTACTTACATAATCAGAATTCACAAAAATATGCAACAAGAAAACCTACTTCTTTAGGTGTAGGAGCATCATTCGCTCAATCTCCAGTGACTGCCAAAAAATAACCTTTTTTTTTTTCAGTGCTTTCACCAAGTGAAGCTTGTTTTTAGGTGTGGATATTCCCATTACTTGCATGCAAACAAAAAGGTGACCCTCCCATTAGAATTTTCTTTTACAAGAATTTGTTGTAGGCATACTTTTTCCCCCTTTTTAATTGCCCGTGTCTGTTGGCAGGGAAGGATTTGTACATGCATACTCACATAAATTTTGTCTATAATAATCAATCTCTCTTTTTCATTAGTGTATGCATGAAGATCCCTCCCTTTAATTATTGTATGCTCTCCTATAGGATCTCCTACATGGAGTATGCCACATTCAAGAGCTATAGATTTTGTTTTTTAAATGTTATCACCAGTGACCATGCAAACCTATAAAAATCAATAATGAGAAGAAAAAAATTAAGGTGGTAAAAGTCAAGGAAAATAACCAATCCAAAACATTTTGAGCAATAATATTTCACGAAACTCATATATAATGGGAAGTTGAAAATATTTAAGTGTTATACTAACTTCTCGTTGCATTTCATGCCACAAAATTTACATGATCTTCTACAAACCATATTCTAAATGATGAAATTAATGACAGGGTGACTAAAAAAGTTAAACATTGTAGATTTTCCAAGTGAAATACTAAAAAAATGAGCAACCTTAAGTGAACCAACTAAAAAATACTAACATAAATGCCTAATTTAGTCCCGAGTTAAAATATATGACTAGATAATAAGCAATACAACTGAAAATGGCTAATGTGAATGACTAATTTAGTCTAGGAAAATAATATGACTACCTAATAAGAACTAAAATAATAGAAATCAATTGTTTATGTTAGTCATTTTAATTATGTCAATTCAACAATTTAAACTTACAAATGATATGTGATTCGAAGGCTATTATATATTGGCTGAAAGGTTATACTCGCTTCAACACTTCTTTATTGGATTGATAGATAATTAGAGTTATGGAGTTCATTAGAATATTCAGGGTTATATCCTTTTATCACATTTACAGGGTATTAAATTCGAAGGTTGTCAAATTATCCAAAATGGGAGTGAGATTATAGCTGGGTCAAATACATTTTGAAAATAGCTTGCAAGCAGAAGTGTCGGTTAATTAGTAGAGGACACATTTACTTTAGTAATGATAAAAATCTAAAGAATTATAAAAATATAACCATATAATGAGATTTTACTCACCTTTAACAACAAATAGATCAAAAAATTTAACCTTAAATTAAGAAGTAGCCATAAATAATACTAAAAGACTCTATCACAAGATCAAAATACCAAATAGTAGAACAAATTTAAATCCCAATCTTCTTCACTTATCTTAATTACCCAAATTCAATGAAATGTGGAGGACATATATGTGTATATATGTATAAATAAAAATTAAAAATACACATAGAAAAAAAATCAAAATAAAATTATCCATAAACACCTTGTACCTTTGAAACTCATTCTCTTGTTCATCCACAAACACCTTGTAACTTCGAACTTGCTATCTTGGTCAGAAAGTCATGTCTAGAAAAATTTATTTTAGTTTACGTGTGAGTCATGTTTACAAGGCTTTTAAGCCAAGTTCTTCACAATGATAGGAGTAGGTGGTTTTTTGGGATTTTATTTTCTTCTATATACAAAATTTATTTCCTTAGTTATCTGGAAAAGAAAATTCAAATATATCACACATCAAATTTAACTTCTTAAAAATAGGGGAATGTGAGGAAGGCAAGGGTTTGTGTTAGTTGATGGAAGAAGCCTACACTCTAGATGAATTTTTTGGCAGAGTTTGCTGAAGGTTTGTTGGAAGATTCGTTCTCCTTGAAAGGAGATCAAACTGTACTTTTTGGAACACATTTAAAAATTTAAATCCAAAACTCTTAAAATGGGAGGGAGGAAGTGATTTATGAAACCCTTAGAATTGGATGGGAGAAGAGGATTTTGAAATGCTTCAAAGCCCAAAGGAAATCTTTTTAGAGTTAAAAGGAAAATTTTCATGAGGTTTGTATATCGTAAACCCTGAAAATAGATTAATAAGAGACTTGTTTCTTTCAAATCCTAAAAATGATGTGAATTTATTAATAGGAGGAAATTAAAGAGGTCATGAAAAAATGTAGGAGGAAAGGAAATTACTGGTCATAATTGTGTTTTTTAAACTAGTGACTATAATTGATTATATGCAAATTTTTCGTTTTTTTGAAGAAACATTTATTTATTATAAACCTAGAAGGTTTTAAAATTTTGTGATGTCTCTAGGCTAAGTGAATGTCCAATAAGAGTGATATCATGGTGCAACAACAACAAGTTCCCTAATTAACTGAACTACAAGAGAAAAATGATTTATAGGAAAACATAAGGCTTCCCCAACATGTATTGTGTGAAAAAGAATAATAATGGGATTTAACGGAAGCCCCCTAGAAGAGAAGTTCATTCAAGGTACAAGTAGGGGATTTCAGTGTCGACACCCAATTCTGTTAGAAGATTCGGGGTTCTTAACATTAGCTATAATTAAACTAATATGTGTTTCTTTGCGGGGTTTTGGTGGGAAAGCAATAATCACCCTAACCAATACATGATCTCCCTGCATATGGCACTTTGAATATTCTCAATTTTCATGGATACCATGGATTTTAGGATTCCATGTTTAAGTTTTTTGTGAGGCACTCAAGTAGTTTTAACTAGTGTATTTATTGTGGATATATCTATGTTAAAAACCTTCATTTTCCAAGGTTACATTCTAGTTGGTAGATATTCTTATAGTTTCCATATCACCAATCACCAAGAGACTTTGATGCTTAAATGGATATTTTTCTTTCAATAGTTTCCTTAGTTGTTGGAGACTCCCTTCATTAGGAAACTTATCTTGAACCTTCAATTTACTCTTATTTACATCTATATCATAAGTTTTAACTAGAAGTCTGAAATCCTTCTTGTCTTGCCCTAGAGAGATGATAACACCCTCATCTTCATCACTTCAAAAAAGGTACTTATCATCAGGTGAATTTCTCACAACTCTTTTTTCCTCAATATCCCTCTTAACTTTTGTTGTAAGTATACAAAGACTATTATGATTTATGTTGTCCAACATATCAAGCTTAGGCATTCTCCTTGGGAGATAATGATTCTCTCTTAGTGAACCTTCCCATTTCTTTACAAATTTATCCACATAAGATATTTCATAGTTTTCTCATTACTGATTGTTCGATCCGTGCCAAATTTGGAATTTTTTTGTAATTATTTTATCCCTTGCATTCGATTTTTGGTATCTTTACCCTTAAATATAAGCGTTTGATCCTTTTGAGTATAAGATTCCTCTTCAGCAATAGGCACCGACTTATGAAACTATGGTGAATATTGTGTTGTTGGATTATGATTACCTTGCTTGCTTCCATTTCCCGTTGGAACACTGCCTATGATTTTCTCATAGTGGTTATGTTATTCAACCTCTTCATTTTCCTGATATGTTGCAACTCTTTTGTCCAACTCCTATAATTTTTCAAGATCCCTTCTTTTCAATTCTTACAATCTTTAATAGTTTCCACTTGCTTCTCTTCCAACTTCCGCAAATAATCTGCATACTCCTTGCCAAAAATTGTTTCCAACTATTCCATACTTAAACACCCTCTAAGCTGGTAGGAGATCCAAATCTAATACCACTGTAGTAACCTAGGGTATTTTTTCCATCCTATGGTTTCTTTTTTAGACTAGGGTTTCCAATGGAAATACTAGAAAAGGTATTCCTTCATACATTAACAATTAGTTTCTTCATATAAATTAACCATAGTAGAAAGGCACCGTTAAGATAGAAATCAACAATAACAACTTCCACAAATACAAATGAGTTGGAATGAATATCCAATAAGAAAATTATACATAGTCCAATAATATTGTCGCTCAATCAAACAAAATATGACTACAAGTGAAAATTAACTAAGTGTTGTAACAATTAATTCACCCTACTTTCCTACAAAACCTGGACTGTATCTATTAACTTGTTGGGAAAATATGATTATAAACTCACTATGTAGAGTAGAATTTAAGACTTAAGGCCCTATAGCTTTGCGACCCTTGAACCTGCAACCCTCGACCCTATGGCTTTGATCAGAATTTGGATTGGGGGCAAAAAATTTGTGAAAAATTCAAAGTGATCAGAATCATCAAAAAAAAAAAAATGATCAGATCAGGCCCATCGCTAGGAATCTGAAGAAATTCATTTCACTTAAACCAGAGTCCGTATGAGGAGGTTAGAGCCTATTGATTGCCAGGCCAAATAGGGGAATTTTTGAAAAAAAAGGGTCGAGTAGGGTCAAAGGCCAAAAATTTGGGTTTTCCTCCATTTCGCCCAATGACACCATGACAAGTGTCATAATGTGAATGGTTGCTAAGGGGGGTGATTTTTTTCAATTTTAATTGAGGTTTTAAGAACCAATGGCATGAGGACACATTGCTAGCCCGAAGGCCGCAACGTGCCCCCTTCCAAGGTCCAAACTCCAACTATGGTTCAAATCTGAATTTCAAACAATGGTACGAATTCATATTATATATCAAAGGTTGTTTATATTGTTTTTGGAGAAAAATTAATATCGGCAGAAGGGCGGAGGTCGGGGCTCGACCCCGCGACTTCCCCCGCACCAGCGCACCCGTATACCAGTATGCCCAACGTTGTGACTTAATAGTTATAGCATCAAATATCTATTTGAAATTTCAAACGAGTTTGGGCGGAGGCAAGAAGGGCAAACCCTTGCCACAGAACCGTGGCCCATGATATATGGCAGGGGGCCAATACATAATGCACGGCTTTAAACTATTAAACGAGATTAATTATCCCTAAACCCAGATTAAGTCGCTAATCCGAATTAATTCATATTTATTTTTAATTGCGCTTAATGCTCTAATCTACAAATTAATGTGCACTTAAAATCAACTTAAGATTAATTAATATTGAGTTTAATTCGGCGGAGGTTTGGTGGTTCCACCATTTTCGGTGCCACTACCAATTTTGGTGAACTTAACTAGAGATGTTCGAGATTTGGAGGAGTTTTCCTGGGGAAAACTGAATGAGCCATAAATTTGGCATATTTCGACCAATTTTGGCTCAAGAAGAGTCATTCCTAGATGATTTGGATGCTTTGAGCATGATGGTGCAGGTTGCAGAGGCGTTGGATTACTTTTGTAAGTGTTTTTTCCACTTTGAATATTAAAGAAGCGCAAGGCCACCAGGAGAGGAGGTCATGCCTAGATCAGCTGAAGACCATTTTCAGAGCTTGAAGAGTCTATTTTGAGGTTTTTGGGTCTTCTGAATCCAATGGAGCAAGTTACAAAGCCATTGGAGAAATTTAGGTGCATGTAATCAGAAAATTGACCATTAATCCCAAGAGGGCCTAGCTAGTTGAAGGAGGTCCAAGGAGATGTATCCTAGGAGGGGTGAGCTTTGTTATCGAATATTAGTAATGTGTATGATGTGTGTTATTTATCTGAATTTTTTTTGTTGTACATGAGTTTTTAACAGCTAATTAACTCATAAATTGCTCATAAATGACACTTAAAACTTGACACATAAACCCCTTCACAATTGTCTAACTTGAGATGATCCTAAACATAATTTTTTAATACTGATGAGGGAGAAACAAAAAATATTTTTTGCATTGCAAGTGTGATGGCAGCGTCATCAAACACTATTTCTAGCCAATATTCCTTAGCAAAACTCTTTGATAAAAAGATGTTGCAAAATCTCTGCATCATGAATGATATGGTGCAAGAGATGTATGAAGTAAAGAGGGAGAGAATTATAATTCAAGAGTAGTTTATTGCCACGAAGGAGGAGAAGCAAGAGCTTCTTGAAAATATGCATGAGATGGAGACTCAACTCCACATTGCAAAAGAAACCTTTTCCAAGTATGTGCATGAAAAAAGAGGTATGCAATTCAAGTTTATCTTCTATTTATTCTCAAGATGAATGTTTTGGTGTATTTTAAAGACACACTAGAGGAATAGGGTCCAAATTATTGATGAAAATGGGCTATGAAGGTAAATTATTGGGGAAACATGCACAAGGCATAGTTGAGCCAATTGTTGTTGAGGAAAGGCCTAAGTATTTGGGTCTTGGATATGAAAAACATGATGGAGAATGATCCAAAGCCAAGGAAGCATGTGAATGTGTTCCAAGAAGGACCTTCATTACATGCTCATTACCTCAAGCTTGTGAAGTTTGTGTTCACGAGGAATGAAATTTTTTTTCACCCACTTTGCAAGAAGATGCTCAAAAGCATGCAACTAATGAGAATGGAAAACAAGAGGATGTTGAAAGCTCTAAAGTCATTGAATGCATTGTTGGTATTCCAAAGAGAGCCACTACCTCATCAAATTCACCTTCTCAAGAAGGCGACAAAGGTGAATGTTCAAGGTATAAATCTGCCTTTAATCAAGTTTCTTTTGATTATGATAAACATAGAAAATTATCACATAATATTTGGAGAAAGTTTTCATGTTCCTTTAGTGGTTTGAATAACCATAATGTTTCAAGATGTTGGAATAATATAGCCATCCACAGGAAAATTTCTAAACGAAGGAGCTAGAAAGCCAAAGGTCCATTGGACAATGCAAAACATGTTGAAAAGAAGATGCAACTATTTTGCACTTATTTCCATAAGCAGGGTCATCTTGTAGACAAGTATTGGAATTTGTATCCAGCAAGTCATCCATGACATTTGAAGAAGGTGGAATGAAATATTGAAAAGAATGGAAAGGAAGATTCCATAATTGATGTGGGTAAGGATGACTCACATGATGAAGTGTAGTTGAAAGAAGCACCATTGGAATGGTTTGGTAAGAGATGGTTCGATTTCTTATCCAATTAAGGCCTTGCATGTATTTTGATGATTGATGCATTTATTTTCTCTAGAATTCATGTTGCATGATTACGCCAAGAAGGTATTGGAAAAGTAGATTTATGTTGACTCACTTAGATGCAGAAAAGATGGCAATTTGCACATGCTTTTGTTTGACTTGAGAGTCAGTTGCTTGAAGAGGCATGTTTTTTTGACTTGTGTTTGGTCGATGGGTTTGTACACCGAGATGTAAGAGTACATGGAAAACTTCACATGATGTGACATTTTTTTCTTTGAAGGAGAAAAAGGATATGTCATCAAGTTCTGTTTCTTGCATGATGTGTTTTTCAGATTCATGGTTGTGTTTGTGACAAGATGTCACAAGATTTTGCGAAGGTCCACTCTTGAGTGAGAGGCTCATGATTAGACTTCATTCTCAAATAATGGCATGAGAAGAATTTCAATACATGAGGATGATGGAATAAAGAAGTGGAAAGTGGATTATATGCAAAAGATATTGCAGCCAAAACAACAACCATTGTAAACCATTTGATGTGTTGATGCCAAGAAGCAAAAGTGATGGTGAATGCATTCTTCTAGATGTGGAATTTGGAACCATGGAGGTAAAAATAATGGTAATTTATTTTCTTGTTATTACTGATGTTGGAACTCATTGCTGTAGTTCACTCAGATGATCTTAACTTGGAAAAGTGGTTTCCAAGGAGAAGCTTGCATCAAATGCATGTTTGTGCAAAGGAGGAACATGATTCTCAGTGGGAATGCTATCAGTTGGTTTTCTAAGCACAGAGGGATCACTTTGGTACAACAAGGTGTTTTATCACTCAACAAGTAGCCAAAAAGTGTTGGATTGGGTCAGCAACAAAAGGAGGACATTGGTTGAAGTGCCAAGCCATTTGCAAGGCAAGGCATGTTAATGAATCCAAGCGGTTGTCATGGATATTTTTCCCAGTAGAATCAAGATGATAGAACTTGGGAAAGATAAGAGTATTAATCTCTTATGAGATAACCAACTTTTGTGGGTCCAAAAGCCTGTCAGTGGGAAGGAGTGATCGAAATCTAGATTGGGGGAATTTTTTTCTTCCAAAAATTCAAAGTGATTAGAATCACATAAAACTAGAATGACCAAATCGGGCCTATCACCAGGAATCTGGCACAATTTGTTTCACCCAAAATAGAGTCTGTATGAGGAAGTTAGAGCCCGCAGATTGCTGTGCGAAGCAAACGAATTTTTGAAAAAAAAGGGGTCAGGAAGGGTCAAAGGCCAAAAATTTGGGTTTTCCTCCATTTCTCCCAATGAAACCATGCCAAGTGTCAGACTGTGGATGGTTTCTAAGGGGGGTGACTTGTTTCAATTTTATTGGAGGTTTTAAGAACCAATGTCATGAGGACACGTAGCTAGCTCGGAGGCCGCCACATGCCCCCTTCCAAGGTCCAAACTCCACCTATGGTTCAAAGGTTGGTTATAATGTTTTTGGAGCAAAATTAATACCGGCAGAAGGGCAGAGGTTGGGGCTCGACCCCGCGACCTCCCTCGCACTAGCACACCCGCATACCACTACGCCCAACGTTGTGACTTAATAGTCATAACATCAAATATCTATTTTAACTTTCAAACGGGTTCGAAAAGAGGCAAGAAGGGCCAACCCTTGCCATAGAACCATGGCCCATGACCTATGGTAGGGGGCCAATACATTATGCGAGGGTTTAAAATATTAAACGAGATTAACTATCCCTAAACCTAGATTAAGGCACTAATCCAAATTAATTCAGATTTATTTGTAATTGCGCTTAATGCACTAATATCCCACTTAATGCGCACTTAAAACCCAATTAATATTAATAAATCTTGAGTTTAATTTGGTGGAGGTTTTGCGGTTCCACCATTTTCGGCGCCACTACCAATTTTGGCAGAGTTAACTGGAGATGTTCCAGATTTGGAGGAGTTTTCATGTGGAAAACTGGATGAGCCATAACTTTGGCACATTTCAAAAAATTTTGGATCAAGAAGAGTCATTCCTAGATTATTTGGATGCTCTGAGCATGATGGTGTAGGTTTTAGAGGCGTTGGAGCACTTTTGTAAGTTTTTTTTCCACTTTGAAGGTTAAAGAAGCCTAGGACCACTAGGAGAGGAGGTGATGCCTAGATCAGTTGAAGAACATTTTCAGAGCTCGAAGAGTCTACTTTGAGGTTTTTGGGTCTTCTGAATCAAATGGAGAAGGTTAAAAATCCATTGGAGGACTGTAGGTGCATGTAATCAGACAATTGACCATTAATCCCAAGAGGGCCTAGGTAGTTGAATCAAGTCCATGGAGATGTAGCCCAGGAGAGGTGAACTCTGTTATCAAATATTGTGTATTATGTATGCCGTGTGTTATTTCTCTACATTTTATTTGTTGTACATGAGTTTTTAACAACTAATTAACTCATAAATTTCTCATAAAAGACACTTAAAATTTGACACATAAACCCCTTCACAATTGTGTAACTTGAGACGATACTAAACACAATTTTTTAATACTAATGAGGGAGATAGCACAGAAAAAATAGTTTTCCCATAAACGAGATCAAGTTAACATTCAGATTCAGATCATGATTCTACAACCCTGCAACCCTGAATTCTGTAGTCTTGGAATACATGCCCTCTATCCGTAGCTTGAGTTCCTCTTTTTGTAATAGTCTAATTTCCCCTTTTTTCCTTAGTTGTCTGGAATGATGTTCTTTTGTGATAATTTGTTGTCCTAAGAGGATAAATCTCCTAATAATGCCAACTCCAAATCATTGTCTTAGAGACCACCAAATTTTACTCAAGAATTCCTCTGAATTTTCCTCATAAATTCTAGTGAGATGCCTGAGGATTGCCACTAAATTGCATGAGGCTATTTTTCAATAATATACAAGTTAGATACCCTGAGTTGAATAGGAAGCATCTAAATGAGCCAAATAAATCAATATTGTCCAAGGGTTTTTGTGCCATAAAAATGTAATATCTTCAATTATTAATCAAAACTAGATTACTTGAATGACCTATGCCCAAACAAGAGAAAGGGTGACTAGGTAGGGTGGGATCACCTCCACCAAAACTAGTCAAAGAAGAGAAATGGGTTTCAAAACCCTCAAAGATCAGGCTCAAAGAAAAAAAGAGATAAATTAATCCAAATCAATGATCAAAATTATTTCACTCTTTTGTATTTATAGATTTCCTTATGGGGGTTTTCTCCTCAATTAATTGAGAGGGGTTCATCGCAACCCCAACTTTGGGATTATTTTCCTAGCTGCCCCAATACTTTACCCCATGCTTCCCAAACATTGGGTAATTTTGGTTTTCTCCTTTATCAAATACTATAGTCTATGGGGATTGATAGGCTACTTTTCCCCTTGGAAAATTAATCCATAGGGGACATTAGAAAGACACATCCTCGTGAAAATATTTTATTTGGTAGATTTTATCTACTTATTTTGGTTGTTCATGTAGATGAACCAATACTTATAAGTCATTTAGAGAATATAATTGCAAGGTGCAAAGCTAAGTTGACACAAGAATTCGAAATGGATATTGAGTTGATGTAACATTTCTCAAGTTTATATGTGTGGTAGAATATTGGGGAGGTTTTCCTTGGGCTGGGAAAATACACAGTTGAGACTCTTAAAAGTTTCCAAATGATAGATTGTAAACCCATGACCACTGCTATTATACGTAACTTGAAGTTGCATGCTGATTTGGATTCAAATTTTGCAGAATTTTTAGTGTATAGACAGTTCATTGGATCCTTGATGTATCTAGTCAAGACCAGACTTTATATATGTTTTGTAGTGAATACCTTGAGATAGTTAATGGTTGGGAAGAGATAGATTTACCAAATATCTAAAAAACATGTGCTTTAATATTTGAAAGGTACAATACATTGTAGTCTAATATATGTAAGAGATAATGAATTAATGTTACATGGATTCATTGATTATAATAGGGAGAGAGATGGATGTGACAAGAAGAGTACTTCAAGGTGTTGCTTCATTTTTGGTTTAAGATTGATTTTATGCTTTAGCAGTAAGTAGGATTTAGTGGCATTGCATAAAATACACATTCATTACAGCTAGCACTGCTGGTTGTGAAGCCATCTAACTTTGCAATTTTATTACAGAATTGACAGGCAAGATGTTGGAGTTTACTGCGATCTACTATGTCAACTAGATTAGTATCAACCTTTGAGAATCTATTATTCCATGACTACTCCAAGTATATTGAAATTAGATACCATTTTATCAATGACATGGTTCAAAAGGGAGAAATTTCTTTAGAGTATATTTAGATAGATAAAAAATTTGTAAATTTCTTAACTAGACCCTTGGCAAAGGGAAATTTCAAATCATTTATGGAGAGAATTCGATTGGTGAAAAATTTCCTTGGAAAGAGATAGTCTTAGAGTGTATCTTGAATAGTATTATATAGCATAGGAACACATGTAGCATTCCTGGGCGAACTTGTGAACAGATAAAGACACTTCAGTTACAACAATTCAAACTTTACAGTGAGAGAGAAGTTATTCTCTTCTAGATTCAACAATATGGTGCATTAGAATATGTAGAAGCCACATTTTTTTTATTTATAGCAATCTATCCTCAACAACCTGTATGTGTTAGATAATTTTCATATCTTAGTATAATTTAATTCTAGCAGTTTTCTATTTTTTGCTTAAGTCTAAGTTTAGTTAGGTAAGGCAGATGCAGTATAGTGATAGGGCATAAATACCGAGGATATCTTTCTCTTGAAAAAACATGCTAATTAAAGGCTATCACTAATGCAAAGAAAAGAGTACAAATCTCAAGACTATGGCAGATCTAGGATTTAGATCTAGCCTTGTAAACACTAGGAATACCACATTTATGTTTTTTTTTATTCCCAGGAAAAAATCGTAATTTTCGTTGATAGAAAGAGAATTACATGTTGTATCATCTACATATATGCTATGCAAAAACCTATGTTCTAACCATCAGACATATATGTTTGGAATAAGTAGGAAAATGAAATATTTACAAAAAATTGAGCATGTCGACATAAAGAGAGTTCAATATAAGTGTCCAAAAGATATGAAAAAAAAAACTGCCAATGATCATATAGGATGATCAAACGGCGCCAACTGCATCTGCCTCTTCAATGAAAGGCTTGTGGCAATACTGGTACTCTTCCTATCCATTCTGTTCGATAATCAACCATTGGCCCCATGGTAGTTGCACGACTTCCTTGGAAAGGTGGTCAAAAACTTGGTTCCTTTCCCTATAAATGTGTGCAACAGTAATGGCTTAAAAATGTGATTTAAGATTCATAACCTCATCCAGTAATCCTCTGAGTGAGTGCATGTAACAATGAGCAACATTGTTGAACCATTTAATTACAATTTTGGAATCCCCAAATATATGAATTCTGTTGCATCTATTCTCAATGGAAAAAATAAGGAGTCTGAGGCTATTAAGTTCAGAATAGTTTTTGGTGCCTAGGCCTAATCCCATTTCGATCTTGTATTGGTGAGTGTCCGAATGGTGAAGGAAAACACCACCACCACAACCACCAATGCTGGATTCCCATTCAAGGTATGCCTAAGGATAGGATTTATCAATGGATTTTGGAATGAAGATTCTACTTTGGTCCTTGTTTTGATCATCAGGGATCATATGGAATAATGCAACAATGGTGTTACATATGAATTTCCAGTTGATCGATGGGTTTTGAAATATTATAAGGTTGCGGGCTAGCTATATACACTAGCTTACCAAGATAGGAAAGTTCCTTCTTTTCATAGAGGATACCGAGAGCCACCAGTTCCGCCAAGCCGATGTGAAGGATTCTTTGGAGTCCATGCCAATTTATTGTAATGCCCATTGAAAAAGAGGCCTGGTGCCAGACCATCCTGGTAATAGGGCAAGGCAAGGAGAGGTGATCTATTTCCTCGATCTTCTCATTGCACAAGCATCATCTGGATGGAACGTGAAAATATCTCTTGGCAAGGTTATCTTCCATGGGGGAAAAATTAGTGAGAAAACACCACATAAATAGTCTAGCCTTTGGGGGTGCCTTCAACTTCTAGAGATGCCTCTACCACCACCTCAGATCATGGGGTTCTTGAGCCGATATGAGAAAGACATAACCTTCTTTCGGTGTATACTTTCCATGAGGGGAAAAAACCCATATAAGTTCATCTTCCCTATCATTTAATCTGACATGGGATGTCTTGAGTGCTCTGAAGTAGTTGTTCCACTCTGCATGCCAAATATCAGATACACCAAAATCCTGTGAAGATTTCCATTCCTGCGAGAGCTTGGTGGTATTGGCTTCATCCACAATATGAGACAAGGAGTGGATCCCCGCTTCCATAAGTGACTGTCTTAGCGCCAAAGGTAGTAAATGATACTGTCCACACCTAGACAATGCATCAATTCCAATTCAAAACTTGGCTCCAAAACCAATACACCAATCAAGGTCACATTTGATAACATAAATATATTTTATGATGGCACACTAGACAATGGAGGATCTAGGTCTGCAACGATTGGTTCCTCTGTTCCATTTCAGAGTGGTCAGTGGGGTAATATATTTGTGATATGTAACCTCCTACCAAATTCTATTTGAATTTAATAGTTGCCACCCCATTTTTGCAGCCAAAGTAGTGGTGAATAAGTTTAAATATTTTAGTCCCCATCCTCCCCACTGTTTAGTGTTGGAAAGCTTGTCCCATCTTACCCATGCAAAAGTCTTGCCCTCCTACTTCCCCGTCCAAAGAAACCTTCGACAAATCTGTTGAATTCTGGTTATAACTCCTTGGGGATCCTGGCTAATGCCATCCAATATACTGGAATGGCATCTAGGACTGACTTGATGGACTAAGAGACCTGCTCTTGATAATCATTTCTGTTGCCATATATTAATTCTCCTTTCCACTTTTGAAATAAGTCAGTTCCAGTATATAATTCTATAATCATTAGGTTTGAGTCAAAATCCCATATATTTGAGGCCATCCTCAATATCTTGATGGCTGGATTGAAATTGATGGAGGACATGTATGTATTATTAGATGGAGAATCTAACCATCATGATAGTAGATTTGCTGAGATTGGGAAACATGCCTGTGGCTATACAAAAGACAGTCAGAATCCTCATGAAATAGTTGGGTTCTCGAATGGTACCATCAAAACAAATTAGAACATCATAAAATAAAATAAGGTGAATAAGATGTATGAATTCAATCACTTTGACCCCAATTAAAGTCCCATATGACCTAGCAGAGGAGAGGAGATTGGTCAAACCTTCCATGATCAATAGGAATAGTAACGTGGATACATGGAAACCATGTCTAAGTCCTCTTCCCACTTGAAAGAAATCAAATGCAAATCCATTAATAAGGATGCTGAAGGATGCATTTATGATGTAACACATAATCCATTTTATGAAGGAGTGAGGGAAGCCAATATGAGTGAGGATGAGCTGAATGTAGGTCCAACAGGCACATTCAAAATCCTTAGCTAGGTCAATCTCGAGGATGATGATTTTGAGGCTTTTGAGCTTGATTGAATGTAGGGATTCTTGGTCGGTACCAATGGCCTCATGAATTTTCCTTTGATGAAGGAATGAAATTTTTTCCTTGGAGATGTGTTGAGATAATATCGGCTTGATACGGTTGGCTATAATCTTGAAAATGATCTTGTAAGTGCAATTTCATAAGTAAATAAGCATGTAATAATTAAATGTCTAGGGCTTATCGATTTTAGGGACGAGGCAATGAAGGTAGTATTGAACCCATCATACATCCTACATGAGGTTCTGCAATCTTCAATGACCTTCAGGAGATCCATGCCTATGTCTTCAAATAAGGTTAGATAAAATTCAATTGGTCAACCATATGGACCTGGACTCTTATTTTTTTTGAATCATTTTAATACAACTTCAATTTCCCCTAATGTAATAACAACATTGAGATTGTCAGTGTCATCCTCCCCCACAAACCTAGGCATAGTCCTGACTATGATAAGCACCTTTGTAATATTTTCCACCCGGGGAACTCTGTAAATTTGAGAGAATTGTCTGATACCCATGTCTGTAAGATGATTGTGTGTTTTGGCCATCCCGCCTGCATGATCCTGGAGCTCCTAGATGGTGTTGTTTCTCTTCCGACCCTTCGCACATTTCTAAATTAATTTTATGTTGTCATCACCCGCCTTAAGCCATGTGGCCCTACTTTTGAGTCTCTAGGTTTCCTCTCTTTGCCTTAGAAGTTGATTTTTTATTATTTTATTTTATTTTATTTTTTTATTTTTAATTTTTTTAATTTTTTTAATTTTTATTTATTTATTTATTATTATTATTTTTTTTTTTTTCAGTTTCGAATAGAATTAGGATATTTTTTGTCTCACTTGATAGAAATCCCAGGAAATTTGAGACAGTCAATCCAACTATTTCTATTTCAATCTTCATCAATGTTTCTTCATCTTGTATCCTTTTCTCCCTTGCCCATTTGATTTTCCTCTCTTTGATTCTGATCAGATTATTGGAAATGACCCTCATCGGCATGGTATTGGGACCAAAGTGACAATGGATCCAGGAATCCTTAACAATTTTGTGGAATTCAGGCTCCTCCAACCATATGGAATTGAACTTGAAGGGTGAATGAGGTCTTCCATTCTCACCGAGGAATTAAAAGTATATGGGAGAGTGGTCGGAGATGTCCCCTGCTCCCACCCATTGTCTATCCCTATCCACCCTGTCCGCCAACTTGGATTTGATAAGAAAACGGTCTAATATGTGCGTACGGGCTACTTCCCCGATCCTTCTATTACGCCAAGTAGGTAACTTCTTGGACATATCAATATCCAGTAGATCGACATTATCTATCATTTGCTCAAAGTATTTAGTTAGAGGATCAGGTAGTGCATTGGAGCCCCATGATTCAACTTTCCCTATGGAGAATTTTAAATCTCCACCTATGATGATATGATCCTTGTGCATAAACGCTAAGGCCATTAGCTTATCCCTTAATGAAATCTGGTTGTGGCATGGAACATATACATTTATCATCCGAAAGGGAGTATCAAGTTCAATTGATATAATGTCAGACCCTAAAACACCTTCCCATCCCCACATGTTCTCCATTTTAATGGATCAGTTGTTGAAGCTGATGGCACTTCCTCTCAAACACCCTCTCACATCCACTGTTTGAAAGCTCCAGTATGGGAATAAGGAGGATAGAAATTTTTGAATAACCTCCCACTCCCCAACATCTCTTGTAGAAAAATGACATCCACTCTCTCTAAAACCAAAAGTCGCCTAGGAGCCATTCTTTTGTTAGGGTTGGCTAACCCTATGCAATTAAAGTATAGAAAGATCATGGATCTCCCATGACAGGGGTGTCCTTTTCTCTAAGATAGAGGATTACTTCTCGGAGGCCACCTCCATCCCAACCTGAAGGATAGCTTTGGAAAGTGAGGAAGGTCGACCCCTGGAGAATTACAGATACTTGATGGAGGGGTCATCACCTAATACAAATGAGGGGATGGGTTTAGCATTAGCTAGGGATCTAAGGTTATATTTATGGAAGGAGATACTTCCTGAGTGCTCAAATTTTTTAGAGATGCTAAATGCACCCACTAGAATGTTAGGGATAGGGCCCGAGGAGGATGGAGGGGATGATGCAATAGGGTGGATAATGGGGTCGAGATTGCAAGCGTTCAATTTCGATCTAGAATCATTAAGAGATATAATGGGAGATTTAGAATGATAAGGAGAATAATTAATGGGAGGAGGGGTAGAGTTAGAAATACCTAGAATAGGCCCGAAACCCACAATATGTGAACTAGTAGCGCTAGCGAGCGGAGGTTGTGATGCCGACTCGATAGGCGCCTTATGTGAGTCCCTCAGAGTTCTTAGCATAGTAGAAGGCAACTCATGTGCTGTATTTGATCCATCCACCTCTTGAGTTTGAGTCCCCACATGCACTTGAGCCTTGAGGAATTCCAAGCTAGCCTCATTAATAAGAGGAAAATCCTTATATAAGTGGCCGACCTCATGGCAGCGATGACAGCGGAAGGGAAACCCCTCGTAGTCCAGTTTTTGCCACCTTATGAAATCCTTGTATTGGAGGTGAAAAATTTCCATCAGACCCTCATGTGTATCCAGGTGTAACAATATTCTCGCCATGGAAATGTTCCTGCTCTCCATATACGACCTATCGTGATCCAAATATATCCCCAAGTTTTCACCTATACATCTAAGAACATCCTCCATCCAGAATTGGAGGGGAATACCACGTAAACGAACCTAGATGGGTCCGGCCCCCATTTTTTCCTTATCTGGGTCGAACAGTGGAGTCCAACGCTTAAGCAGGACTGGGGTCATATCAATGTCGCAGAATTTCGAGAGGACCCAATTGGCCATATACGGGTGAGGGAATATGAGGGCGAACCATCCCCTATTCATGTTGAGCATTGCTAGTAGCTAGTCCAAGATGTTCCACCAAATCTTCGAAGTCCATTTTTTACGCATAGCAGTGGAGTAGTTCTTGCCTCTAACCTGTCCAACCAATACAATTTGTAATATTTCCTTAACTTGTGCCATGCTAATGCCTTCACCGAAGACCAATAATCTGCCCTTTTCCCGAATCTTGGTAAATTTGGTCTTCTTCCTTCCGGTCATGTGTAGATGTTTATCTTGTGTATGTCCAGCTCCCTTCGGTTGAGTGTCGTTAGAGACTGAAGCCCGATTGTCTTTCGACAAAGGTATATACTGGGTAATACCATCAAAGAAGCTAGATGCTTTTCCAGCAAAAGGGATCCTCAGAATGTCATCTGTGATGATGATATCTACAGTTGAGTGTAACCCGAGATGTTTGAAACCAAAAGACTCATTTGGAGCACCGCAAAAACCCCTCGTTCCCACTATAGTAGCACCCAACTCCTCAGGTGTTTTCTGTTGTTGTTCCCATATCCTAAGAATCAACGGAGATGGATTATAAAAGGAGGGTGATTCCTGTGCCTCTGGGGTTATTTAAAAAAAACTCTCCATAATGACCAGAGTAGTAACCCAAAACCCTAACTGCCCATGTGATGACTCACCTACTTCCATGTCCATAACCCCCAGTTCCACCTGTGCCTTCAGTCATTCATTCCATCTGGTGGAGGTCCAACTATTGACTGATGTGAGTAGCCAACTCATATCTGTGATGGTTTGAGGGTATTAGAGGAGTAGTCAGCATATTCCTCGTCCATGAACGAGATTCCAAAGAAAATGCATCCACAATTAGTAAACAAGACACCTCCTGTAACCGCTTTGGAGGGTTCCAATAAAATCTCACCTTTGTCTATAACCACTTGTCACTTCTAATGGGATCCAGAGAAAAAAAAACCTCTAATTATTTACCCGTATGTTAGGTTGTCGATGCTCGTGAAAGTCATGAGCACCCTCCATCCAGTCAACCGTTCCTTGCTTCTTGTAGCAGTCATTGAACTTCATTCCAAATAGTGTAAACCCCTGTCAAACCACCATTGATACAACCATGGAAAAGGTGTCGACTAGGGTTTCACACTAGGGTTTCTTGTCATAGCCACACCTCTTCTATCTCAAATTTTGGTTCCTTTATCATATTTTCTTCATTTGTCTACCTTTTAGTTGAGAGGTATCACGACATGAAAAAAAAAGAAAAGTGAGAAGTGAACTATTTTGTCACTTATTTCTTTAGCAGATTTGAGTTTAGAATTAATGACAAAGAAATAATAGGTTTTGATAGTCCATCTACTAATTTTCTGTTATATATTTTCTGCAATATGAGTTTATATATTATATCATCAAGAGAGATGAAATTTTGAGTGGCTTTCAATTTTAAACTATCTAGTCTTTTTAAGAACTATTTTAATGTAGAGTATTTTTAGCATCATCTAGAAAATCTAACAGAGTCTCCCACTTTCAGAAATCATGGTTGAGTGAACCAACATCTAGGTGGAGGCACATTTCTAAAAATGGTTGGAGGGACCATCCAGAGGTCGAATTTGTTTCAGAGAAAGGAAGAGTAGTTGAAGCAAATTTTGAGCAATGAAAACAAGAAAATTTGGCTGGAATTGAAGTGAGGCCAACAAATGAAAGGGATATATAATAGATTCAAATGGGAATTGTCTCCAACAGAGAACTTCTTATGCAATAGTCTTAGAGGAAACACATGTTGGATTACAAGGGGTATTCAAGTCTCATTTTCCATATTGCTTTGGCTTCCGAGAGGGAAAGACTTTAGGAGGAGAGATATGAAGAAAAATTCACATAAGAGTTGATCTGAAGATTCACAACTAAAGATTTTTGTTTATTTTTCTTAGTTATTTTGGTATTATGTTATTCATCTTCTAAACTATTTTTTTTCTTTAGATTCTAGTCAACTATAATTACAGTATGCCTTATGCACATGCTTGGAATTTTATGGCTTTGCCCCCTTGCCATTTAATATTTGGTTTATTTAAAAATACATGTTGGAGAGTAATGGCTTTTATTGTGTACAAGATTTTGATAAATTCATGCTACTTTCAATATAATGAAGACATTATTCCTTACCTAGTTTCCTGTGTGGTTTTTCCTCTATGTAATATGATTAAATTGTTGGATACTATTCTTGCAATGCCCAACAAAATTTCATTTTTGCAACCTATAAGTGAATTGGACTTCCACCCTCTCATAATTTTATATGTTAGTGTATCTTATTCAACATATTTCATACCTTCATACTTGATATTGCATGTCTTTTAGTTTTGGAGAAAGGTGCTCGATGTGTAGCGGATTTTGTGTGTTTATGCTCTCTACTTATTGTCTCCAATTTAATCGGTTGAAAAATTCCATTTCCATATTGATTATTTCAACTACTTCCTAGACCCATGATCATGAGTAACTTGACTCCATAGCCCAATCGCTTTCCCACTAATCCATGGAGTTTAATCATCTAGAGTTTCTCGCCCATATCCTCTCATTATTTAGCCATCAACCATTTTATTTTTCAATGAGCTCATTGAAGAATTAGTGTGTATGTTCTTCAATTCAAAAATTTGTATAGCAAAGAGTTGCTATTTTGGTCACATATCCCATTTTTCTAGAGTGTTATTCATACTTCCAATGGATGCCATAACATTGTTTCCTACAATGGGAACAACTCATAAGACAACATCTAAGTGGTTCAAGGTAGGAGATTAGAGTCTCCTTGATATTGGAGCCTGAGAACACTTCAAGATGGAAAGGTGGTGCTAGGGTAGGTTGAATCATGTGTAGGGCATTGGAGCATCCTTTAAGTCAGAGTTGATAAAACTAGGGAATTTGAGCATCCTTCCAGTTGGAGCTGGTAAACCAGGGCATTGGAGTGTCCTTACAATTGGAGTTGGTAAACTATGGAGTTGGAACGTCCTTTCAATTGGAGCTGATAAATTATGGGGTTGGAGAATACTTCCAGTTGTAGATCGAGAATATTAGAAGTCAAGGATTCTTATTGATGTAAATTTTGAAGACCTATATTAAGAAGTGTTTGGTGGATTTTCGCTCGGAAGGGTTTCCTCTTTAAAATATCGTGTGTACTATCTTGATGTTGTGCATTGTTGGATGGTGTTGTTAACTGTTCATGTGATGCGACATTTTATCTAATGCTAATGTGAATATAATTCTCTAAATATTAAAATTTAATTAATTTAAGGGAAATATCGATTCACCCCCTCTCAATATTTCCAACAATTGGTATCCGAGCAAGTTCCTCTAGTTGCATATTAATCGCTGAAAATCAGATCTCGGAAGTGCAGAAATGGGAAATTCAAAGAAACACGCATCCAAACGATCAAAGGAAGTCTCTGATATTGCAATAGTCTCCAAAATTGTTATAGTTAATGATGAGATCCAAATTGGATATCCAGTTCTTGAGTTCGATGAATCCAAATAAGAAATATGGGAATCCATAATGGAAGTCTATGTGAAAGATCATGGATACGACGTATGGCATTATGTTGTTTCTGGAGACACATCTACTGACAATATAGAACGTTCATACAAAATCCATGAATGTCATTCTTAGTGCTATGTCAGGCCTCGTAAAAGCAAAAAATTATCAATGCTTACCTGCCAAAAGTATTTGGAAGAAGCTCCACGATCTCTACTCAAAGAAGCATGCAGGTCGAGATGAAAATGTTGAGGATTGTGATTCATATGAAAAAATGAAGTAATAGTCGACATGGAGAGAGAAATGATTAGTGCCCTATGTGATACAAAGCAAGGAAGAAAAATTAGGTACTCAGAGAATAAATTTCCCTTCTAAAATTTCAAGTGTGGGAAGTTGAAAAGAAAGAGAAAAGCTTGACAATCCAGCTAGAGGAATTTGTAGTAGAAATTGGTAAAAATAAAAAGGAACTTGATGCATATCTATATAAAAAAAATAGGATCAAGGAAGTGCAGAAGGAACATTTGCAGGATGTTGAAATGAACCAAGAAATTGATCAGTTAAAGATGAAGGAAAAAGAAGCAGGTAAAGCTCCCTGTAATGAAGGCATGAGGTCCAAGCCCATGTAGAGAAAGATTGAAGAAAATACTGATAACAAAATCCTTCAAAGGCTAAATAAAATTGAAGGACAAAAGAAGGTTGAAAATGTTGTTGTTCCAAGAAGTAATGCTTAAAAAAGGGGTTGTACCTCCTCCCAGAAACAATGTCTTCAGAAGATCTTTAGGACAATACAACTCATCCACGTACCCTAAGATATTTAATGGTTATTGTTTCTCATGTACTAACTTTAGGCATAAAGCTAAGGATTGAAAAGACTATGACATGGATGATTATCAAAGACATTATCAAAACCCTAGAAGCAAGTTTGCAAGATTGCAAGACAAGTTTCAAAAGGACATTGTTAGTAGAAAGTATATCTCAATTGTTTCATCATTTAGGTACCATACAAAATGCTTTAAATTCCATAATAATGGAAACATAGCTTGTGATTGCAAATATATGAAGGAAAATATTGATATTGGGTACAAGAATATTTGGAGAAGAAAATAAAAACAAGAAGTTCATGTGAGTGAAAAAGTTTCTGTAGTCATGCTATCAGGATTTGAAAATCCACAAGACTATGATGAATTAATAGGTACATTGGAAGATGTCAAGATTCAGGATGATATGGATGTAATGTTGGCTCTTACATTATTCTAAAGAATCAAACTTGTTGACTATATTAGCCACAAATTTCATTTATTGGCTATTATGAGCATTGTAAATTTAATTACATGGACGGGATGAGTTGGGGATAGGGATTACAAAGATGAGGTGGAGGGGGAATATTGCTTGGGATGTGACTTGCTTGGTGGTAGCCATGGAGCCTAATAGGTGGAAAACAAGGGACATGAAAACATATAGGAGGAGCAACATTGATTGCTCCAAAGGATTGTAGGGCAGAATAGAAAAAAAACCACCAGAGAAGTGGGATTCGAGGAGCTACAAGAATAAGGGGAACAATGATCACGCCATGTATGGGACGATGTGTTTGTTTTTATGGGAAATTATGACGAAATTAAGTAGATTACTTCAAGCTCTATTGGATAATTATTAAAAAAGGGGTGCAAAACTCTCAAGGATACCTTTTAATCTTAGGAGTGGAAGAGTGGAATTGAACTTGGATTTTGTTATTTTTTTGAAGAATACATTATCCTCAAGAAAAGTCTTGAGGAAGAAGTGTGTGAGGGTTCTGCTAAGATTATGGCACAAGTTTTGATGATTTTACTCATGAAAATAATAGGAAGGTGCATAATGAGATGTTGCTTCAAATTTTCTTGAGATATGAAGTTTAAGGAATAAAGTTTACATAGAGGGTTGTTTCAGTGGTACTTTCGAAAATGTTAACATTTGAGGAAAACCCCAATAGTTAAAGTAATGTTTTAGGGATTGTTTCAGCTATAACCCGTTACCATTAGATAACTATTAACTAAAAATTTGCAGTTTTTTCATAACAATTAAGGCAATTGAGGCATCAACGTATAATTCTACTGTTTCTTCCAAAGAATGAACTATCACCAAGTAAGGTAAGCCTGAAGTAGTGTGTGAGGAATTTTGCTGATAATTTTGGCACAAGTCTTGCTGAGTTTACCCATGAAAGGACAAAGAAGGAGCATAATAGACTATCTTTCCAAATTTTCCTGAGGCCATTACCATTACCAACATATTGCATGCATTCAAAATTTGAGGACTAAAGCCTACTTGAAGGATGTTTTTAGAAAGTCTCTGAGAAAGATTGAGTAGCAATGTCGGTTTAATCCCTTGAGAAAGTTCCCCCTTCATTCTCTAGAATATGGTCAAGGGGTGGTCGGGATACAAGAAAGGAAATTGTTCAGGCCAACCTAAATTTGGGTGGAGAGTCAGAGTTCTGAAATTAGTTGCCCAGTCCCAGTTGAGATAAGTACCTCACTGGCCCATTGCATATAATAAATTTCAGAATATGTTGGTTGAACTGCAATAATGCCAATGAATATATATGCTTGTTTCTTTGGTTGTTGATATTATTATTGCATCAAGATTGAAATAGTTCAGTTATGAATTGATTGCATTTATGTGTACTAATTTTCCCTGCACAATGAAAGAGAGAATTTATAGGATTCGAACCTGGAACATACGTAACTATATTTGGGTGAGAAAATTGTGTGCATAAATTACGTTCCTCTTGACGCCCAAGCAGTGTCCATGGCCCTCAAATCGAAAACATAACTATGCTAAGCTTTACAAATCAATCAATTACCTATGCAACGTAAATCATACATTTTTGTTGTTATTCATTTCTAAAGAGTCATTAATCCCTTATTTGTAGAGGAAATTCCCAGCTCTAGCTACATATTCTAAGTTGAAAAAGTTTTTATTGGGTGCTCAAAAATAAATATGGGTCGTTTCTCTTTTAACTTCAAGAATATATACGTCTTGATGGGCTGTGATTTGGCCCTTGTTGAGAAGTTCTACGTACTCCCTTTCATATTTTCGTCATTTTTCTACTTGGGAGGTAGCTACTCTATAATCTCATTGGTACTTATAGATTCCGTTAGTGATCATCAAAAATGTGGTAGCTAGTGGATGAATTGATGCAACAGTAGGAAAGAGTAGCTCTCTATTTGAGAGTTTAAGATATATATTAAAGAGCCCTATTTAACCAGGAATAGTAACCCTGTCCTGCACTTCAAAATAGCGCGCATAGAAAACCCATCAAACCATCTCAGTAAGAACCCTATTCTTTTGCTCCCTTTTTCTATTCAGCTGAGAAGTATGCAACACTTGATATTATTCATCTATGCATGTTTCACTTTATCCTATGCATCAAATAGTATTACTGAAGAGATACAAGTTATACTTGAAATGTGTGTTTATAGGAAGCTTGTAGAGCTTTTCAAAAATTCTTAGGCACTTGTAACACCTGCTTGGGTGGACATGTTAGTGCTGATAATACTTCAATATTTCATCAAAAATTGAATCTATTCCATACATCTAGACTAATGCATTCAACCTTCAAAGCAATAACCTTAACAATAAGTTTGTAAGACACGATAAATAAAGAATCCACTGCCATCAACTAATGGTATCCAAGTGGCACTTTGGGGATATGTTTCATTGAACATTGATTTTGGTATGTAGCACTAGCCATGCCATACAAAAATATCATGCCAAGGTACCTTCCACGTCTTGAATAATTCACAAGAAAAACCATCCATTCTAGAATATTTCTCATTTTTCATCTTATTTAGTGTTTCAACCAAATAATCTTTAGTAATTTCCACCACTAACATATCTCATTCAGATCTCAACCACTTTTTCATGGGATTTTGTGGTTTCCTTCACTGATTCTAATTGAGGGTATTTTCCATAATTGTTTTGGAAGTTGTAAAACAAATATCCACTACAATACATGTATTGAAAGTGATGCCCTTGTGCAAAAAATGAGTCCTGATGAGGTTTAGTTTGTCTTTGAAGTGTGAGTTTTTGCACCAAAAAATAAAATACTAATATGATTGTTTAATTTTGATTAATTTCCTAATCAATATGAATTTATGGCAGGTTGAATCCTTTATTTAAGACATATGAGTTTACGAAAAACATAGAGGGGATTGTTGCAGCGGCATTGCAATGTGATGTTTTTTCTTACAGGAAATATGATATTCATAGTGTGCCTAATGAAGATCAATTTCAATCATGGAAAATTACTAAAGAGAATCTTAGCCTTTTGGAAATAGTTGGGATGAAGGTAATGTTTTTGAGGCCATGGCCATTGATTTATAAAATTAGTTGCAGGCTATTTATTTTATACCACATTTATGTATGTGATTGATTCTAATAACATTATTGTGCCCATTAAAATGATGAACAATGAAAATACATGACTATAAAATTAGGGTATTTCTTAATATGTTATGATTTTGACTTACAATACAATAATTTTACAATAGGATACTTTGGAAAATCGATGTGTTGGAAAGTTATTTAATAGTTAATATTTCTGCTACAAGCTTTGCTATTTATTAACAGTAAATACTACATGTATAACACAAGGTTGAAGACTATTGTAATTTTTTTTCATGATGAATCTGTAATAATATGACTTAGAACTATCCTCAGGGTGCAGAAAAGTTTTGGTCTCTTCTGTGGGTGATTTTGTGTGTATGACAATGCCCAAATTGTATTACACGACAACGTATCAGTGGCTAGTTTTTGCATAGAAACTTATGTTTGGTTGTGAGTTATCATCTACCCAAACTGAATTTTTAGGGAAATATGTAGCAACTACATGTTACAACAATATGATGTCTCCTTATAACAAAAAATTGTAATTTTTTCTTGAATGATTTATTTTTGTTGAGTAAACATCCACGGGGAGATTTGAACTTTGAATCTCAAAATTTACATAATACTTCATTATGCAGTGATTTTGAATTGAGCTGCCCCTATGAACATAAAACAATGTTTTTTGAATGTTAAAGATGGTATATATTAAATTTTTTCTCCATAACTTCTTGCTACCACTAAACACGTCTCCTTACCCATGAATTTTTCCTTGTAATTCTTCTCACTTGTGTTTATGTACAACATGACACTAGATGTTTAACTATGCAGGATCCATGCTGAACTAATTTAAAATAAGCTATGGAAATGTGTCAAAAGGCTGGCGTGAAGGTAATAGTTTAAGATGCTATCATGTGTGCTTGAATAAAGAGTGTTCTTGGAATGGTTACAATGCATGCCAAGTGTGTACACTATACTGAATTTACATGTTTTTTGTGTTCACCAAGCAAATAATTAATGATAAAGTACCATTTATGATGCCAATAAAATATTAGTTTGTTTAGTAAAAACACCAGATATATGGATTCATGGTATTCCCTATAACTGTGTAGAACATGGTTTGTAGAAGAACATGTAAATTTTGTGTAAATTTCAAACAGGTCATCTTGGCATTTTCGCTATATTTTTTTTTTTCGACGAGGCTTCATAAGCTAAAATTTCATCCACATGAAGATGAAATCCTGGTGAAATTATTTGAAAAAATTTAGTTCTTTGTTCGCTATATTTTATGAGATATGGTTTGAAGAAGTTAGGGTTTTTGCATGCTCCAGAATTCATTCACAAATAGGTGACCTAGCGAAAATAGTCACAACTTTCACTACGAGCATTAGATTTGAATTTCACAAAAAGTTACTAAAATTGCATATAATATATTTTTTCTTGTATCATTTTTAGGTATAAATGTTAAAACAATGATATGTGGCGTTTTGTACAAGTCTGCTCTACTGAACCGGTACATAACCTAGACATTGTGGGAGATTGGGCATAAATTTAACTTGAGGAACCCAATCTTGGTCTAACTTGTGGCATTGAAAAGAAGACTCATAGGGCTGCCACAAAAAAAAATTTCAGACCTTGGAGAGCTCAAATTACATAGATACAACAATTTTAATATTGAGCACCTAAAAGCAAGAAAAATGTTTATATTTTTTTAAATTGCATAATGTGTTGGAAATAATGAGAGAGGGGGGGGGGGGGTGTGAATCAGTATTCATTTCAATTAGAGCATTAGTTAATCTTCAATTATTATCAATGTTTGTACAATGATAGCAACAAACAAAAGGAACACAAATGCACACAGTGTTTAAGGTGGAAACCCACTCTGGGACAAAAACCACCTAATGCTTTTCTAATAATTCTTTAATATTCAACTCAAATTGAAAATAAAGGTCCAACTTTTTTTCCATCTCCCACTAGATAAAAGCTCCAATGCTTGAGATTCTTCAGTAGTCAACTGAATGGATGCCCCAACACCCAATGTGCTACAACTCACCCTAGCACCACCCTATAGAAGAATAAAAGAAGAATGGACTCCCGTACCAGGGAAAATGGTCCACTTTACAATGATATAGAATGATGTAGAAGAAGAAGACACACTAGACCATAACCCCAAATATGACACAACCACACCTCCCTACACTGCCTCTTCAACTCTTGGTAGATAGACACTCGAACAATTTTTACAATAATGTATTTACAATGACTTAGTACAATGATACCTTTACAGTGACTGTATGTAGTGCTGCCCACTTGAAGATTTCATGTGATGAACTTCTTGCTGTTTTTCTGCACCTTGGTTTCTTCTCTTGTCATGCTACCCTCTGCTGCACCTTGCTGACAACACATGATCTAGCTTTTTATTTCCTTCTAGGAGATCGATATTGAATCTGGTGTATCTCTGTTTCAGATCCCCAATATCTAATTTTTGGTCCTGTAGTAGTCCTCTGAGTCATCTTTCAAATTCCATAGGTCTGACCAAATTTGGATTCTTCAAGGGAGAGTTATACCCAATATTTCACAATGCTCCAATTATGGACTGTTTCAGTAGAGAAAACTTGTATGACATGCCACATGTTACCGTTTCTTCATTCGGATCTGAAATTTATAGAGAAAAAACTAAATTTCGTGTACTTTCTTCTGCTTTTTATAGAATTCCAAATTTATACTTACAGAGAGAGTTATGACGATTTTCCCAAGGTTAGTTCTTTGAGATGAATTTCAGGAGCCTGCAAAAACACTAACTTCCACAGATCATATCTCTGAAAATATTGCACACCTTGATCTTAAATTTTTACAGCAACTTCCTCTAGATTTTAGCTTCGCCTCTTAAAAATTTCAGCTTTTGAACCTTCGTATAAAAAATGTTAGAGAGAAAATTCCATGATGACCTGTTTCAGATGGCGAAATCCCTTGCATAAGGAGGATAAGTGGATCACAATTTATATAAATGCTTAGGATGAGAGGGGCTTCAACAAGTGAACATGGGAGGAATTTTAGGAGCTTAAAAATATTAATTATGACTTTTCAATGAACCATGCCACAACCCCATGGGGTTTTAGCCCACTAACTGGGGTTACAAACTTCAAACATGAATATCTCTCAAACTGTGAAGAATTACGTGGCATGCCATATATCAACGGAAACATCTCGACAAGAAGAAACCATAAAAAGCATTATTGACCCATAATATAGTAATTTGGTAGGTCAAAATTCCCCTTCAATATTGGGGTAGCCCCTGGTGCTGCTTGGGTTGACATCAATGAAAACCGCTGATAAACATAATGTTTGTTTGAAAAATCAGTTTGAAGTGATTTAAAGGGAATATTGAAGCATCAATATTAGTATTGAGTTCTAAAATTCATCCCAAACAAAATAATTCTACACCCATCAATCCCTTAGAAATCTCTACTATGATGCACAGAGAGGAAGAATTGCAACATGATATATCAACATTACAAGACCAAGTGCAACAAATTTTTCTCTCACAAAGAGCAACCAAAGATTAACTAAAAGGGGACATGGATGATTTAAAAGTAGAAATAAAAGGCAATATGGATGATTTAAAAGCGGAAATAAAAGGTGACATGAATGGTTTAAAAGAAAACATGGAAGGTTTGAAGGAAGGTTTGACAAAGTTACTAGAAGAAATGATTCCTAGTGGTGATAAGGTATTTCATGAAACTCAAGAAGAGAAAAAATTGAATGTGAATCATGATTTTAGAGACTCCAAATTTGGGATGAAGACCAATCATATTCCAAGGATCGATGTGAAAATTTTTGATGACAAGGATCCGGTAACATGGATATTATAGATGGAGAAATTGTTGAAATTTGCAACAAGAAACAGTGAAATTGGCATACAGAAACAAAATATAGAAATTGACACCCATAAATGGTTACCATGTGAGGATTTTGATTTAATTATCCCATAATTAAATTAAAACAAAATTGTAATCTTATCTCATAACAACTTGTAATAGTTAATTAAGTGTGATAAACTTAGTTAGCTCAATAATTTCAAGTTGAGGGTCAAAATATAGGCAGGTAGAGTGATTCTATTATTTACAGGGTCTAGTTGCAGTTGCAACGCTAGTGTGGTGTGAGTGAAATCAGTTAAATCAAATTAATTGAGTTAAAATTGGTTTAACTAGTTCTAACTGATTGATGAGCTAGTGGAAGATCAAGTGAATAAAATATATTTAATTCACAAGTAGTGATATACTAAGTAACTAATGATTCACTATTAATAGATGCATGTATGTAAATTTTGATGAAAACGTAGTTGAGACAAAGGCTTAAGATAAGTATTCTATCAATTTATTTTTGGTGAATTGCCGAGGTGAATTTATAAAGTCAGAGGAAGGCTCCATAGGGATTTCACAGTCAAGGAAGGTTGATTATCCCATTTAATAAGGATTAATTTCCTAGGGATTGCATGAGCAAGGATGGGCTAAGGAAGGGCTGAGAATTGGCTAAGTGTTGGTCCATTTTGCCTAAGAATTTCTAAAGAGTTTTGAGCAGGATCAGAGTGAGATAGTCAAGATAGTGCAAGATTTTCTCACTATGAGAAAGCATTGTATTGTTTCATGATTCTTTGACTATGTATAATATATGATAGAGGGGTTTTGAGCAGGTGATTTCCCCAAGAACATCTTATGTTGTGTGATTATTTATTTCTCTTACTTGTATGTGATTAGTCGATCATGTTTTATATTCCACAAATACAGTAGAAGGATTCAATATCTTGTTTTTGTACATTACATGACTGGTATAGAGTTTCTATATAATTTCTACATGGTATCAGAGCAGGAATTTTTTAGACAGCGATTTTGTAGAGAATATTTGAAAATTTGGATGAATTTTTTTCAAAACAAAATAACATATTTGGATTCCTTGCGAAAAGATACCTAAATTGAAAAAAAAATCGGTCGAATCGGAGCTCAGATGAGGGAGATATCGTCGATTTAAAATCAGCTATTTTTTTAGAAAATTTTGCGACGGAGGGACAATTACAATGTGTGAGAGTCAGAAAAGGAAAGAAAGCCAAGGGAAATAAATCCCAAGGCAAAGAGGTCAAGAAAGACTTGTCCAAGATAAAATATTTTCACTTTCATGAGCATGGGCACTATGCTTCGAATTGTCCACAGAAGAAGGCAACAAAGAAGGAGCCTGCACTTGCAGCAGGTGAAGCATTGGCTTCATAGTTCGAGCTTCATTTTACTCTCATTGCATGCATGGAAAAAACTATAATGGTATGTATGTGGTATCTAGACAATGGTGCATAATTTCGTATGACGGGGAGTAGAGATCCCTTCAGTGACTTGGAGGAGAAAGACCTCCAGCAGAACATAGAGTTTGGAGATGACGGGAGGTATAGTGCGACCAACATAGGTACAAATACCTTTCAGAAAGAGTCTACCTCCCCTCTCAGACTAGCAGATGTTTTGTATGTTCCAGGCCTAGGGAAGAATCTTGTCTCCATAGGGGTATTGGAAGAATGTTGTTATGAGGTGATGTTTAGAAAAGGAAAGGTGTTCCTTAAACACATAGCCACGAGACAGGTGAAGTAGATTGGTTCAAGAGTCAAGAACTTGTATGCTCTTGAGGTTGAGGATGCATGAAAGGCTTTGAGGATCAATGTAGTGGTTAATGACGATGGTTGAGAGGGACTAATTATCTCTCAACATGCAGCGTCAGAAGCAGTCTCGGAAGTTTGTGGAGCAGCCAAAATTGGAGAAGCAGAGAGGAAACCGAGTGGAAGATTCCACTCAAGCAGAGACCTATAGGAAGGGGGAATTTCGAGCTAGATGGGAAGAGGGATTACATGCAGCTATACCTCCAGGTGTGAGGCGAGGTGATGTTTATATATGATCCCAAGAAGAAATTTGGGTAGGGTCCATTGAGATGGTGTGTCTCATGGATCAAACCTGGTTACGAGGAGCCCACAACACATCAGTAGCGGGAAGGACCGGTTATATTGATGTAGTCAAATGTCAGGAAGAGAGAAATCAGAGTGACGTGTGTCAGATACTGGAGCGTAGATTAGAGTTGGTAGCAGTGCAGAGAGCACATATGCAGATATCAGCAACATTGTAGAGAGTCTAGTAGACATGTGTAGTAGCTAGCAGCAATCATAAGACTCTGATGACAGATTCGTTATATTGATTAGGTTGTGCGAACAACAATTTCAGGAGATTTGCATGTGCGAACAACACTAGAGAAGTGTTTCATGCAAGAACCTTCCAAAGGTATCGGATAGGGACAGATTGATTCCTTTCTTGTTGAGAGGGAGCATTGAAATTTGCAACAAGAAATAATGAAATTGGCATCCAAAAACAAAATCTATAAAATGGCACCCAAAAATGGTTACCATGTGAGGCTTTTGATTAAATTATCCCTTAATTAAATTAAAAGAAAATTGTAATCTTATCTCATAACAACTTGTAATAGTTAACTAAGTGTGATAGACCTAGTTAGCTCAAAATTTTTGAGTTGAGGGCTAAAGGATAGGCATGTAGAGTGATTCTATTGTTTATAGGGTCCAGTTGTAGTTGTAGCACTAGTGTGGTGTGAGTGAAATCAATTAACTCAAATTAATTGAGTTAAAATCAACTTAACTAGTTCTAATTGATTGATGAGCTAGTGGAAGATCAAGTGAATTAAAATGGATTTAATTCACAAGCAGTGATCTACAAAGTAACTGATGATTCACTATTAATAGCTGCATGCATGTCAATTTTTATGACAACCTAGTTGAGACAAAGGTTTATGACAAGTATACTATTATTTGTATTTTTGGCGAACTGCCCATGTGCAGTTATAAAGTCAGAGGAAGGCTCCATAGGGATTGCACAGTCAAGGAAGGTTGGTTATACTATTTAATAGGAATTAATTACCCAGGGATTTCATGAGAAAGGCTGGGCTAAGGAAGGGCTGAGAATTGGCTAAGTGTTGGTCAATTTTGCCTAAGAATTGCTAGACAGTTTTTAGCAAGATCAGAGTGAGACAGTTAGGATAATGTAGGATTTTCTCAGTATGAGAAAGCATTGTATTGTTTCATGATTCTTTGACTATGTAAAATATATGATAGAGGGGTTTTGAGCAGGTGCTTTCCCTAAGAACATCTTGTTTTGTGTGATTATTTATTTCTCTTACTTGCATGTGATTGAGCGATCATGTTTTATATTCTAAAAATATAGTAGAAGGATTCAATATCTTGTTTTAGTACATTACATGATCGGATTGAATCCATTGACATTGAGTTTCTATATAATTTCTACAACAATTATTTGATCTACATGATGTGATGCACACAAAAAAGGTACACATTGCATCTTTATATTTAGAAAAAAATCAGTTTGTGTTGTATCAAATGCTTTGTTCTCATAAATCAATTGTCACTTGGACATTTTTCACAGAAGAATTGGTAGCACATTATGAGGATAAAAAGAGCAATACCTTCTTTTACCAATTTATAAATCTCAAATAAAGGGGTTCAATGGTGGAGCATATTGAGGACTTCCAAAGATTGAATATCAAGGTAAATGATATTCCATAGGAGCATAGGATTGATGTATTCATAGGGGCTTTAAAGGATAACATCCAACATGAGGTTAGCCTTTGGGAACCTAAGTCATTGGAGAATGCATTGAAGGTGGAAAGAAAAATTGAAAGCAAAATTATGGCAACAAGGAAGTTTACCACTCACAACTATAAATATGGAAGTGTTGTTGTTCCTAGCCTCCCACAACCTAAAAACTTGACACCATAAAAATTGGAGGAAAAAAAAGAAAAAAAGACTTGTTACCATTGTGATAGAAAATGCACTAAGGGTCATAAGTGTGCTAAGAAGAAATTATTTTACACAGATTGTGAAGAGAAGGAAGAAAAGGAATAATAAACATCAAAGGAAGAGGATTCACACCAGGAATCAACCCCTAAAAAATAAGAAATGAATTTGACCATATCTTTTAATGCATTGGTAGGAATTACCACTCCTAAAACTCTCAAGATAGAAGGATAGATCACGAAAAAAGGTAATAGTGTTGATTGGCTCTGATAATACCCATAATTTTATTCATTTTAAGATGGCCAAGAACTTGAATTACTTTCAATATCCAACAAAAAAGTGCCAAGTAACGGTTGAAAATGGAGGAAACGTAAATTGCTGAGGGAAGTGCCATGATACCAATCTAACCATGGGGGGATATGTATATTCTAATTGTAGGTGCAGATGTTGTATTAGGTGCACAATGGTTATAATATTTCAGAACGATAACTTTTAATTTTCAAGAAATTTTATTGATTTTTTTCTCAGAAGGAAGGGAAATTGAATTAATGGGTAACATAGAGAAACTTGGGAAGATAATAAGTTCTAATGGAATGAAAAATATTTTGAAAAAGGAACAACAAGGGGTAATTACACAATTATATTCTTTAGATGTTCAAACATCTAAGTCATCCATTTCTTCAAATCTCCATAGAGTCATTGACAATCATTTCAACGTATTTGAGACCCACAAAGGTATCCCACTGATTTTCGATCATGATCATGCTATTCACTTGATTCCAGGAAGTGTTCCTCCAAGCAATAGACCTTACAGATTCCCTATGCCCATAATAGTGAAATTTAACATATGGTTGCAGAAATGCTAGAGGCAGGTATAATTCAACTTAGCCAACGTTCTTTTTCTTCTCCAGTAGTATTGGTGCACAAGAAGGATGGATCATGGTGTATGTGTCTAGATTATAGATATCTCAACAAGCTCACTATTAAAGATAAGTTTCCCATTCCTGTCATTGATGAATTGTTGGATGAACTACATGGAGAAATTTGCTTCACCAAGTTGGGTCTTCATTCAGGATATCATTCGAAAACATGTGCCAGTCAAGGACAACCGAATTCAAGTCTCCTTGAAGATATGTAACCCTTAATGGAATCGTCTTGTCCTACTCTTGAGTCACTATCATTCATGAACCAAGAGAGGGAAGCAATATTCAAAAAATTATATGTAAACAAGCCATGGGAGAACCAAAATATGAGACAATGTTATGTTGACCAAATTGCTATAAGAGCAACGCAACATTTAATTGTTGAAGCAAAATAAGTAAGAGCACTAGCATGTTGTCCATATTTATTCTATACAATCCATAATCTTAGCGAGAGAAAAAGAGTCTACCATTGAGAGAGGCTTCATGCTTGTTTTGAGAGAGAGGAGAAGCTTGCAAAGAGATTGAGGAAAGGGAACTCCTCACTGAGGATTTTTTAGCACCATAGCTTAAAGAATTATATTCAAGTTTTTAGTATTCATCTTCTAACACAAACAATCAATAAAGGGAGCCTTTTTCCATTATTTTTTTGACTTGTTTGCTTCATTAAGCATTAGTTTGTTTGTTTATCTCTTTGTTTAAGTTTATGTTTGTAGATGCATTATTTTCACTATTTACAATGCTTTATTTATCTAAGTATATCCACTAACAACACCAACTCTATCTATGATCCTTTGCAGGGAACAACCAAATGCTAAGGAAGGTCATTACAAATTTTTGGTCATGCCTTTTGGCCTTACTAATGCAACTTCCACATTTCAAGGTTTTAAGAATTCCATTTTCAAATCCTTCCTTTTGTGTTAGTATTTTTTGATGATATACTAATCTATAACAAGTCTTGGAAAGACTATGTTCAACATGTTGAGAGGGTTCTCAATGATCCAGGTGGCCCCAGAGAACACACAGGACAAAGAGGGGTTATGAAATCTCGAAAATAAAAGTGACGGAAACGTGGCAAACTCAGTTTCAGGTTGAATATCTCATTGTCCTGATCGCAACGGTGCGAACGATTCATCAAACCATGTTCGTATGCGGAAGTTAGAGTTGGTCAAAGTTATAAGTTTGACTGGATGACTTGACAGGTTAAGGAGGACGCAATTTCGTAGAATTCCAGCCACTGGATTTTGGCTAGCTTCGGCTGGATTCTGGCCAGCTCCAGCTGGATTCTAAGCAAATTTGTGGGATCGATAAAATGATTCCTTCGGTCAAAAATCGTTGGATTTAAAAATGTGTGTTTATTTATTTAAAATAAAAAAAATATATAAAAAAAGGGAGGTGGAGGGCCACCAACCCCGCCACCCCATCTCTGCATTATATTAAAGAACAATTATATGGTCACCCCAGACCACTCCACAACCAAGTGAACGATATATGGTTGGATCAGGCCGCGAGGAGGCGGACTTGCCCACCAACTCAGCCAACATGCCTTATATAACGTATAATTTTTGTATGTAACTGGGGTTCGGTCAGGTTAGGCCGCGTGGAGTGGACCCATTCACCACCCATAAAATTTATTTAATATACAATGGTTTTTAATAAAACAAATACGTGCCAGATTGGGAGGGGGCGGGGTTTGACCACCTGACCTAATCCCCACGATTGCGGATATTAACCACTGCGCCTGCGGCTTCATTTGGGAAGTCCACTCGACATTTCATATTTAAACCCAGTTATTCAGTGTGCTAGGGTAGAGCAGGTTGGAGGAGTAGCACGTAGTTTGAGGTGCGGAACCATGAGCTAGTGTGCAGATGCAGTGGAACCATGATTGGGCCTCATTTCCAGAGGGGCCAAATTTTCCTAGTGTCCAAATTGGACAAATTTTATATGAATTTTACACCTCTCGGTGACATGAACCTGATGGTGGTGTTAGTTTCTGCAACAAAGGTCTCAATTTTTCAGCCATTTTCCAGCATGGAATGACGGTGTCAGATTTTAGCATGTGGATAGTCGATTTCATGCCATTCGATGCCACGTTTTCAATGGTGCTTTTAGATCCAGCGATTGAGCAGCCTATTCTTCGGCCAAAATTGGAGTTGAGGTATATGAAGTGTTTTTTTCATGTACTTAATTGATTATTGTTGTAGGATGCTTTATGTCATGTCGATTCCTGCTTTATGTATGATGCGAATTCTTCATGTTTACTTGTTGTTGTTGATTTCTACTGATGTAAGATGAAAAATATTATGTGCATTGATGTGGTATGTATTTATCATGGGTGGTGATTTTTGTTGTGAGATCCATTTTTTGCCTTGATGGTAGGATACTATTTGTCACTATGTGTGAAGTTGTCATGCTGATAGGTGGTTTGTGATGAGTGAGAGTTCCTTGTAACGGAACGTCTCATGGAAAGACTTTGCCACTCATGTTGAGGGAAGTCCCGAAGACGTAGTCCACATTGGACGAACTTCGTTATTAAACGACTTGAATTTTTGTGGTGCGATTGTTGACATGTTTTCCTCTTGATTATATCTACATATGTGTTCATTAATTCTCTGATAAAATGTAATTCTAACACATCAGCCGAACCAAAAGGTCTTGGTTAAAAGGGATATTAGAAATTTACTCGGATCAAGTGGTATCAGAGCAGTCTTCTTGCTGATATGAACCACAAGTGTGAACCATTGAACGTGCAACAATGGAGGATGTCAAATACATGTACGAGACCATGCTCAGGGTGTCGGAGAAAGTGGACATGTTGTATGAAGCTTATGAGAAACAAGCAACATATAACGCTGAGTTGAAAATGATTCTACAAGAGGAGAAAGAGGACAAACAACGATTGCAACTTCAATTGCAAGCCACAACAGAGGAATTGGAAGAATTGAAGCGCAACGACCAAAGTCTTCAAGAATAGCATGATGCGTTGAAAACAATCCTACAGGAAGAGAAGGAGGAGAAGCAGCGATTTCAGCTTTAGTTGCAAGCCATGACAAAGGCATTGGGAGAATTTAAGCGCAACGACAGAAATCTTCAAGCAGATCATAATGCATTAAAGAAACTTCTACAAGAAGAGAAGGAGGAGAAGCAACGATTGCATCTTCAACTACAAGTTGTGAGGCCTTGGAGGAAGTGAAGCGCAAGGAAGGCTTAGAGAAGCCCTCATCACATGCTTCCAAATCGACATCTGAGATAAACATTTGTGATCATTCTTCAGTTTCATCTTCACATGCTATTATTTCTGTTGGAAATGTGGAGATCCCCAGTACAGGAACTGGCATGGGACTCCTTATTAGGATGGGGTACAAATGAGGAGGACTTGGCATTCATGGCCAAGGCATAACTCAGCCATTGGAATTTGTGTAGAGACCTCAATACACAGGTTTGGGATACACTGAAGGAGAATGCTCAAAGGTTTCTGAATCTTCCACGACATTGATGAAATCGTCAAGGAGAGAGAATGATGGGAACACTTTACCATCATCTTATGGCAGCACATATTGTGAAGAGAAAGCTGAGGCAAGCTCTCATCGCCATAAGGAAATCAAAGGAAAAATACATTGTTACACCAGGTAAGAGTATTGATGGGAACACTTCACCATCATCCCATGGAAGTGCATGTCGCAATAGAAGAGTTGAGACAAGCTCTCATCACCATGATCGCACCAGAGACCACCAGGAAAGGTATTACAAGTCTCGATATTTTGATTATAAGCATGTTGCTAATCATGAACATAAATCATGGCACGAGAAAACTTGTCGTTTTTGTGGTTTACATAACCATGTCATTGCTGAGTGTTGGAAAAGAATGGAAAAAAGAGAGAGGATGAAGCATGGAAAGCCTTATCCACAACAGGGAAAGAAATTGGTTAAGCAGGAATGGAGGAAGAAGAATCATTACAGTTATTGCGACCGAAGTGGCCATCAAAGAGCCACATGTTTGAGACTCCATCCAGAGCAGCATATGAAGGACAAAGCATCCGTGCAGAAATCAATCAGCGAAGATGTTCACCAAGAAAATCCACTACATTCATCATGTTTCACTTTATTGAAATGGTTTTTCTAGTGTGTGATGGCCATGTCTTGTAAATCATGTGTTGTGTTTCTTTTGTAAAAGTGATGATGTGTTTTTCCATCACTTGCAATGTGACAACGGTGTCCTTGGATTGTATTAATAGCTGAGGTATTATTGATTCCATTTCGATGTAAGATTGACCACTCAATATGTATTATAAACTCGTGGAAAGTATGGGAATTCTTGGGTCATAGTTGGTCATATTTGATCATGTAATTTGCAATAAATTGTACTACAGGTTTGCAGAGGATGCAGGTGTCGAATCATTACTTAAGGCTCCGAAGAACAAAGGTGAAGGAGATGGAAGGATGACCTTTTTTAGGACACTTGTGGTGCAGACATAGTACATAGTAGTTGCAGATTATTGTTGATGCTTTTGGAGGACCAAAAGCTCCTCAGTGGGGAGGAATGATATAGGTGGCTCTAGAGACACGCATAGGACAAAGAGGGCTCATGGTATCTCAAATATCAAAGTGACAGAAACATGGCAAACTTAGTTTCAGGTTGAAGATCTCGTCATCTTGATCACAACGGTATGAACGGTTCGTCAAACCGACTTCATATGCAAAAGTTAGAGCTGGTCAAAAGTTCTAAGGTTCACTAGATGACTTGAAAATTTAAGGAGGACGCGATTTCCTAGAAATCCGGCCATTGGATTCTAGGCGAATTTGTGGGACCGATAAAATCACTCCTTCGGTAAAAAATTGTTGGATTTAAAAATGTGTGTTTGTTTATTTAAAACAAAAAAATATATATAAAAAAATGGAGGTGGCAAGCCACCAACCCTGCCACCCCATATTCACATTATATTAAAGAAAAATTATATGGTTGGGGGGTGGGTGGTCAACCCTACTACCCCAGACCACTCCACAACCAAGTGAACTATATATGGTTGGGTTGGGCTGTGCGGAAGCAGAACCGCCCACCAACTCAACCAACGTGCCTTATATAATTTATGACTGTTGTATGGAACTAGGGTTGGGTCATGTCGGGCCATGTGGAGCAGACCCGCCCACCACCCATAACATTTTGTTAATGTACAATGGTTTTTAATAAAACAAACATGCGCCATATTGGGAGGGGGTGGGGTTTGACCACCAAACCTCCTCTCCATGATTGCATATCTTAACCATTGTGCTAGTGGCTTCCTTTGTGAAGTCCGCTTGAAATTTCATATTTAAACCCAATTCTTTAGTGTGCCAGGGGGGAGCAGGTCAGAGGAGAGGCACACAGTTCGAGGCACAAAACCACGAGTCAATGTGCAGAGGCAGTGGAACCATCATTGAGCCTCATTTCTAGAGGGGCCAAATTTTCCAAGTGTCCAAATTGGACAAATTTTATATGAATTTTACACCTCTCGGTGACACGAACCTGATGGCGATGTCATTTTCTGCAACAAAGTCTCAATTTTTCGGCCATTTTCCAGCATGGGATGATGGTGTTGGATTTCAGCATGTGGACAGTCGATTTCACGCCATTTGATGCCACGTTTTCGATGGTGCTTTTAGATCCAGCGATTAAGTAGCCTATTCTTCAACCATCATTAGAGTTGAGGTATATGAAGTTTTCTTTCCATGTACTTCATTGATTATTGATGTAGGATTCTTTATGTCATGTCGATTCCTACTTGATGTATGATGCAGATTCTTTATGTTTATTTGTTGTTGCGGATTCCTGCTGATGTAAGATGCAGAATATTTATGTGTATTTAAGTGGTATATATTTATCATGGGTGGTTATTTGTGTTGTGAGATCCATTTGTTGCCTTGATGGTGGGATACTCTTTGTCACCATGTGTGAAGTTGTCATGTTGATAGGAGGTTTGTGATGAGTGAGAGTTCCTTGTAAAGAAACGTCTCGTGAAGAGACTTTTCCACTCATGTTGAGGGATTTTCCTTGTATGAGAAGTCAACAACGTCCATGTAAACCATAACCATTTACAACACCAAATGAAGCGGCCAACACCATCGAGACACCGAGGCCCGGAGACGTAGTCCACACTGGACGACCTCCGTTATTAAATGACTTGCATTTTTGTGGTGTGATTGTTGACATGTTTTCCTCTTGATTATATCGACATATGTGTTCATTAATTATTTGATAAAATGAAATTATAACACATCGGCCGAAGAAAAAGTTCTTAGTTAAAAGGGGTATCAAAAATTTACCTAGATCACTCAAACTGTTGGAGAAAAAACAATTGTATGAAAAACTATTTAAATGTTTCTTTGGGCTAAATGAAGTGGAATATTTGGGTCATATTGTATCCCACGATAGTGTTAAGGAAGAACCTAAAAAAGATAAATCCATCAAGGAATGGAAAATACCCACAAACATAAGGCATCTTTGAGGATTTCATAGGTTGACATGGTATTATCACAAGTTTTTTTAATAATTATGGAAGATAGCAACACCTCTAACAAAATTATTGAAGAAAGATGCATATTCTTGGACTCCAGTAGAAACTAATGCCTTTGAACATATTAAAGAGGAAATGTGTCAAGATCTGTTATTAGCTACACCGACCTTCACAAAATGTTTTATTGTGAAATGTGATGCCTTAGAAAATGAGATTGGTGTTGTTTTAATGCAAGAAGGAAGACCCATTGCTTTTGAAAGCCACCCATTCAAGGGAAATTATTTACATAAATATATTTATGAGTAGGGAATGTTGCCAATCCTACATGCACTAAAGAAATGATGCCCTCACCTAATGGGAAGACAGTCCAAGGTAAAAATAGATCATGATAGTCTTAAATACTTATTGGAAAAAAGATTATATTCAGAAGAGAAACAAAAATGGGTCACAAATATGTTGGGTTATGACTTTGAAATCATCTACAAAAACGCGAAGCAAAATATTGTTGTACATGCACTCTTAAGAAGATATGAGGATGTGGAAACATTGCTCTATGTCATTTCTATTATCCAAATCAATTGTATAAGTAAAGAAAGGGAGGAATGGAAGAATGATGAAGAGGTGTGGACCCTTAGTCAAAAATTGTAGCAAGATTCTAGTGCATCTGATACATTTATCTAGAAAAATGTTTAATTATGGTACAAAGGTCACTTATATCTGTGTAAGAATTCCCAAATCAATCAAAACATTCTTTTGGAATTGCACACCTCTCCTTTAGGAGGGCACTTAGTATTTTTTAAAAATTACCACGGCGCGAAGAAAGATTTTTTTTGGGACGACCTTAAATCCAATATTCAAAAGTTTGTGTCATAATGTTTGGTTTTCCAACAAAATAAAGTTGAGACAATTAAGACACTAGGTATGTTAAAACCTTTAGTCATTCCAAGTCAGCATTTGGATGGGGTCTCTACAGATTTTATCATAGGTTTACCGAAGTTCGAAGGAAAGAGTGTCATCATCGTGGTAGTTGATAGACTTACTAAGTATGCACACTGTTGTGCACTATCTCATCCTTTCATAGCTAATATAGTTGCTACTAAATTTATGGAAATAGTTCAAAATATACATGGAAACCCAAAGATTATTGGAAGTGACAAAGATCCCATTTTCAATGAAATTTTTTGGACATAATTATTTTCTTATCTTAGTACTAAATTAGCTCATAGCTCATCTTATCATCCTCGATTTGATGGGAAAATTAAGATAGTGAACAAATGTTTGGAAGGATATTTTTTGTTGTTGTGTATATGATAAACAAACATAATGGGTCAAGTGGTTACATATGGTGGAATGGTGGTATAACACTTCTTTCCTCACCGCAACAAAAATGACCCCATTTACGGAACTTTATGGGTATCATCCACCGTACATCACGTTGTATTTAAGAGAAACTACTAAGGTTCAAGCAATGGAAGATCACATAGAGCATCAACAACAAGTTATCCAATTCTTAAAAGATAACCTGACTATGGCGCAAAATCGAATGAAACAACGAGAAGATCAACACCACAGTGAAATATGTTTTGATGTAGGCGATTGGATATTTTTATGGCTACAACCATACAAACAAATTTCCCTCAAGCAAGCTAAGAAGGATGATAAATTATCACCTAAGTACTATATTCGTTACAAGGTGTTGTAAAAGAATGGTACTATGGGATACAAATTGGAGTTGTCTGCATCTTTCTGAGTACACCCAATTTTCCATGTTTCATGTTTAAAGAAGGTTATAGGTACAAGCTCCCAGTTCAAATAATATTGCAAGAACTTGAAGTTGAAGGAAAAATTATATTGGATCCCGAAGTAGTCAGAAAATCAAGAACCTAGCAACTACGAAATCAATCATTTTCAGAGTATCTCATTAAGTGAAATAAATTACCAACTGAAGATTCCACATGGGAGGATGAGAATTTTATACAAAAGCATCTTGAACTAATCAAGTGTTTAGGAATTTTTTTTTTTGAAGGAGTGGGGAATGTTAGGTCCCTATAATACTAGTGTAGCCCCCATATTGTTATTGTTGTGCCCCATGTAGCCCCCATATTGTTATTGTTGTGCCCCATAGAAGCCCACTATTATTATTGTTGAGCCCCTACATTGTTATTGTTGCTTTGATTATATTGTGACCCTTTAGAATCTTATATATACCAGGAAGGTCTTGTCATTTGTAACATTCAAGAATTATTCATTTATGTGATGTAAAGGAGGCTTCCCCCTTGAAGAGGCTAATTTTCAAGTCGTTGATCCATCTTTTATTCTGTTTTGTGATTTGGTTGCATAACATTTTATGTAAATTTTGTCCCCACTTTTCATCAATATAAAGTTATGGATTATCTTTCCCATAATTATCATGCATTGTAACAATTGTTCATTTTTACATTAATCTGATTATAACCTATTAACGTGTGAGATATTTCGTAAAGTTTTTTATTGGTCTAACATTCAGTACAAGATCATATAAGGGTTTCAAGTGAGAACAATACTCGTCATCTTGTTCAAACACTATCAATTCACTCAAGTAGACATCTATAAAATTTGTGCTTCACCCATCCTTCACATCACAATATTTGCATATGAAGGAAACTGAGTAATTATGAATTAAGTGTTGTTATTAATTCCCTTAATATTTATTTCTACACCAAAAAAATCTAAATTATTATCCAAGTATATTCAATATCCACTTTGCACCAAATAGACCACATCAATGAGAAGTGGGGTGAATCTAAGTTAAGGTTTTTTTCATTTATCTACTTGTTGTGAGGTCCCAATAAGCCTAGTGAGATATTTTTACCCTTAGAGATTGAACTGGAGATTTTATTGCAAGAAACCAAAGATTCAGTTAGAAGATCATTACAATTCAAATGAAATTGAAGAAAATGAAACAAACCAACCACTCCAAAATGGAGAAGGTTTAGTAATAAAGCTTCCACTTTGAAGATAACATATCAAAGGGGTAGAAAGGTGAAAGTGACACCTCAAAGGTATCTATTATCCTAAGGGTGGTTGGAAACATATACTCACCATTGCTTATAAAGAAAAAAGGTTAGAGATACCTTAAAGTAAAAAAAGTGAGTGTCACCCTCATAAAGGAACCGGGTGGAAGTGATCAAATGATCCTACAAGTGCTTGAGAGACTAGTGATAAGTGTGGATTTTGAGGGCATATCTTTAATGTTTTGAAAAACCCTTAGAGGAAGCCCTAAAGGGTGCGAGGATACAATAAATAAAAACTAAAATGGTTAAATAGTATGAGAAAAATATAACAATCCATCCACATGATTTCATATAGAATGTAAAAAAAAAAAAATCTTAGGTGTCAATCTATATTGAAAATAAAAATTGTCACATTTTTCCAAGTGATGAGGTGCCCAAAGAAAAAAAATCAAGAGAATATGAACACAAAGAGGTGTAAATGGTAAAATCATTTCAATTTTTATGGAAAAATAAAAAATTATTAAACTAAAAATGAGAGCCATTTAGAGCATGGAGGATGACAATGAGGAGAGGAGACATGCATGCGTAAGTCGAGGTAGCCCTACTACTCCATGAATTGCATGAATTTAGTATCAAGATCACCCATGACATAAATACCTCAATTTTTCTTCAAAAATCATTGAACTCAATATCTCTCCCATATTCCTATAGATGGAAGATAAAAATGATTCTTGTGGGAAATTATCTCATGCCATGGATTCAAAATGTCGATTTCACATGTAAGGGAGGTAAGGAGGGGAAAAAACATGGCCAAATGTCATGATCATATGAGTTACAAATATGGTGAGAATTATAGATAAAATAATAAAATCATGGTACATATAAGGCTCCTACCACATTCTATATATTTTTTACCACAAGACACATCTGTAGTTACTCTACCTAACTAGAAACTCACCTAGAAACCTACACAACATAAGAGAAAATGAAAATTTGAGAAAGGTTAGTGGTTAATGATGATTTATACATAAATCATGAGCTTGTGTAGGAGAACGAGTGGGTAAACATGTTCTCATTGATATTTCATGCAAGGCACATGCTCAAATTTATGAATTGAGAGTGGTTGGTTAGGTGACTGCCAAATTTAGTAAAGGACCCGTCAACAAAGAATCCAAAAGTCCCACAATGGGTGGGATTAGACAAGATGTGTAGGTTGGGAATATTTTAAGAGTTGGTGAAATACTATGATGTAGAGTTCCATCTCTTCAAGTTTCCTATAGGGGATGTGAACATCAACTTAAAAGACATATACTAGCTAATGCGACCATTAGGTTAGCATGTCAAAAATGGTTGACTTGTAGTTCTTTCTTAGGCTTAGGATTAGGAGAAGTTCCCATTACTCTAGGGGTTCATCGCTACACATATAGGATGTCTATATGGAACACATGCAAGCCCCATTTGAGGATAGGGGAATATGGATACCAATGCATGGTAGAGGTGAGACTGGGGCTACACAACACCCATTCTCATTATTTTAGGTATGTATTATTAAATTGGTGGCAATAAATTATTTCTTCTCTTTTCACAGGGAAAATATCTTTATATTCCATGTAAATATCTTTATATTCCATGTAAAAAATATACATGTTTTTGTCCTCGAGGGACTATTTATTTTAAACGAAAAGGATCAAAGTCATTACATCCAAGCTCATCATGTGACTTGCAGGATCTAAACCTAAGTGGGGAGGATCCCAATCATTCCTCCCAACCACCCAAAATTAACCCAATTAACATGTGGCAAACAATTGTTGAAAATTTTGATTATTTTAATGTATATGTCATATATATGCATCATCATGTCATTTTTCCCTTTATGCTTAGTGTGATAATGTGTCCAAATGTAATTTTTTTAAGGTTTATTTTATTTTATTTGTGAATGACTATAAAATACATGTTTAATTAAGAGACAAAATAAAATGAATTTAATAAAATGAATACATGGATGCATGCATCTCCTTGGTAGATGGAGGATGTGACTAAAATTTAATACAAGGGTTATCCCAAGAAAGTGAAAAGTACGAAATCATATATTCCAACAAATTGTGTCTAAGGAGAAGGTTGTAATAAACCTTAGCATAAAAAATAATGAATTAAGTAAAAATAAATTGGACCCAATAATTAATGTTAGGTTAAGTTCCCAGATAGGTTTGATCTTAGACTTGTTGAATCTTGTGTAGACCTAGTCATCTATACAAAGGTCAAATAAATGATATTGAACTTTCATTTACCATATGGAAGTAGGTTAGAGATATTTAAAAGACGAAAGTATCCTACAAAATAGAAAATTCTAGGGAAAATTCAATTATGGAGCAAATGAGAAACTCATGATACTCAAGGAAAAAACATGGGACATCCATTAAAAACATTACATTGTTTTGATTCCCAAGGATTTAACAATTGAATAGGGCTTTTAAGGAGGATATTGGGAGGACTTAAAGTAGACTTGAAGACAAGCATGTGTGTGTGTGTGTGTGATGAGACTTAGTTTGTCTAGGGATCTACAATTTGGAATGGATCATGATAAGATTTGTCATCTATTTCATTACTTTTTGGGTGAAAAACTTGGACCTATTGGCTTATAGGGCCCAATTAGGGTCCAATTTTGTGGTTTTGGGTCTAGAAGTTTTTGAAGCCCATTTAAGGCCTCAAATGATAATTTTTGGGGTCAAAACCTTGTGAGAAAAGTCCATTTCCTCTTGACATTGTTCTACACATCTAGAGATTTCAATGACATGAAGATGACCCAAATTAGAGTTTGTATATGGAATTTTTTCCTCCCACAAGTTATCCTATATTATTCACTACCATAATAATGAGTGGATGCCACACTAAGTCAAATTACTTATACATGTTGATTTAGTCACTTTCATATTTTCAAGAAGATTCTAGAGGTTTTAAGATGCCAACATTAATTGGGGGTTGAGACATGCAAAAATCCTTAAACCTAACCCTATACAATTGTTAGGCCATGTTAAAAAAATAGGGCACTAAGATACGAAGAGTTAGAATTATCATTGTTTGTGTATTTTTCCACAATTGAGTAGAGCATTTAGGAGTGAGATATTGCAACATTATAGACGAACTAAAAGAACATATAATAGCCATGTTGGCTACAATGTCCTTGGAAAATCCATGGTGGGTTCCCCTTTCCTTTGCATAGCTAAAAATAAGAGAGTAAAGTGTAGAACTCACCATCTAGTTAGGTTTTCCCATATCAGGATTTCCCAATGTATATTTTGTATTCATTGTGTGAATGATGTGTTATTTTTTTTGCTTCTTTCGTTTTAGTTTTACTTATTTCAATATTTTCATGCATTAAGGTAGTAAATATAAATCTTAATGTTAATTAAACCATTGCATCGTAACATTTTGTAGGAACTTATAAGGCTTGTTGGGAGAAAATGTTCTAATGGAATATCCATGACAATTTACAAATCGTATTGGTACCATAACATCTTCCTTTGGGGTTTTTTTAAGAAGCTGTAGGACCTAGTAATTAGCTTAAAGTATAAAAACCAATGCCATGTGTTGAAGAATGTAACTAGGTTCGGTCTTCATAAATTGTACTTCAGTCAATATTTATTGTACTTGTCAAAATAATAAAGAAAACAATTTTATATTATTATTAAATTGCTTATTAAAGCATTGGTTTCATGCTTGGGTTATATTTATTTCAGGTCAAAGTCCCTATTGTGGACTTCTAGGTTTGATTCTAAGTCTATAGTATTATTTCAGATTTAAATTGATCCATATTGGGCTTTTGAATCATGCAAATAGGTAAAGTATTGGGTCAAATATGATTTATGAAGCCTCCACATCAATTTGGACTTAAGGTGATCAAGTCGGCCTCAAGCCCAGAAATTTGAGCTCATATCAAGCCTATATATATAATGGAACCAAAATCACTTGGAACCAATTCACTACAACACAAAATTTCGATTTTGAAGCTGCATTGAGGAAAAATTGTGAATTGGAGAAGAAGGAATTTTTGCATTTTGTTTTGGGAAAGCTTATAGAGTTGAATAAAATTGAAATTTTGGCACCACTCTCTATAAATTTCATGCTATAATTTGGGAGATCAAATTTCTTAAATTTTGACTACAACAGTCATTGCATCGGGTGCTACCAAAGTGCTGCTACCAAGAGAAGAGCAAGTCAAAGTTTGTTTTGCTGAATGCTGCTACTTGGAGAAGTTGTATTGGGAATAAATCAAAGTATTTGAAGCTATATTGAAGTCTCTACCTCAAGATAGAAGTCTCAAGAATCAAGGTCAAAGTTCCAAGTCGAAGAAACTACATCATAGTGATTCTACTGTTGCTGCAGCTGTCAGATTCATGAAGGATCATAGGAAAGGCTGACTTAGTGTGGAGGAAGTCCAGGTCAAGGTATAGAGTTTCAAGAATCACTATTGAAGGAAGAATTATTGATTGGGTTTTCCCCAAGAGTGGGGTTTTTCTCTGACTGCTGGCCTACATCTAGTGTCCTTGATCTATGTGTATTTTATTTGATATTTTCTTGATGAACTAATATGAAGAAAGATAAGAATAACATAATAATAGCTAAAGAATATCACAAGTAAATAATAAATAACAAGAGGACATTTTTTCTTTTTTTTATTCTCTAACATGGTTTCAGAGCTTTGGTTAAAGAATAAAGAAAAAGGCAGTCTCAAGGACTTGATCAAGGAAGTCATAAGAAGTTCACTAGAGGAAAGAAGTATTCACTATCTTCAAGAAATATGTCTAACACAATCAAAGGAGAGAACAAAATTTAAGGAGTTGAAAATTATGTCTTGGAAGAAAATGATTGAAATCATCCTGAAAAGAACAAGGTCTTGGATTTAGTCAAAGGGAAAATGAAAATGCCTACAAAAGAATCAAGTGATGTTGATAAGGTAAAGTACAGAGAATTGGAATTAGTAGTTATGAATTTGATGGTTGAAGGCATAAAGGACAATATTTTCCCCTTCATATCAAACATTGATCATGCTCAAGAAATGTATGAAGCATTGTCAAAACTATTTACCATCAAGAATATTGAAAAAGCAGAAAGTTTGAAAAATGAGCTAAGAACTACTACGATGACCAAGGAGGATATTGTTTCCTCTTTATTTGTAAAGATAGCAAGGATAAGATATGATATTCTTGCCATTGATGAAATAGTTCCAGATAAATAACTAGTTATTACAACCATTCTGGGACTACCACCTTCTTGGGGTTCTTTAGCTTTATCTCTCAACAACTAGAAAGAAGCACCCACCTTTGAGGAGATATGGAAAACATCCAGTCAAGAAGAATTATGAGTCTCCATGGTAACCTACAATTAATAAGTTTCAAATACTTATGTTCTCATCGTAAAGGAAGATTCAAGAAGGGGCCAAAGAAGAAGGTTTGTATGTCCAAAATTGAGTGTTATTATTGTCATACGATGGGACACTATAGGAGTGATTTACCTGAAAACCCTAGGAGAAAGAAAAGAGATATATATCATGCTAACATGGTTGTAGAAAGATCATCCCCCAAGAAATCAAAGCTCGAAGAATATTTGGGGGACTTGCACTACTAAGCCACTTTTCCCTTATATTCTATTTGTATATTTATGTAGTATAAGTTTAACATATTCATGGATATGTATTTATTTGTTTGATAAGTTTTAGGTTTTCCCTCAAGCTTGGGAGGGAGCCCACAAAAAATCCTCAAGATAAGTATCTCATTCGCTCTATTTTTATTCATATACTTATTTAATATTTTGATTATATTAAATACTAATCACTTGTCTACCTCTATTCCTTGTCTAAGAATCAATTTGTTGGATGTTCAAGAATCTTGGAGAAGGCTTCAAGGATCAAATAAGAAGGCCACACAAGTCAAAAGTTTTGTCAAAGAATCAAAGGTATGTATTGAAATTTAAAGTCTTGTTACTCTCTTTGAAATATCCATTTCTATGTTTCTAACTATTGGTATGTCTATCTCTATTGAATCCCAAAAGGATTTTCGTTTTGGATGATTCATCTCCTGATGAATCTACCCACCTTATATAGATATAATTTATTATATAAATAGAACTTTAAGGAGGTTCTATAGAAAACCCTAACCTAAGGGTATGTTGATAATATGTGAAGCCCTAAACCTAATTAGGGATAATTATGAAGAAATTTCTATTTTGATTAACATATTAATAATGTTGAGTTTGGGATTTTGATATGATCATGAAAGGTCTAAACTTGCTAGAGTTAAAATTATGTTGTTCGAAATCTTGAACCTATGAAGTATGATATAATAAGGGTTTTATTTGATAATGAACCAAAACAGGGTTTTGGTTAGGTCTGTTTGTGAAATCCTTGTTATGGAATGTCCTAGGAGTGAAACCTTATATGTATGTTCTCTTGATTGAATCCCTAGCCTAGTCTAGGAGAATATATGTCTAATGTATTAATTTTTACTACCACATGATGTGCTTATAATGGTGATCTCCTATATATGTGAGTTGACCTATTTTCTAATGGTCCCAAGAATCTAGGGTTTGAAAACAAACCTTAGTCAAAATTTGAAGGTTCTAGGATGATGATTGAAAAGTCTAGGGCCTATAAATAAATCCTAGTAATGATTAAATTCTCGAGTATGTATGTTCATTTGAATCTATATAATGTGTGTTGAGAATTTATAGATGGAAACTCAAGGGTCTACATTAAACCCTAATAGAAGTTATTCATGATATGTTTTGATAATTGATTTGAAATCTAGGGTATGCAACTAACTCTAGTGAAAGTTGATCATGTCAATGTTTGAGCTGTGATTAATCTTGATTGACTCTTTTGTATGAAATCTAGGATTTGTATGAATCCATAGTGGAAAGTCTAACATGAGAATTTTAAAGGTTGTTAGATATCTTGTAGATCTATATTGTTTCTAGGGTTTGGTATATGTTGTGGTAAGGTATGTTATACCTTGGAAGAAAAATCGAAACCCTAGATAAGAATGAAAGACATTATGAAGTAGTATAGGGTTTATGATAAAATTCACTAGAAAAATTTTGAAGAGTATATGTCTCTTGTTTGGGTATCTAATATGTATAAAGTTGAAAACTCTTCCATGATTCTGATATGGCTAACTTTATGCTTCTATAGTTATGGTTGTACTTGTTGTCTAAAGATGTGCAGGTACATCATAAAGATGAGAAACTGATAAGTATGATGAGAAGGATGGAAGCCATGAAACATTATCCAACACCTAATGGAAAAAATTGATCTCCCTAGATTAAGAGGGATCCTGGATAAAATAAGAAATGATTATTGCTCTCTACTTTATGTGTCATGTAATAGACCAAGACTAGTAGCCATAAGCCTTAGTGAAGACCATGAGTAAGAATTGTAGTCATGATTGGAGAATTATTTGGTACTTCTATAACATTGAAAGCAATATCTGATTGAATAATATGTTTCTACATGAAAAGTAGGAAAGGAAAGTGTATGAGGAATCTTCTTTCAAAGGTTCAACTGATAGTCCTACTGAAATTAGCTGAAGAGAAACATCGAAAACCCAAAGGTTTGATTTGAGTATATACTTGAATATGTATTGCTTATTGGGGTTGTGTTTGTATAGGTGAATCTCTCGAATATTTTGATATCATTTTGGTTACCAATCAGTTTGATTGGGAGAGATTGGTTGTTCTTGATATGTTGGATCAAGGTGTGTTGAGGCTTTGTGAGTGAAGCATTTCCTAGAAAGAAATCGAGCCGAAACTTTGTGTTGATGTATGGTAGGGAGGGTGACATTGGGTGGATGTGCACCTAGTTCCCTAGGTTGATGGTTAGTAAGTAAGCCTGATGGTACCTATAGAGGCTGAAATATTTAGTCCATATTAGTCCCACTTGGATAGATTTCCTTGGTCAAGAATCTAGTCCATGGCATTGTGGTGCCTAAACTGTTGAGTGGCCAATGGATAGAGTTCCATGGTCAGAAATCTATTCTATGACATTTAAGTGTCTAAAGATTCTTCATATTTCATATAGTTGAGATCTACCTTGTACTATTGAGTTATGAATACCTCCCTAGTTAAGAGGGAGTGTTGAAGAATGTAACTAAGTTCTCTCTTCATAAATTGTACTTGAGTAAATATTTATTGTACTTGTCAAAAGAATAAAGAAAATAATTTTACATTATTATTAAATGACTTATTAAAGCATGGGTTTCATGCTTGGGTCATATTTATTTTAGGGAAATTACCCATTGTGGACTTATATGTTTTATTCTGAGTCTATAGGATTATTGTAGATTTAAATTGATCCATATTGGGCTTCTGAATCATGCAAATAGGTCAAGTATTGGGTCAAATATGATTTATGAAGCCTCCACATCAAGTCGGCCTCAAGCCCAGGAATTCAAGCTCATCTCAAGCCTATATATACAATGGGATCAAACTCACTTGGAACTAATTCACTGCAACACATAAATTCGATTTTGAAGCTGCATCAAGGAAAAATTTCAAATTGGAGAAGAAGGAATTTTTGGATTTAGTTTTTGGGAAGCTTGTAGATTTGAAGAAAATAAAAAAAATTTCACCACTCTCTCTACATTTCGAGCTATGGTTTGGGAGATCGAAGTTATCAAAGTTTTACTATAAAAGTCACTGCATCAAGTGCTATCAAGGCACTGCTACCTAGAGAAGAGGAAGTCGAAGTTTGTTTTGCTAAATATTGCTGCTTGGAGAAGTTGTATTGGGCCTAAATTGAAGTCTTTGAAGCTAGATCGAAGTCTCGACATCAATATGGAAGTCTCAAGAAGCAAGGTCGAAGTTCTAGGTCAAAGAAACTACATCATAGTGCTGCTACTGGTGTTGTTGCTTCCAGATTTAGGAAGGATCACAAGGAAGGATGACTTGGTGTGAAGGACGTCTGGGTCAAGGTCTAAAGTCTCAAGAATCACTATTGAAGGAATAATTACTGACTTGGTTTTCCCCAAGAGTGGGGTTTTTCCCTGGTTGCTTGCCTACATCTGGTGTCCTTGATCTATGTGTATTTGATTTGATATTTTCTTGATGAAATAATAAGAAAGATAATAAGAGCATAATAATAGCTAAATAAGATCACAAGTAAATAATCAATAACACGATGATATTTCTTCCTTTCTGATTCCCTAACACCGTGGTGAATGAGGATTGTAACAATCCACGAGATGAGTCAAAAACTATTTTTTGAAAGATATAAGCATAAGCCACTAAAATATCTCATGGCATGGCCATTCTAGAGACAAGTTTGTACCTTTCAGGGAGTTTGGTGGCTCTAACCTAGAAGCTAGTTTGGATGAGAAATTCATAGGTAATGAAGACCTATAAAAGGAGTAAAAAATGAACTATAAGAAGAGAGACCACATTTAAATGCCGCTAGTTCTTCCCAATTTTTTTTTAAAGTGAAAGTAAAAGTGGGCATCAAGCTCTGCCAAGGTCAAATTTATCTTGTTAGGTTTATTTAATGTTTACAATTGTTAGAAATTTATTTTAGTTTCCATATTATATCAAAGGAAACAAATATTTTATTTCCTAATTGAGGTTAGAGGGCCTTGCCCTAGCTTGTTCAGAAGTCACACTAAAAAGTTTGGGCTAGAGGGTGATCCTATAGTAACTAAGTGGGGTTGTTTAAAACTCTCATCAAGTCCAAATTATGCCATATCAAGTATAAAGAGGACCATTGGATTTTTCCGCATTAATTTTGATTGAATCAAGGGAAGAGTATGCAAGAGTATATCATCGAGTTCATAAAAATGGTCAATATGTTGGATAGACCTCCCTAGAACCTAGATGTACTACTAAATCATTTAAAAGGCTTGCATGGTTATTTATGGAGGCAAGTAATGCTCTTTAAGCGTAGTACAATTGATGGGCCTTTATGCAAGCACAATATCTAGATAATGTGGATAACATTAAATAGAAAGAAAGTTCCTCTAAGCACATTTACTGCGTAGATGCTTCCAATGAGGGAAAATAAGAATTGGAAGGAAAAGGAAAAGAAGAAAACAACCACTACATGTTGAGTCTCAAATCTGCATCTTTCCTATACACCTTTCTAGACCTTTTTCATTCACCTGAACCTTCCAAGTTGTCAATATCATTGTATATTAATTGTAAAAGAGCATCTAAAATGGTTTTTAACTATATTTTGTGTCTGCTGTTTGATTTATATTTTTTCTCATTTAGCTGCGGAATCTTGCCACTTTCCGCAGCTGCTGCAACTTTCCGCAGCCATTTTGTGAAAGTCTATGTTACAGGTGTCTTCAGGAAATTCAAGCCACATGGGCAAGTCAGAAATGATGTGGACATGGATCGTGTCCTATTGGCTCGGGAAAATTCACCTAAGGAGGCTGTGGTCAAAGGTGGCCAAGTGGAAGTCAACTGTAGAGTCCCACGGTGACAGGACTCTGTTTCTCATCACGTGAAGATTTGTATGACCGTTTCTAATTTACGGGAGACACATCAACACCTGTACACGACTCCATAAGCCGAATCCAACATCCACTCTTCATAGATTTACTCCTCACCGCGGCCATGATGCTGGATCTCTGGACGTGATGGTTCACGTGTCTCCATCAGCACAAACTTTAGGGAATTAGTTATATTACCTTTGTTATAAATAACGCGTTTGCATACGCATATTAGATTAGCCTCCAATTAGCCTCCAGATAGCTCTGTAATGTAATTACGTTGCCACTGTGCCGTAATATCATCTCTCTGTTATGACTGCATTTTAATATATAAGAAGACTCTGTTTCCAAGCGTAATTCATATTTGAAGGCTGTTTCCCGAGGCTAGTGCAGAGGGCCCCTGCACACGCTGAGGTTTTGTGCATTACTGTATAGTTTCTTGTTTTATTTCTTTAAGTTCATTGTGCCATAAGTCATTCATGTGTTTATACATTGCCTCTTTCATGGTATTTATGCTTCATCTCTGTTTATAATCTTTCATGCTTTACATCTTACTTATGTCCATAATATTTCATGTTTTATGTTGTTGTTAACTGATCAGTGTTCTTGTTTCAGATTACAAATAGGCAGCCCGGGCATTTGCATATCTTTTGACTAATGACATGGAATCAATATTGTTCTGCTGCTAATTTACTTTTTGTTTAATTCCAGCACTGCTTTGTTTATTTCAGTCTTGCACATTTGTTTCCATAGTTAGATTTAGATATATTAAATTGCTCATGTCATTTTCAGTTACCTCCGAAAGCCACAGCTGGACTGATGGTGAGGGATTGAAGTATGAGTGTGTAGTTTGATATTATTTTACTTTCTGCAAGTTAGATATATTAAATTTCTCATGTCATTTTCAGTTACCTCCGAAAGCCACAGCTGGACCGATGGTGAGGGATTGAAGTATGAGTGTGTAGTTTGATATTAGTTTACTTTCTGCAAGTTAGATATATTAAATTGCTCATGTCATTTTCAGTTACCTCCAAAAGCCACAGCTGGACTGATGGTGAGGGATTGAAGTATGAGTGTGTAGTTTGATATTAGTTTCTTTTTCTACAAATTAGATATCAGATTGCTCAAGTTGTTTATGGTTACCTCCGAAAGCCATAGCTGGACTAATGGCGAGGGATCAGAGTATAAGTTGATGTAATTTTATTTAGATTTACTTTGTTGCAATTCTTGGATTTCTTTAAGCATAGTTTCTTTTGTGTTTAGACAGCAGCAATGATAGTTTGGTTTTCATGCTCAATAGTTCACTGTTTGATTCATTAGGCTAGCAACACATTTTCATTTCCTTTCAGTTTTGTCATTGTATGTTTCAAATTCCTTTTGAAGTTTGAAGTTGGTAAATCATTATAAAGGATATCATTGCCTTGAACAATCATAACCATACTTGTTTTTATTTTAGAATTTCCATCTTATATTAGAAAACCAAAAACGACAAAAAGGTAAGAAATAGGTTATCTTGCACATATAGTGCGCCACACTTCATCAGCTTACGAATCCCGGATTGATAAATTAATGTAGCAATTTAGGACACACTAAATTGACCAAACACTACACTAATACAAATTTATTCCAAGAAAAATTACCACCAATATGTTTCCAAGTAGGGAAAAGAAGAATTGGAAATGAAAGGACAATAAGACAATAATTATTTCACATTACCGCAAGCATCCAAATAGCCATTATAATATTAATGGTCGAACTTAAGATAAGTATTGGAAGCTACATAAAAGGTTGAACCTAAAGAATAGAAATAAGAATGCCAAGAAGAAGAATATGTTAGAAATGGATTCAATCAATAAGATAAAGAGAAATTGAGATGTAAAGATGAAAATATTCGGTTGGAACAAAGATCACACTAAGGATGGGGGATGAACCAGTGTGGTAGCAATTTTTCCATTTCACAACTTTTATCAATAGGAAATTATGTAGCCATGTATAATAACTTATTTGAAACATATCAATGAATAGAAAAAGGCATCAAGAAACCACTAACATTTCAACAACACGTTAAGAATCCATCACATCAACACAAGGAGACACAATATTTTATGTGGAAACCCATATGGGAGAAAACAAAAAATTCTTCTTCAATTCATTACATATATTTGTAGACATTGAAATAAACCTACCCACAAGATATGCAAGCTTCTACTTGTAGTAGGCTACAACCTGATTGAGGCAATAACCTCGAAAATGTGTCAGCAACAACTCACTATAGGCTGCAACCTGATTGAGGCACCAACCTCAGAGATAAGAAAGATTCAACTTGCTCTAGAATCCAACTTGATTGAAGCACCAACCTCAGTTATATGTAAGATTCAACTTGTTTTAGGCTCCAACATTAATGGAGACACCCACCTCCTTCTTCAACTTCTTGTGGAACTCTTCTCAAAATATCTCAAACTGAATCCACATGCTTTCCAATTAATATAAATATTCAAACTAATCAATATATTGTTGTCATACTACTTTCAATGACCTATCATAACCTCTCCATACTTTTTTTGAACCTACTCATCAATATGGTCACATAAAACTCATCTAAGAACCTGTTTCTACAATATACTAAACATCAAGCATAACCTACTCATTATATTGTGAAACCAACTCCAAAAATAGAAGAAAAGAGATATCAACGCATTAGAAATAAGCCACTTTGAGGGGGAAAACTCCAATACATTACATGAATGAAAAATTCTTGGATGATACAAATTACAAAACCTCCTTTCTATATAAAGGAGTCCATGGGGCCACATTGTAATCCTAGCGGGGCCACAATGTAATCCTAGCCGACCTAACAATAATAATTTAAGGGCACAATAATAACAATATGGGGGTTACAGGGGTACAATAATAACAATAAGGGGGTTACACTAACAACAATAAGGGACTATACTAGTAATATAGGGACCTAACATGCCCCTCTCCTTCAAAAAAGTGTTGTCCTCAACGCTTTAGTAGCTCTGGGTGCTTCTGTATAAAATTCTCATCCTCCCATGTAGAATCTTCAGTGGGTAAGTTCTTCCACTTGATGAGATACTCTGAAATTGATCGATTCCGTAGCTGTCGAGTTCTTATTTTCGTGACCGCTTCAGGTTCCAATATGATTTTTCCTTCCTCATCAAGTTCTGGCAATATTGTTTGAACTGGAAGATTTTCACCTATAACCTTCTTTAAGCATGAAACATGGAAAACTGGATGTACTCGCGAAGAAGCAGGAAGCTCCAATTTGTATGCCATAGTACCAATCTTTTGCAACACCTTGTAATGACCATAGTACTTTGGTGATAATTTATTATCCTTCTTAGCTTGCTTGAGGGACATTTGTTTGTATGGTTGTAGCCGTAAAAATACCCAATCTCCTACATCAAAACTTCTCTCGCTGCGATGTTGATCTGCCCGTTGTTTCATTCGATTTTGTGCCAAATTCAGGTTATCCTTTAAGAGTTGGAGAACTTCTTGCTGATGCTCGATGTGATCTTCCACTGCTTGAACCTTCGAATTTTCCCTTAAAGATGATGTGTTGGATGGTGGATGATATCCATAAAGTGCCATAAATGGGGTCATTTTTGCTGCAGTATGGAAGGAAGTGTTATACCACCATTCAGCGAGAGGTAACCACTTGACCCATTGTGTTTGTTTATCAGATACAAAACAACAAAAATATCCTTCCAAACATTTATTTACTATCTCAGTTTGACCATCAGATTGAGGATGATAAGATGAGCTATGAGCTAATTGAGTACCCAAACAAGAAAATAACTTCGTCCAAAATTTCCAGTAAAAATGGGATCTCTGTCGCTCACAATAACCCTTGGGCTTCCATGTAGCTTTTGAATTCTATCCATAAATGTAGTAGCAACTGTACTTGCTTTAAATGGATGAGATAATGAACAAAAGTGTGCATACTTGGTAAGTCTATCAACTACCACCATGATGACACTCTTTCCTTCGGACTTAGGTAAACCTGTGATAAAATCCATTGGAATATCCTCCCAACGTTGACTTAGAATGGATAAAGGTTGTAGAAGACTCTAGGTCTTAATTGTCTCAACTTTATTCTGCTGGAAAACCAAAAATTCCGCCAAAAACTTTTGAATATCATATTTAAGGCCATCCCAAAAAAATTCTTTCTTCACCCTGTGGTATGTTTTTAAAAATCCTGAGTGTCCTCCTAAAGGAGAAGTGTGCAATTCCAAAAGAATCTTTTGTTTTGGTTGGGAATTTTTACAAAGATATAAGCGATATTTTTACCATAAGGAATAATTTTTCCAATTAAATGTATTAGATGTACTAGGTTCTTGCTGCAAATTTTGAATGAGTGTCCACACTTCTTCGTCCTTCTTCCATTCATCCCTTGCTTCGGTTATCCAATCTAGTTGGATAATATATATGGCACAAAGAAATGCTTCCACCTCTTCACTCTTTCTTGAGAGTGCATCGGCAACACATTTAGCTTCCCTTTTTTGTAGATTACTTCAAAGTCATAACCCAACATCTTTTTGACCCATTTTTGCTGCTCTTTTGAAGATAGTCTTTGTTCTAAAAAGTGTTTAAGACTATCATGATCAGTTTTTACCTTGAAGTGTCTTCCCAGTAGGTAAGTTCACCATTTCTTTAGTGCATGCAATATTTCTAACATTTCCTTCTCATAAATAGCTCTCTGTAAATACTTTCCTTTGATTGGACGACTTTCAAAAGAAATGGGTCTTCCTTCTTGCATTAAAACAACACCAATTCCATTTCCTGAGGCATTACATTCCACAATAAAGGTTTTTGTGAAATCTAGTGTAGCTAAGACCAGTGCTAGGCACATTTCTTATTTAAGATGTTCAAAGGCCTTATTTGCTTTAGGAGTCCATGAAAATGCATCTTTATTCAATAATGTTGTTAGAGGTGATGCTATTCTCCCATAATTCTTAACAAACTTGCGATAATACCCTGTTAACCCGAGAAATCCTTGCAACTGCTTTATGGTTGTGGGGACTTTCCATTCCTTAATGGCTTTAATTTTGTTAGGGTCTACCTTAACACCCTCATGAGATACAATATGAACCAGATATTCCACCTCTTGCACTCCAAAGAAACATTTGGATGTTTTTGCGTATAATTTTTTCTCCTGCAATAGTTTGAGCACCCTGTCAACATGTTGAACATGATCCTTGCAAGACCTGCTGTAGATTAGTATATCATCAAAAAATACTAGCACAAATTTTCTAAGGAAGGGTTTGAAGATGGAATTCATCAACCCTTGAAACGTAGAAGGTGCATTGGTAAGGCTAAAAGGCATGACCAAAAATTCATAATGATCCTCATGAGTTCGAAATGCTGTTTTTGGAATATCTTCAATCTTCATTCTAATTTGATGATATCCTGAACGAAGATCCAACTTGGTGAAATAAATTGCTCCATGTAATTCATCCATTAATTCATCAATCATAGGAATGGAAAATTTATCTTTAATGGTGAGCTTATTGAGCTCCCTATAATCCGGACACATGTGCCATGATCCATCCTTCTTGTGTACCAATACTATAGGAGGAGAGAAAGAACTTTGACTAGGTTGAATTATACCAGCGTCTAACATTTCTGCAATCATACGTTCAATTTCACTCTTTTGGACATAAGGATATCTATAAGGCCTGATGTTTGGAGGAAAACTTCTTGGAATAAAATGAATAGCATGATCATGATCACGAATAGGTGGGAGTCCTTTGGGAGTTTCAAACACCTTGGAATGATTGTCCAAGACTTTTTGGAGATCTGAAGAAATAGATGATTTTGATGTTGGAACCTTTAGTGAGCATAATTGTGCAATTACGCCTCGTTGTTCTTTCTTTATAAGCTTTGTCACGACATTAGAGCTTATTATCTTTCCTGGCTTCCCTGCAATGCCCCGTAATTCGACTTCGTTTTCTTCTGGAAAAAATTTAAAGAAAAGTTCTTGAAAATTAAAAGCTACCGCCCCCAAAGATTGTAACCATTGTACTACTTGTACAACATCAGTACCTCCCATAGGAATGGAAAGCATTGGACTATTCAATACATATTCCCCCATGGTTAGCTTGATATTATGGCATTTTCTAGAGCAATTTATAGTTCCTCCATTTGCAACCATCACTTGACATTCTGGTGCTTGGTATAGGAAACAATTCAATTCCTTGGCTACCTTACAATGAATAAAATTATGGGTACTACCTGAATCAATCAACACTATTACCTTTTTCTTCTTAATATGTCCTTCTATCTTGAGAGTTTGAGGAGTGGTAATTCCTGCCAATGCATTACACGATATGGTCGGACTCATTTCTTCCTCTTCTAGGGTTGGTTGGTGGTGTATATCCTCTTATTTTGAAGATTCTTGTTCATTTTCTTCTTCCTCTTCACAATCTATGTAAAATAATTTCTTCTCAGCACACTTATTACCTTTAGTGTATTTTCTATCACAACTGTAGCAAAGCCCTTTTGCTCTTTTTTCTTCCAATTGTTGTGGTGTCAACCTTGTAGGTTGTGCAAATCTAGGATTAGCAACACTTACCTCTTTATAGAAGTGAGTGGTAGGCTTCCTTGTCGCCATAATTTTACATTCAATTTTTCTGGCCAACCTGAATGCCTTCTCCAATGAATTAGGTTCCAAAATGCGAACTTCATGTTGGATGTTATCCTTTAAAGTACCTATGAAGAGATCAAACCTGTGTTCCTCTGAAATATTAGTTACCCTTATATTCAATTTTTGGAAGTCCTCAATGTGCTCCCCCACTGAACCCTTTTGTTTGAGATTTATCAATTGGCTAAAGAAGGTGTTGCTCTTCGTATCCTCATAATGTGTTATCATTTCCTCCGTAAAAATTGACCAAGTGACAATTTTTTTACGGGAGTAAAGCCATCGATACCATACAAATGTATTTTATTCTAAATGTAAATTTGCAATGCGTACCTTATGTGTGTTTTTCACATTATTGAGATCAAAATATTGCTCCATCTGTAGTATCCATGTTACAGGATCCTTTCCATCAAACTTTCTCATATCCATTTTTGGAATATGGTGGTTCTTCCCTCCAACATTAGAGTTTATGAAATCACGATTAACATTTATTTTGTTCTCATCATGAGTTTCCTCTACTTTCTTTTCACCATTAGGAAACATTTCTTGTATCAACTTTTCCAAACCTTCGATGTCTACTTTTAGATCCTTTTTCATGTTTTCCATGTTGTATTTCATTTTTTCATTGATCTTAGCTTCCATGTCATCCATCTTAGCTTCCATGCCCACTTCCATGCCATCCATCTTAGCTTCCAAACCATTCATCTTAGCTTCCACGCCTTTCTTCAAACCTTCCATCTTAGTTTCCATGCCTTTCTTCAAAACTTCCATTTCATTTTTTGTTGTTCTTTGCGAGAGTGAAATTTGTTGCACTTGCTCTTGTAATTTTGATATGTCATGTTGCCATTTTTCGTCTTCATGAGTCATAGTAGAGCCTTCTAAAGGCTTAATGGGTGTTGAATTATTTTTAGGGGCCATTTTAGAATCCAATATTGATATCTATTCTACGATATGCCCTTGGAATCAATTCAACTTGATTCTTCAAACAAGACTTATGCAATTCGCAAAAAAAAAATACACACCTTTTACTTTCTTTTGAAGAGCTCAATATTAAAATTTAATTATCTCTATAATTGCAGATCCTCAATATCTGACCCTGTAGTAGCCCTCTAAAGCTTCTTTCAAATGCTACAGGTCTGATCTGATTTGGATTCTTCAAGACAAAGTTATGTCCAATCTCCCACAATGACCCAATTTTGGACTGGTTCAGTAGAGAAAACTTGTACGACTTATCACGTGTCACTGTTTCCTCCTTTGGCTCTAAAATTGATAGACCGAAATCTACAGTCCATGTACTTGCGGCCACTTTTTACATCATTCCAATCTGATGCTCAAAGAGAGAGCTATGAAGATTTTCCCACGATCACCTCTTTGAGATGAATTTCAGAAGCCTAAAAAATCCCTAACTTCTACAGATCATATCTCCTAAATATTGCAAACCAATATCTGAAATGTTTTGACGATGTTCCTCAGGATTTCGGCTTCGCACTCTAAAAATTTCAGCTTCTGAACCTTTGTAGAAAAAATTTTATTACGAAAATACCACGATGACTTGTTTAGGTTAAATTCAGGAGCCTGCAAAATGACCTAACTTGCACAAATCATATCCCAGAAAATATTGTGAACCAAGCTCTAAAATTTTGCGAAGATGTTTCTCAGGATTTTGGCTTCGCTCTCTAAAAATTTTATATTCTAAACCTTCATAGAAAAAATTTTATAGCGAAAATGCCACGATGACCTGTTTGGAGTAGCGAAACCCTAGAATCTCAAAGCTCTGATACCAAATGTTGTGAAACCAGCTCCAAAAATAGAAGAAAAGAGATATCAACGCCTTAGAAATAAGCCACTTTGAGGGGTCAACCTCTAATACATTACTTGAATGAACAATTCTTGGATGATACAAATTACAAAACCTCCTTTCTATATATAGGAGTCCATGGGGCCACATTGTAATCCTAGTGGGGCCACAATGTAATCCTAGCCGACCTACCAATAATAATTTAAGGGAAAAATAATAACAATATGGGGGTTACAGGGGTACAATAATAACAATAAGGGGGTTACACTAACAACAATAAGGGACTATACTAGTAATATAGGGACCTAACACATTAGCTTCCAAATCATATAACTGATATTCTAAACATAAAAAATACTCTTCATGCCTATAGGGTTGTTCAACATTGAACCCTGATCATCATGATTCTTCCAGAATTCAATTTGGACTTAAAATGACCCTATAAACCTCCAAAAACCATTTGAAACCATATAAAAACCATACAAAAATTAACTCTTGTACAAAAATATCTTATTTCGAGTGTGTTCTACAAAAGGTATGTTTAACAATTTGAAAAAATGGACAAATTCGACATGCCAATATCCCTTTTACAAAAATTATGACCAAGTATACTTGGGATCAAACTCATGACCTATAATTTAAAAACCACATATCATAATCAACTAAATTGATCACTACATCAGACCTATTGGTGACGTGTTGTCACATAACCATGGCTCGGAGCTGGAACTAAAAAAAAAACAGGTGTTAAATCTTCACGGGAAATGTCACACACATATATGCACAACACTCTCCCAAGAGCTCAAACTAATAATAAATAGATCAAACGTGTTATCACACCAATCTCAACACAAAAATTCAAATATATGCTATGTTGATTGATGTTCAAAATGGAAATGGAATTATGCCACTAGTATTTATATATATATATATATATATATATATATATATATATATATATATATATATATATATATGGGTGTGCTCTTGGTCGACCTAAGATTGAACCACAATTTTTTGTTCAAAATTTTGACGAGAATATAACTAGGGGCTTAACCCCTCCAATGATAGAACCATCACCTACAAGAACCATATGAACTTACTTTAAAATTTGTGCCCAACCTCATATGAACTTGCCATGTGACCCTGACCTAGGGGTACATGGCCATCCACATAATGATGTCAGCATGATGTCATCATGCCACATGGTATCTCCTGAGGGGCGCCACATCTCACTCATTTTGTGATTTTGACAAATCAAAATGTGCCAAATCCATATGCCACATGGCAGTCCTTGGTGCGGCCACATCACTATGCTGTTGCATCTATTGATTGTGTGGGGAGGCCACATCATCTAACCAAGCAACACCATGTGTATATCTTGTTGACTGTGCGGGTGACCACTTCATCCAATCAAGCAATTCTCAATCATGGGTGACAGTGTAGAGGGGGCCACGCCAACGACCAATCAAGCACTACCATGTTTCGTCTCTATATTGGTCATTATGGTGGAACTGCTCTAGTTAACTAGTGCACATGTTGGCCTATCTCTGTCATTCGATTTGGGAAAGGTGCACACTCTTTAATTCTGGTAAAGGTCATGCAAGTATAGTCATCATCCACTAAATATTTTATTAATTAGCCATTGATATTCCTGGGAGTTGCATACTATTTAACATATTAATATTTTTGGGTTTTTTGCTATAGTTTTTGGCCCTCAACTAATGTTGATTTTCATATGGCCATAAATTCTCATCTAGGAGGAATTTTTTAGAGTGAGATATACCATTGGAAAGGTATTGAAAAAGAATATGTAGCCATGATATTTAGAGGATCATGAGGGCTTAATAACCTTGTGAAAAAATCAATAAAATTCATATGTCTTTTGAATTCACCTGATGAGGGCTTGCAAGATATATAACTATCGTATTGTTTTCTTCGAGTCATGCCACCTAAGAATGAAGTGGAGCATGAGATATGGTTGTTTCTTGATTCCCCGTTGCTAAACATTAGGTTGTATGGATATTCCATCCTAAAAGCAAATGTTGCAAGAAACTATTGGAGCAGGGATAAATTCAACCAAGCACCTCATATTTTTCTTAACACTATATCTATATATATATATATTAGCAAAATATGTTCTCTTGGCATAACAATTTACCATTAAAATTTTGAGAATTTATTCTACTTGGTTTGCTTAAAAATAGTTTGATTTTGTTAGCTCTTTTATACCAATTATCATTCAAATATATCCACAATATTATGTGAGAATAATGTTTATAGAAAACTGCTAGAAGTTTACAATATTTAGTAGTTATTCCAAAAAGAAATATGAAAAATGAACTAGTCATCTAAAATTATGATGTTTTCCTTTAGTATCTAGTTTAGGTTTGGTATTTTTGGTTCCACAAAGTATAATATAGAATTTTTGGGTTGGTTTATATTTCCTCCCTCTCATTGAGAATATTGAATTGAATCTAGTTGAGGGAAAATTCCAAGGACCTCTCCTAGCCTTTGAATATGGCACTTTTGAGTTGACAATATTTCCAAAATGGTGTCCATTCTCATCGACACTTGGTATATCTTTACATGAAGGGATGATTGCTCTATTGTGTCTAAGAATTTCATATTTTCCAATTGTTTTCTTAGGGGCGTATCCCATCCCTTCTTGGCCACCATAAATACTATAAATGCAATGGGAGGGTGCAAGCTAATAGGTTAGAAGTGGGAAAATATTGGAGCTATGTGTAGAGAAGAAAATAATATTATTGATAGTCGGACTAGAGGAGACAAAGCATATCCTCTAGCTTCTACAAAACCTATGGTGTGGTGACCATTAAATTGTAAGAAGACTAATGGAAACCACCTATCCAAAGGGACCTTGATATGCAATGGTTAAACATGTCCCTTATCAACAATCATCAAATAGACAATCCACCATATTTTAATTCTGCAGAAGGAGCGAGCTAATCTCAGTGCCATTAGACAAAATTTTTACACACTCTGCACCTACAGTGGCTCATGCATTCCACCATTATCATGATATGATATAATGATGAAGTTAGGAGGTATAACACAAAGGTTAGTGAGATTTAATGGAGGATCATGCCCCCAATCCTCAACACATAAAGGCCCCCTATGAATAATTCTGGACATGGGGGAAGTAATATAGATTATGGTATTGGGATTACTTATAGGATTGAATTGGGGCATAGGAACCTCACACATTGTTTCATTAACCATCAAATTTATTATTACTGAACTAATTTCATGTTTGGATAATGAATCCCCTAGAGTGTTGAGGTATTTGAGGACATCCTTGGCTTAGTTTTCTTGCATGGTAGATACAAACAACATAATTATATGGAATTTGGATTTGAGTTTGAAGTCAATAGGGCCATGCCCAAATTAAGGTGTCTGATAATATTATTAGACACAATGAGAGCGATTTGATAGAGAGAGAGTTGGAAAAGGATATACTTTAAAGGAACTCATATAGATTAGCCTAATTATTAGAGGTTGGGTCAAGTCCTAAGAGAAGGATGTTTCAATTTCTCCTCCCATTCCATATATGACACCCCCACCCCCACACTCTGAAACCTAGGATTTTTCCTTGAGGCTTCATTTAAGTGAAGGATAGATTTTTTATGTGCAGATCCAATCCTTGAATTGGCCTTTAGAAACAACAAGTTTCCATGGTTTTGAAGCCTCGGAATTTCGTTGCAACAACATGGGGGAAAAATACCTGGTCTAGACTTTAGAGCAAGTCCTTTTCCGTTTGGTGTAGTGGCTCCTTAATGTGATCTAAAAATATATCTTTCAACAATTGGTAATGAATATTATTCAAAAGTTTAAAGAGATGAAAATTATGTAAAATTAATTATTTTGAAAAAATAGTTTAATCAAAAGGATTGTGAAATATATATTTTATTTATAAGTTTGATCATATATGAAATAAGTAACCATAAATAAATATCAGTACATAAGTGAATTTAACATTCACTTATGATAACAACTTTCATATACAATACAGATAAAAAGTTGAATGTCAATTCAAGAAGAAAAACTTAATATAACGTGTAAAAATACCATATATACGAGGTTCTACTCATTCAAACCGACAGTAGTGTTCTGCTCTTCTTCACTTTAAAGCAATTCAATGAGTACGATAGTGAAACTTCAGTTAAACATCTTCAATGTCAAAAGATAACATATTTCATTCCATTAATTCATCAAGGAATTCACAAACTTACAGAAGAGCATTCTTTTCAAATGTTTTTGACAAATTTCTGGACCCTTCTCTAAAGGCACGAGAAGGGTTTAAATACTAAACTAAATATGTCTAAAATAGATTATTCCAAAAAAATTGGAGGAGGTTTCAAACAACCTTCCTTGTAATGAGTAAACTTAAACTACAATCTAGGAATAAAAATAACGACATGCTTAGGTGGGCTGATCCTCTTTTCGCATTTGATCTCTCAGGTGACAAATATCTACCATTGGCTTTAGCTGAGTTGGTTGTGTAATCTTAGATCTGACCTGGCCTTTAAAAACTGCATTCGAAATTGCTGGAAACGATTTCTTAGTAGAATCAGTTAATGACTATAGGGTCTAGAATTGATGATATGGTTTGATCAGAAAATTCTAGTAATTTTCCTGATCAAACTTAGTTATATTTTTAATAGCTTCCACCTGTGTCTCTCTGCTATCATGCCTCTGTGCTTCTAATGATTTAAGTTCTGGGAGCACTTCCACTGTAGATTCTTTGATAATTTCATCTTTTAGTAGCTTCCCATTAACAAATTCGATGATTTCATTTGTATGATTTGTTGCCTTTGATGTTGCCTTTCCTGCTTCTCTTAACTGCATCTCCCAATATTTAAATATGATATCTTTGTGAAATTTATCAATCTTGGGGATATCAACCTTCTTTTGCACATCAGACTCTTGCCATTGGATGAACTCATAAATTTTATTTTGGACCTTTTCACACTCTAGCCTCCTGTTAGCCACTTGTTGGATTAGAATCTTGCTTGTATCACAATATGAAATGGAGACTAATATTTGATGAAAAAAAATTCCTGTTGTTGTTTTAATTTTGTGTTCCATTCAAGTGCCTCTTTAATAAATTGCTCTGTTTGAGGCTGAATTTTTAGTTTATCCATAGCTTCTTCTATTTGAGTTTCCTTTTCTAAAATCTTTACTTGGTGCTACAATTTTAATATATCAAAGTCCTTTTGGAATTGTGACCTTTTCATCTCCACCTGTTTATTGGAATTAAAATTTACTGTTCTAGCAGTTTTTCTAACTCTTGAAAAATTTCTTCCTTTTTCTTAAGAAGAAGTTTCAATTCTTCTGGTTTGACAATTGTAGCAGTTTCACATGCTCCAACAAACAGTGATAGTTTAGTAAGATGTTCAGTAGGATTAGCAAGAGAGTCCTTCCATACAACATCCACTGATTCATTGTCAAGAGCAGTTACTGATTCATCTATTCTTCTTCTCTTTCTTCTCTTGACAACTACAACTTTGTGGCCTGGGCTATACAGAACATCTAATGGAGGTATTTCCTCAGTTTTCAAAATGATTTCCAGTGTTGGGTAGGCCAGGATAATCTCTTGATCCTGATCTTCTGGTACCTGTTGTAGTGGCATTGCAGTTTCCACATTCTAGGTCTGCTCTAGAGTTTGGAAACTTGTCGATTCATCAACATTAGGATTTGGTGGCGGTGGTGCTTCCAGTGATTTAGAAATATTCTCCCATTATTTCTTTAAATCCTTTGCTTGATTTTTCTCTATCTACTTAGGTGTATTCCAAATATGTTGAACTTCTTTAGGATATGATTCAGTTCCATCAATTTCTCCTTCAGTTTGCATCTCAATTCCTTTAATCACTTTTCAATGATTTTCTCAGGACTTTCATTCCTGCTTTAAGATTCATTGTCAGAGTGTTCTGAACTCTGAGAGTGGTGTTGTGATTTTTCTGACTCTTGATTTGAATTTTATTGAGATTCATCTTCTGACATGTCCTTAGCCTCATCATCTAGACTAATGCTGGGAGTTGGCCTTTTGAAATATTCAATAAATAACAGGTCCAAATGGACTGTTTCTAATCTCTTGCTTCTATATTCTTGAAAAGCTTCAAAATCTTCTTTACTGAGTTTATTAGATGCAATTTTCAACACATCTGTAAACTTCTCCACACCTTCAAATAAATCATCAAACATGTCCTTCTCATTTAGGAAAGGTTTGATTTTAATATTATTGGTAAACTTCTGAACCACATCATTAGGATCATATGGTATCTTTGGCATTAAAGCCAACTTCAATGAAGTGATATTTGAAATCCCTTTAGCTGCATGACCAATTTCAAAAAGGGAAAAAGTGCCACATTGTACTGGGAAAGTAAGCCAGATAGTTTTTTTGGAATCTCTGAGTTGTTTAGTCACACCACTGACTAAAGTTTGATAAGAAATTTCTCTGGCTAAAATATTATCAAGAACATTATATGGAAAAACACGGGGGGAAGAATAACTCCCAAAAAAACTGATATAAGTAAATTTTTTCTGAGCAAACCATCTAGCTAATGGTAGAATATATGTGCTAGCTTCCTTAGAAATCCTAGGAGCTCTTTCATTAAAGATGGTATGATGGATTGGAAACATAAATCCATTACAAATTTTATAGAAATTCAGATGAAAGTCAGATTCCCACAGGGCTTTATGGTAAATATGAATTGGAGTGGGGTCTTGGCTTGTCCACTTCCATCCCATGATAGGAAATCTTGAACAAAAACAAATTGAATCCATGATGTACACGCTCATGTAGAAGGAAGGTATTTTCTTAGTGGAACATAATATATTTGTCCTATAATCCACAATGGTTTTGGCCAGATTATCAGACAAAATGGTTTCCAAATTCATGATAAAGGAATTGACGATTGCGTCAATTAAAGGGACCCATTCTATGGAAAATATAGTGGTATCTAGTTTAGCAAATAACCTACATAGCATTCTTGTTGCATAACAATAAGGGGAGGGTTATTGTGCTATCGGGTACATACTAAGTTTATCTCGCTTTAGCTTTCCTTGGTCTTCTTTCCATCCTTTTATCACTTTCATGAGGTCTGTATTCTTCTTCGTAAAGCTTTGAAAAAAGGCTTTATCATAAATATTTTGCGGCATAGGAAAATGATAAATTATCCATAAATCCTCTGCGGTGAACGAACCAATATTCTCTAGCTTATAATTCTTGAATGTTCTGTCTGCTATGTTGAGGTTTTTAATGACCCACTTTACCATATTATTGTATGGTAAAATCTTGGGTCTCGCCACTATTCTATGGAGAAATGAACATGCAACTTCAAAATAAGATGGGTCTAATGAAACTGCTTCATCTGTTGTTACTGTTTTCTTTAATTTTATTGGTTTTTCTCCCTCAAATAGGCTGTACATGGCCTCCCATGAAGAACTACCAAAATCCTTGTTTCATGTTGTGTCTGAGAATAATGGAGGCATGTTTGTTTCTCCTGCAGCAGATACTTGTGTAACTGATTTGACTTTCTTTGTCATTCCAGTTGTTATTTATTCCTTAGGTGGTTTCCTGAATTCAAGTGAAATGATTAAATTTGGGTCTGAGATGAGGAAAGATGAGGACAAAGAATTGTTTCTCAACGGTTGTCATTGATGTCAACCCAAGCAGCACCAGGGGCTAACCCAATATTTCATGGGAATGTTGACCTACCAAATTAATATATCTTGGGTTAATAATGCTTTTGATGGTTTCTACTTGTCAAGATGTTTCCATTGATATATGGAACGCCATGCAATTCATCACGGTTTGAGAGATATTCATGTTTGAAGTTTGTACCCCCAGTTAGTGGGCTAAAACCCCATGGGGTTGGGGCATGGGTCATTGAAAATTCATAATTAATATTTTTTAAGCTCCTAAAATCCCTCCCACTTTCACTTGTTGAAGCCCCTCTCAACCTAAGCATTTATATAAATTGTGATCCTCATTTACTCCTTATGCAAGGGATTTCGCCATCTGAAATAGGTCATCGTGGAATTTTCGCTCTAAATTTTTTTTCTATGAAGGTTTAGAAGCTAAATTTTTTATGAGGTGAAGCAAAAATCCTGAGGAAGCTTTTGTAAAAATTTTAGATCAAGGTGCGGTATATTTTTGGAGATATGAGCTATGGAAGTCAGGGTTTTCTGCAGGCTCCTAAAATTCATCTCAAAGAAGTGACTGTGGTAAAATCGTCATAACTCTCTCTTTGAGTATCGCATTAGAATTAAGTAAAAATTGATAGATAGTGCACAGACTATAGTTTTCTCTCGATCAATTTCAGAGCTGAATGAAGAAACAATGACACGTGGCACGCCGTACAATTTCGCTTTGCTGAAATAGTCCATAATTAGGGCATTATGAGAGATTGGGTATAAATCTCTCTTGAAGAATCCAAATTGGGTCAACCCTATGGCATTGGAAAGATGACTCAGAGGACTACTACAGGACCAAAAATCAGATATTGAGGATCTGAAATAACAGAGATAAACCAGATTCAATATCGAGCTTCTGGAAGGCAAGAAAAAGCTAGATCATGTGTTGTCAAGGGTTGCAAAGGACCAGACTTTCTATGGCAGCAAAGCAAAGCAAGGTGAAGCAGAAGGTAGCATGACAAGAGCAGCAACCAAGGTGCATAACAACAGCAAGAAGTTCATCATATGAAGTCTTCAAGTGGGTAGCACTGTATACAATCATTGTACTAAGTCGTTGTAAATACATTATTGTAAAAATTGTACTAGTGTCTATCTGCCAAGGGTTGAAGAGGCAGTGTTGGGAGGTCTAGGATCATCATTAGGTGGTTGTGTAAAATTTGGGGTTATGTTCTACTATATCTTCTTCTTCTACATAATTCTATATCATTGTAAAGTGGACCATTTTCCCTGGTACGGGAGTCCATTCTTCTTTTATTCTTCTATAGGGTGGTAGGGTGGTGCTAGGGTGAGTTGTAGCTCATTGGGTGTTGGGGCATCCGTTCAGTTGACTACTGAAGAATCTTGGGCATTGGAGCGTCCATCCAATGGGAGTTGGATAAGAATGCTTTTCTAGATTCTAGGAAGTTGGAGCTTTATTTTCAATTGGAGTTGAATATTAAAGAATTATTAGAAAAGCATTAGGTGGCTTTTATCCCAGCGTGGGTTTCCACCTTAAAAATTGTGTGCATTTGTGTTCCTCTTGTTTGCTACTATCATTGTACAAACACTGATAATAATTGAAGATTAAATAATGCTCTAATTGAAAGGAATACTGATTCACCCCCCCTTCTCTCAGTATTTCCAACAATTGGCATCGGAGATTGGCTCCTTCAATAGTAGTTTAACAGCTGGAAGGAGGTCATGGAGCATACCAAGAACGATGTACCTCTATTCAATGAAAATAATTATGCCCTCTAGAAAGGAGGAATGGAAGTCTATCTCTTGGCGCAAGGTTATGAAGTATGGGACACTGTTCAAAATGGATTTACATCAACTGCGGATGAAAAAGGTAAGAAGAATTTGGTAAATGATGCAAAAGAAAAGAATATTATTATCAATGGACTTATTGAATCTGCTTATCATAAGGTTTTGGGTTGTAAAACCACCAAAAATGTATGGGAAAAGCTTGAAAATATATATGCAGGTGACTCAAATGTCAAAGAAGTAAAGCTTCAAATCTATAGAGAAAAATTTGAGCAACTCAGAATGAAAGAAGATTGCAACATTGTTGCATACTTCCAATACGTTGATGAAATAACTAATAATCTGGAAGGATTGGGAGAGCCAGTTGACAAGAAGACTATTATACGGAATATTCTTAGAACGTTGCTAGGGAGATTCAACCCAAAGGTATCGGTCTTAGAATACAGTGCAAATCTGGACAAACTTAGCAAGGAAGAATTACATGGAGTTCTCATAGCATATGAAATGAGACTTGATGAAGAAAAGGGTACTTCAAATCTAGAAACTGTGTTCGTTGCATCTAATTAAACTGATAAGGACAAACAACCTTCAATTGAAATGACATGCACCTGCAAGTGTGAAGAAAAGGGAGATGATGGAGAAGGTCTTTCAGATGAAGAATATGCTTACTTTATGAGAAAAATAAAACATGGTAAGGGAAAATTCAAAGGTAAAATTCCATTGATATGTTTCGGTTGTGGTGAGGTTGGGCATTTCGTAGCAAAATGTCCGAACAAAACTAATGGCAACTCAAAAGGAAAGAAAGGCTTTAAGAAATTCAACAAGCAAGGCAAAAAGAAAGAATCCAAAAGGAACTTTCTCTCTAAAGAAGATAGCTCATCATCCGATGAAGAATGTGACAACAAAGAAGAAGCCAATGAGAAAGTATTGTTTATGGCCAAGCACAATAAACAAGAAGTATCAAACAATGAAGAAGAAGGGTTGACCATAGAAGAATTTTATGAGGAGGCAATCAAGCTTATAAAAGAGCTCAATGCTGAGAATATCTGTTCCAATACTCTTGAAGAACAAGTTCAAGTTCTCAAAGTTAAGGTTGAAGAACACAAATGTATTTAAGAGTCACTTCAAAAGAAGTTGGAAGAAAGCAATCAAGAAAGGGAAGCATAAGAAGTAGTCTCGCTGCGTAAGGAAGTGAAGAAGGGAAAAACTATCCAAAACTATGCCAAAAGCTCAAGGGCATTGGAAGAACTCATCAAAAATCAACGACCTTACAATGACAGAACTGACCTAGGTTACAAATAAGAAGAAGCAGGACCTTCTACAACAAAATACAATGAACCTATGAGATCTGACATACATGTAGACTTCATTGGACAAGATTCGCAAGCACATCCTTGGAAGACGATTCCTCGACGAAGATTTTCATCCAAGTACCAACATATTTTTCATGGCTATTGTTATTCATGTGGAAAATTTGGTCATAAAGTTGTAGAATGTCGCACGTACCCTAGGAACCAATACAATTCCAAGAGATTCTTCAAATATGAACCTCCTAGGGCTCAACGAAACATCAATAGATTTTAACATTTAAGAAATAATATGGAATGTTACAAATGTCAGAAATTTGGACACATAGCCAGAGACTGCAAACTTGAAAATCCTCCAGAAGAATCTTTGAAGCCACAGAATGAACGAACATGGAAGAAGAAGAAGACTGATAATTGTGCTCTCGCTCTCAAGGCTCAAAAAAATAAAGATGTGTGGTATGTTGACAACGGTTTCTCAACGCATATGACTGGAGATAGAAAGAAATTTGTATCTCTGAAAGAGAAGAAGGATGGAACCATATCCTTTGGAAATGATGGATCTTCAAATGTTATAGGATCAGGTACCGTCACTCTCGGAAGCAAAGATGTTATAGCTAAGAATGTTCTATTGGTCGAAAACATGAATCACAATCTGCTCAGTGTTGGACAAATGTGTGATCAAGGACACACAATGCTATTCAACTCCACAAAATGTGAAATCAGAAAAGGCAGGTATGGTAAAATTGTGGCTACAACAAGTCGAGCTCCAAACGACATATATGTTTTGGATGAAGCAACTAAAGCATGTCTACTAGCTAAAGAAGATGAAAGTTGGTTATGGCACAAACGAATGGGTCACATAAACTTTGACAATCTTGTCAGGATAAGCAAAAAGGAAGCAGTATGAGAAATGTCGAAAATCTCAAAACCTTCCAACACACTATGTGAGGCATGTCGGCATGGCAAGCAGACAAAAGTCCAATTTAAAACAAAAGAACACTTTTCATCACATCCATTGGAATTGATACATACTGATCTATGTGGTCCTGTGAGAACAAAAGGCTTAGACGAAGAATTATATTTCATGTTAATGATAGATGACTATACCAGGATGACAGCCATCAGTTTCCTAAAGAAAAAATCTGAAGCATTTGAGTGCTTTAAGATCTATAAGGAGTTGGTTGAAAATGAAACTGATTTGAAAATAAAGTGTTTAAGATCAGATAATGGTGGAGAATTCACTTCCAAATTATTTCAACAATACTGTGATGAAAATGGAATAAAAAGGCAATTTTCAACAGCACGAACACCTCAGCAAAATGGAGTTGCTGGAAGAAAGAATAGAACCGTACAGGAAATGGGTAGAACAATGTTGAAGGACTCAAAATTGGATGAAAAATTCTGGGTTCAAGAAATTGATATGGCAGTCTTCATTATCAACCGAAGTCTTCTCAGAAATAATTGCAACAAGACTTCATATGAATTATGGAAAGGAAAACTAGCTAATGTAAAATATTTCAGAATATTCGAAAGCAAATGTTATATAAAAAGAGAAGATCAAAATTTGGGTAAGTTTGAATCACATGTTGATGAAGGTATCTTTGTTGGTTACTCACGCAAAAGAAAGGCCTATAAATGCTATAATCTAAGATGAAAACAGATAGTGGAGAGCATAACTGTTACATTTGACGAAGATGGTGTTCTAGCGAGTAATGATGAGGATCTAGAATATTTGAAACTTGAGACAGAGGCTGAAAAAGACACAGATAAAATTGTAGAAAAAGAAGCAACTATCAATGAGGAAGAAGTAAACAATGATCATCAAGATGTACCCGAACAACAAAAAGACGCTCCTCCAAGGAGAACAAAAGAGTGGATTCAAAAGAACCATCCATCAAATCAAATCATTAGTGACATAAATGAAGGTCAACAACTTCGTTCATCACAAAAAGCTCACGTTTATTTTCTAGAAACCTTTGAGCCTAGTAGTTTTGAGGAAGCCAGCCAAAATGAACATTAGGTAGCAGCTATGAATGAAGAATTGGATCAAATTGAGAAGAATAACACTTGGGAATTAGTTCCACGACCAAAAGATAAAAATGTCATTGGGACTAAATGGGTGTTCAGGAACAAATTGAATGAAGATGGGCAGGTTACTAGAAACAAAGCAAGATTGGTTTGCAAAGGCTATGCACAAGTGGAAGGAATTGATTTCGACGAAAAATTTGCACCAGTTGCCAGAATGGAAGCCATCTGAATATTTCTCGCCTATGCATGTTCAAGAAAAATCAAAGTCTACCAAATGGATGTTAAGTCAGCATTTTTGAATGGAGAATTAGAAGAAGTTTACATCAAACAACCTGAAGGTTTTCTACTATCACAAAAAGAAGACTATCTCTACAGGTTAAAGAAGGCTTTATATGGTTTCAAGCAGGCTCCTAGAGCATGGTATGCTTGTCTTGATGGATATCTACGTCAACAAGGGTTCAAGAAAGGTACTATTGATAGCAATCTTTATGTACAAATAGATAAATATAATTTAACAATCGTTGAGGTATATGTGGATGCTATAATATTTGGTAGCAATGATGATCGACTAAGTAAGAACTTTTCTACAAAGATGCAAATTGAGTTTGAGATGTATTTACTTGGTGAGCTGACATACTTCTTAGGGATTCAAATATCTCAGCAAGAGAAAGGAATATTTATATGTCAAGCCAAGTACATCAAGGAAATGCTCAAGAAATTCAAAATGGAAGATTGAAAACCCGTCCTTACTCCGATGGTAACAGGTTGCAACTTGAGCATAGACGACTCATCTAAGGATGTGGATCAGAGGTTTTATAGATCTATGATTGGTAGTCTTCTATATGTAACAGCCTCTCAGCCAGATGTTATGCAAGCAGTTGGACAAGTAGCAAGATTCCAAGCAGCACCAAAAGAATCACATATTATTGTTGTCAAAAGAATTCTTCGATATCTAAAGGGCACAAAAGAATATGGGTTGTGGTATCCCAAGGGTAAAAATCTCATTATTCAAGCCTTTACAGATGCAGATTGGGCATGAAGTGTTGATGATCGTAAGAGTACTAGTGGAGCAACATTCTATCTAGGTGGTTGTCTCGTATCATGGTGTTGGGCCTTAGTTTTGGTCTTATTTTGCTCAAAGAAACTTACTAATCCATCTATTTTCCATCCATTTTCCATTCATTTATTCCATTTTGACATATATTTGATATCTATTCAGGTATTTAATTTTAATTTTTCAAATTCTAAAGTTTTTATGAAAGTTTGGTTTTTAGTGCAAAATTGGCAGATTCATAAATTCCCGTAATAGCTCTATGGTTGATGTGGTTGCAGGACACTTGGGCACGAATTGAATGCATGGATGGACAACTTGGCAACTAGGACTAAGCCACCTATGCTTAGTTCGAACAGAACAAGCTTTATTAGGCCCATTTAGTTCTAGTCAATCATGACTAGTCATTCAGAAATCCCATAGAAATAGGGCAGTTTTGGGATTCTATGGGATTGGCCATATTTCTTGGGATAAGAATAATGAATTCGACTTAGATAGGTGGATGAGAAGTAGATGGGTTTGTTTGAGTAAAAATAGATCAGTTTGTTCATGAGACTTCTTATTTAAAGCCAAAGCTTTGATGGCTTATGTATTAGGATTATTATTGACTTATATACTTTTATATTGTGACAACTTTGGATTGAGGAGTTAATTTGAAGACTTGTGCTGTTATCATTTTGCTGTTCAATGTTATGGATGTGTGACTGAAGTTAAGCTTCTGAGATCATTTATCAAGTGTGCAAGGCAAGGGTGGAAGGGCCCCCATTCCAAGCTAAGTACACTTTCTTGTTAACTAGTTTTATTTCCTTGTAATTTGATGATTGTAGAACTGGTTTTTCAAAGCTTTATTTAAGATTGCTTCATGGTTCATGCATAATGATTGATGTCATTAGTTTATAGCTTATTCATCACTTTATCAAGTTGGAAAAGCAGATGTATCAAGTTGAGCATCCCTTCTATTAAAATGATGAATTAAAATTGGTTTCTTTTGTTTGTGTGTAAGTAGTTTCTTGTTGAGATTTTTGATATTAAGATGAATGAATTATAATGGAATACTTTATATGTCTCTTAAGTTAAGAGCTTCTTTCATTAATAATTTATCCATCTTAAGTTCTTGGTTTTAATCTCTGATTCATTAAGTGGTAATTGAGGTGAAAGTGGATTTCTTGAGTCAAGAACCCTTTCAATATTATTCCTCTTTTTAACTAATTGAGTTAGAGTTATAGAATGTATTACTTTTAGCTTTTGAATAGCTTATCTTTCAAGGTTTGATTATATCTGATCTTCACATATAGTGAACTTGCCTCAAAGCATAAACAACCCGGATTGATAATAAATAATTGTGTTTAGGTACATAAATTAGCTCAACACATGGTTGAGTGATGCAGGGGCATTAGGCACTAGCCAGCAATGTAGGAGGTTTTGTCCACATGTTGTGGCTAGGAGTGTTCGAAATCAACAAAATTGTAACAGCTAGGTGTCAATACCTCAGCTGACTGTTTTATTTCAGAGTAGTTAGAGTTGTAGGGGTCGAATAGTCTGAATAGTCCAATTTTCATACATCAGTTACACTGAATTATTGTAATTATACTGTTGGTTTTCTAAACGGTCCTCATAGAGGAACCGAAGAGTCACACTATAATGTATAAATTGGATCCTTGGATGCATTGAGAGGGGAGAAAAAGAGAGAGGAGGAGTGAGAGATTTATGCAATAAACTCTGTGTGTTGCAATTGTTTCCAGTTAAATGATTCTAAGCTTGTTGCCATTGGAGGGACTTGAATCTATGTTTATAGAAGGATTGTTTAATTGTGAAGCAAATGAATCCGGTATATGTATGTAATTCCTGAGTCGAATCACTATATCGACCCCACAACCATCTGTCTGTCGTTTCTCTTCTACTTATTGAACAACCCTGATGAATCAATATAAACCCAAGAGAGGTCTGCACGGAAGAATTGTGGCCGTGAACACAGTTTAAATTGGTAGATTTTCCGCTGTATAAAGAAATAGAGGTGTCACCTTCGAAACTGGAACCGTGGTCTAGCCGCGAGCTCAATGAACAAAAGGAGTAACGTAATCAACTCATTAACCTTGGTAAATCCATGTAGTGAAACCACAAGTGGATTTCCAAGAGCGGATTTCCATTTCGCACCACCTTTCGACCATAAGCGGTATTTCCTGAATTAGAGCGATTCCATAGGGGAGTCGACGCGTGGCAAGTGTACCTCCGCAAAACCACCCGTTAATTTGTTCCATTGCGTGTTAAAGATCGACGTTGGGCACCGAGCGAAATCCATACGGGTCATGGATCTGGAGGAGGACTATCCAACGATGGGTGCTCGTTGAACTTGCTCGGAGGATAACCAAGGTGAGTAGACGATAAGGGAGGCACTGTGCATGTGTTGATTGGTCCATTGACTGTAGAAGTGGGGCCAGGGCCACGGGTGATTATAATGTTAAATGTTCATAAAGTGCTAAACTATTTATATCAAGTCGGGGATATAATTTAAAGTGCCAAAGGTTATCACACAGTTATTTATTAAAAAACAGCGCGTTGGGTTTATATTGAGAGCGAAGGGTTAAGTCTTGATTATAAAAGTGCGGAGATAATATTTATGTCGGGAATATAATATAACATTCAAAAGGCATGAGTAAGTTATTTGTCAATCTAGTTGAAATTGATAAATAATTACAAAGGAAGATAAAGAGCCACGTAGTAGTTTGACCATCCCTCCATTGGGGGGGTTGCCTTTCGGCTTCGTTACGTCATTGATAAAAAAGAAAACTTCAATCTTGTTATCTACAGTGGAAGCATAATACATTGCAGCAACATCATGTTGTAATCAAGTCCTTTGGATGAAAAAAACTTTGTAATATCTTCAAGTACAATTCAGTGAGCCTATTCCCATATTCTGTGATAACACTAGTGCCATCAGCATCTCCAAGAATCCTGTCATGCATTCAAAAACAAAACACATTCCGATCAAATATCATTTTGTTAGAGAACAAGTCGCTGAAAATAATATCAAACTTGAGTATGTTTGTACAAAATAACAAATTGCTGATATCTTCACTAAACCTTTACCTCGTGAAGAATTTGAATATCTTCATCAAAAGCTTGGGATTCTCCCAAGTTCTCATTAGATTACAGGTCTGCAGGACGGTTGTGTGTTAGCGGGAGTGGAAGTGTGTACAGGTCCATAGGATGGTTGTGTTTTAGGGGGAGTCACCCTTTTCCATTGATGTCAAAGGGGGAGAGAATGTTGTAGGAAGAGGTGTCATGATCACAGGGGGAGTACCTGTGTTTCCATCAATGCTAAAGGGGGAGATTGTTGATCAACGGTTTTCATTAATGTCAACCCAAGCAGCACCAGGGGCTAACCCAATATTTCCTGGGAATATTGACCTACCAAATTAATATATCCTGGGTCAATAATGCTTTTTATGGGTTCTACTTGTCGAGATGTTTCCATTGATATATGGCACGCCATTTAATTCTTCACGATTTGAGAGATATTCATGTTTGAAGTTTGTACCCCAATTAGTGGGCTAAAACCCCATGGGGTTGGGGAATAGGTCATTGAAAAGTCATAATTAATATTTTTTAAGCTCCTAAAATCCCTCCCACGTTCACTTGTTGAAGCCCCTGTTAACCTAAGAATTTATATAAATTGTGATCCTCATTTCCTCCTTATGCAAGGGATTTCGCCATCTAAAACAGGTCATCGTGGAATTTTCGCACTAAATTTTTTTTCTATGAAGGTTCAGAAGCTGAAATTTTTATGAGATGAAGCCGAAATCCTTAGGAAGCTGCTGTAAAAATTTCAGATCAAGGTGCGCAATATTTTTGGAGATATGATCTATGGAAGTCAAGGTTTTTGCAGGCTCCTGAAATTCATCTCAAAGAAGTGACCGTGGTAAAGTCGTCATAAATATCTCTCTGAGTATCAGATTGGAATTATGTAAAAAGTGAAAAATAGTGCAAAATTCAGTTTTTTCTCTATCAATTTTAGAGCTAAATGAAGAAACAGTGACACGTGGCACGCCATACAATTTCACTCTGCTGAAACAATCCATAATTAGGGCATTGTGAGAGATTGGGTATAAATCTCTCTTGAAGAATCCAAATTGGGTCAGACCTGTGGCATTGGAAAGACGACTCAGAGGACTACTACAGGACTAAAAATCAGATATTGAGGATCTGAAATAACAGAGATACACCAGATTCAATATCGAGCTCCTAGAACGCAAGAAAAAGCTAGATCATGTGTTGTCAAGGGTTGAAAAGGACCAGAATTTCTATGGCAGCAAAGCAAAGAAATGTGCAGCAGAAGGTAGCATGACAAGAGCAACAACCAAGGTGCATAGCAGCAACAAGAAGTTCATCATATGAAGTCTTCAAGTGGGCAGCACTGCATACAATCATTGTAAAGGTATCATTGTACTAAGTCATTGTAAATACATTATTGTAAAAATTGTACTAGTGTCTATCTGCCAAGGGTTGAAGAGGCAGTGTTGGGAGGTCTAGGATCATCATTAGGTGGTTGTGTCAAATTTGGGGTTATGGTTTATTATATCTTCTTCTTCTACATAATTCTATATTATTGTAAAGTGGACCATTTTCCCTGGTACAAGAGTCCATTCTTCTTTTATTCTTCTATAGGGTGGTAGGGTGGTGCTAGGGTGAGTTTTAGCTCATTGGGTGTTGGGGCATCCGTTTTATTGACTACTGAAGAATCTTGGGCGTTGGAGCGTCCATCCAGTGGGAGCCGGAGAAGAATGCTTTTCTAGATTCTAGGAAGTTGGAGCTTTATTTTCAATTGGAGTTGAATATTAAAGAATTATTAGAAAATCATTAGGTGGTTTTTGTCCCGGAGTGGGTTTCCGCCTTAAAAACTGTGTGCATTTGTGTTCCTCTTATTTGCTGCTATCATTGTACAAACAATGATAATAATTGAAGATTAAATAATGCTCTAATTGAAAGGAATACTGATTCACCCCCCCCCCCCGCTCAATATTTCCAACAAGAATAGAGTTAAATCAACATAATCAAAATCCCACGCTCTAAATTTAAAAACACACTTCAGCTAAGATAAATATCTTTTGAACCTTGTACCCATTAAATGTCATTAATAACCCTTAACTCATTCTATCAAATATCTTACACACCTTACGCAATACGCCTAATCTAAATATCTAAGTCATTAGATCTTATAACGAATTGATTGAATAAGAATCACTTTCACGCACTTAAATATTAAATGCTATAGCGCAATTCGCAGTTTTTAACAGATACCAATAGTACATGTTTTCGTCGTCGGTGAACTTGCGAAATGCAATCTGCGCAATTCGCACATCGTAACTTATTGTTGTATATAAAAATTTCCATTTGGTTTCTCGTTGCGAAACACGATATGCGCTAAAGACTCATGTTATTGCGCTTTATCAAAATTTTGGATACTTTCGTTGTTGCTTTATTGTTTCTTTAGGTCCAACTCATCGCAACTCTTTTCAAAATGTTATAAGTTTGTTCTTTAAAGGATGTGCGATGCAATTTATAACTTTAAAGGGTTTTTTAAAATATTTTCAACAGGGATTTTATATAATTTCAAAAAGGTTGAAGATCATATTTCAATTCACATATGTTATGTGTGTTTTAGATTTTGTTGGCTTGTAAGGTATGTGATTTGCGCTAAGCGCTTTGAAATAAAAGAGGAAAGGGAAAACATGTATTCCTAAAGTTTAAGACTTACGCTAAAACAAAATAATTCTTATAAATTTCTATTTATTTTTAAAGGGCTCCCATTTATTATAAAATAAATGGGGGGTGTTTTATAGTACAACACATGGCTGAGTTATGGTCACAAGGGGAGGCTCTGAATGTTGAAAAATATATTGGGAAAACCACCCTTATTCCTTGGGATCTAATTTTTAGGGTATGTATAGGTTGGGATTCTTAGATTGAATAAGATAAAAAAGTAATTATTGGGCCATGTTGGCTACTATACTGCAATAGAGAGTGTGTCCTAGAAAACCATCCTATTCTAGCCAATTGTATCTTCCAACATACAAATTTCGGAAGTGTTATCGATATCCTTATAAATATTGGATTGCCTTTCGATGAGAGTCATATTGCTTGTTCCATGAATCAAAGAGTTTGGGGATAGATTCAAGCCAATTTACTATTTAAAAATGCAGCAAGAATATCTCAATTTGATTTTGCCTTGAGAAAATTGAGAAAATTTGAATTTCCATATAAACATACAACTTGGATGATGTTAACTTGAATGACATGGATTGTGTCATCCAGTTTACTCATTAAATTCAAGTTAGAGGAGTTATAGTTCAGTTTAGCATGTGTTATTGCTAAATTGTAGCAATCAATGTCAGTTATCTAAGGTTGTTTTCAGTTAAACTAGTTCCAACTATTGGAAGAACTAGTGGAGGCTCAAGTTGGGCAGTGGGACTTCAATAAAACTCAATAATCATCCAATTAACTAATAAATCAACCCAAAATACCTAGTGCATGTAGAGAATTCGAGTTACCCAGTTGAGATTGAGATTCCAAGGCAGTATAACATCAGTTGTAGACTAGTTCCAAGTGTAGAGGTGTTGCATGCAGTCAGATGATCATCCTAAAGGAATTGCATGATAAATTATAGGAATTTCCTAAATAATAGGGCCCTAATTCCTCAAGGAACAATGCAAGGAAATATGAGCTCAATCCAAGGCAGAATTTGACTAAGTCTGGGTTAGAGGCCTTCAGTGAGTAGAGAGATAGGTTGTGCACTTGTAGGGTGAGATCAGTTGAGAAAAGAAATTGTATTACATCTCTATTTCATCTTATTAATGCAAGAGGCATTGGGGTTTTTAGAAGATTTCTTTCCCCAGATAAAAATACTTGTTTCATGTGTGTTATTTCTTCATGCATGTTTGAAATTTTTGTTCTAAATTGTGAAATAATGTATGCAAAATAGTAGAGTAGGTTTGTGTCTTGTGATTTTGGTTAATACTTCATGAGAAATTGAAAATATAAATCATAATTTCTACATGGTATCAAAGCTGGATTCATATTAGAGCATAAATTCCAAGTTTTTTCTCAGAGGTTCAAATTTGGAGATCAATGTTGTGGGTTTTCTTTAGAACTGAGAAGATGGATTTAAATGGAATAAGGCTAGAGTATGCGTTGGAAGGAACCTATAATTTTTTTGCATGGAAGGATCACTTGGAGGTTGTATTGGATGGATTGCTAGAATACATCAAGTCAGATGTTGCAAAACCATAAGCATCTGATGCCAAGAACCTTGCTCAGTGGAATAAAGATGTAGCCAAAGTAAGGGGAATAATATTGGAGGGAGTAAGGGATCATATTGTCTTAAATTTCCACAGAAAGGAAACTCCGTTCATGATGTTAAAAGAAATAAGAGATTTTTTCAAGAATAATAGTCACCACAGGAATATGGCACTCGATGATAGACTTCGAAATGCCAAGATGCAAAAGAATGACACAATTCTACAGTTTCTGAGAAATTTCACACAATGTTGTGATGAACTTGGCGGGGTGAATTTAAATATCCCTAAATAATACTTTGTAATCCTAGCCCTTTTGGGCCTTTCCAAGATCTGGCACAACTATTAAGATTCAATGAATGAGAGGGAGAAACTACTGAATTGGGAGTGCTTATGGTCTGATTTGGTGCAAGAGGAAAAAAGGCGAAACACTAGAGGCGGGACTTCATCCAAGGGTGAGGATGAAGAAAAAATTGCACTAGATGGAAATGCAAAGAAGGGAAAAGGTAATAAATCCTAATATAAACCAAAATCCAGTCAAGAGGGAAAGACGAAATATTTGTCAAAAATTAAATGCTTCCATTGTCATGAATTCAGGCATTATGCCACGAAGTGTCCACATAAGAAGATAAGTAAGAATACCTCAGGAGGAGTAGAAATTGAATCCTTGGCTTCACTGGTCAAGCCTAAAATTACCCTCATTGCATGCATGTCCAAAACAGTGATGGGTAGTGTGTGGTATTTGGACTTAGGTTCCTCGTTCCACATGTCTGGGAATACATACTTTTTCAGTGTCCTGGAGGAGAAAGACTTGCAAATGCACATTGAAATGGGGGATGAAATAAGGTATAACATGATTGATATTGGCACAGTCACCTTTCATAGGGAGTCATTCTCCAACCTCAAGTTTAAGGATGTCATGTTCTTTTTGGTCCTAAATAAAAATCTCATCTTTGTTGCAGTTTGGGAAGACCGTGGATACGATGTGATATTCGGTAAAGGGATGGCATTGATGAGACATATAGACATAGGACAGGTGAAACATATCGGGGTTCAGGTGAAGAACTTGTAAAACCTAGATGTGGAGGATTGTGTTGCATTGAGTACAAAGGTAGAGAAGGTGCATAACCTCTATGTCAGTGAACTTTGGAATAAAATAATTGGCCATTTGCATCATGGCTCTTTGAATATCATGCAGAATATCACCACAAGCCTCCCCAAATGAGCAATTGAGAAATAAGATGTATTCAAAGGATGTATTTTGGGGAAGTACACAAAATCCACTTTCCATGATTAGGACAAAAAAGCACATGTAGTCCTGGAAAGGATCCACTCTGATTTTTGTGGACCTTTCTCGACAACCTCCACTTCTAAACATGAATGTTTTGTAATTTTTATTGATGGTTCCTCATATAAGTTCTAGATGTTATTCATGCAGAATAAGGATGAGTCATTCTCCAATTCTGTAGAATTCAAAGGGTTGGTTGAGAAAGAAATGAGCAAGAAGGTGAAGGCTCTCAAGAGCGATAATGGAGGTAAGTACATTTCAAAGAGATTAAATTTTTTGTGCAAAATAAGGAATTCAACGAGAGTTGACAACACCCCACAACCCTCAGTATAATTAGGTGGTTGAGAGAAATAAATGTAGCATTGTGGGAGCAACGAGGGAGATGTTGCGTGACCTAGGCCCACCTCTGCACTTGTGGTACGAAGCATGCAACACAACATTCTATTTGAAGAACAAAAGTCCTCATCGGATTCTTGGCATGATTACACCGGAGGAGGATTTCTTGTGGAGGAAGCCAGATGTGTCGCACTTCAGGATATTTGGAGCCTATGTCTACTACCATGTCTCCAAATATTCCAGGAAGAATCTAGAGCTAACAAAAAAATTAGGGATATTTGTGGGTTATAAAAAACTCCCCACAACAAATGTGTGTACTTTCCATCCCTCAGAATGATAGTTGTGTGAAGGGATGTAAAATTTGATGAAGAGAAAGTGATGTGGTGCTCTCTTGAGAGGGAGAGTTAGATCCTACAAGAGGAGGAGATTTTAGATCCAAAGGAGGAGCCTCAAGAAGTTGTGGAGAAACCAAAAATTGAGGAGCAGAGAGTGGAGACCACCACTCAAGAAAAACCATCCACATAAGGCAGGAAAAGAACCAGAGAAGCTAATAGACTTGTGCAGGATGTGAGGGAGAATTTGGGTGATCCTTCAAATCAGCGTAGGAAGATAAGGTCATTGGATCGGTACACTGACTATATGGCTCTAATAACTGAGCTTGTAGAGATTGAGCCATCCTTTTTCAAGGAAGAGGTAGATAATCCTATATGGTTTGAGGCAATGGTGGAGTACAAATCCATTGTCAAACTCAACAATGTTAGGGAAGTGGTCCCAAGACCAACATACAAATCAGTTGTGGGTTTGGGATGGATGTTCAAGGTAAAGCATGCAATAGAAAGAAGCATGGAAAAGTATAAGGCCAAATTTGAGGCCAAGGGGTACTCTTAGGTTGAATGGATTGAATACGAGGATAGCTTTTATCATGTAGAAAGGTACTCATCCATCATATCAATTCTTGATTTGGATGCAATGATGGGGTGTAAGATACACCAGATGGATGAGAAAACAACATTCCCCAATGGATTTATTAAGGAGGTGTATATTGAGCATCCAAAATGATTTGATACTTTTGATTGCGAGTCTCATGTGTGCATACTCAAGTGAGTGTTGTATGGTCTCAAGCAAACACCCCATGCTTGGTACACCAGGATCGAAAACTATCTCACTGGTTTGGGATTCACCATGAGTGAAGCAGATGAAAACCTCTATGATATATTGGTAGAAGGTAAACTGTTGATTATTGTCTTATATGTTGATTATTTGATTTTAAATAGTGATGAAAAACTGGTTAGATCTTACAAGGAGGAACTTGCAAGAGAGTTTAAAATGAAGGACATGGTTCTCATGCACTACTTCCTCAAATTGGAAGTGTGGAAATAGATACTTCAAAGGTTCTGCATGGACAAATGCAAACCCATGGAGACTCCTCTAGTGACCAACTGGAGGAAAAAGGATGCCACTTCAGGTGAGGAAGTGGATGCTACTATTTACTGACAATTGGTGGGATCACTCATGTTTCTTGTGAACACACAACAATATATATGCTATTTAGTCAACCCATTGAGCCAAGTTATCGTTCAATTGAATAAATTATTTTGGATGGCATCTAAGCATGTTCTACGATTGTTACACCAATTTTTGGCCATCTAACCTGATACTACTAGATGGACCAAAGTACACCATGTAAGACCAATTTTACCCTAGTAAAATTGCTTCCACTATGAAAAATAACTTAGTAATCCACAATTTATTAAGTTGTTTATGGTCTAAATAGGAAACCTTGTGAGGAATAATTGAATAAATCCTTATTTGTTTGATTTTACTCAAGGGATAATTAATTAAACAACGATTTAATTAATATTCCTGGTCATATTTAACCCAAAATAGGAAAATTAATCAGATAAATCACTATTTATCTCATTATTTAAATAATATTCCTTGTTAAATTTTACTAAATCATTTATAAATAATTAAATAAATCACTATTTATTTAATTATTACTCAACCAAATTCTTAAAATAATAAATAAATCATTTATTTATTTATTATTTACAAATAAAGGGATTTGACCAAATTCAAATTCTTTTTCCCTCCAACAAAAATAACAAAATATTCCATAAAATTTGGATCTAGATTTGGTTAATAATATTTTAATTATGCACCAATATCTAGATTAACTCAATATTTTATTATAAATATAAAGGTTTTTCCATTTATTCACTACCTTTTGTTTCCTAAAGATCACTTTGGATCTATACTTTTAGTTTGACTTTGATCCTCCATGATTGTCATATTTTTCTACTTTTTTCTTGTGAGCTCCCCTTGAGCTCCATTTTTGTCTAGGCTTTTTACATCATTAAGAGAGAGAGATCTTAGATCTGAAGCGCTAAGGAAATACAAGAACCCATCCCATTGAGGGGGACTGGTAACATCTTTCTATGTTCCTTTCCCAAGTGTCATAAATACAAAAATTCTTTAAAATATTTTTGTCTTGTCTATTGGATGTGTGAAGCAACTCTTGCTTTTATTTGTTGTTTAATGTCTTTAATTGCATAGATCTGGATTTGTGTAGCATTTATTTTGACCACTAACTGAAGATCTAAGGAAATTGACATCCATATTTGATGTTAGGGTTGTTTGTTATGCACGACTAAAGTGAGATTTTTTCGTACGCTTGCAATTAGAATTCACACTAACAACTGGCGACTCCACAAGGGTTTATAATTACGACCGCTGTCGTTTCTCAGATTCCTACATGAAAAGTTGCTTCAACCCCTAGGGTTTTTTTTTCAGCTTCTTTTTTTTCTTTTCTTGATGTTGTTTTAACCTTTAAAACCCTAAAACAATAAAAATTCTAACTTCCGTGTGCTTCTGGGCCTATTGCGCAGGTGATAGGTATAATCTGCAGCTGAGACGACAATTTTTTTTGAAACCTGCTCTCGAGAGTGCCGGAAGTGCAGGTCGCACTTTTTGGGCCAAAACCTACGAACTCAACCTTTAGGGCACAGAAAACAGCCAGAAAACTGCGAACTCTACTGAAACATGTCAAAAACTACGACTTGTACTCTTTGCGGTAATTTTTCTGTGATTTTTCTAGGTTTTTCTGGGCTACTGTTTAGGGTTGTCTGACCTCCGTCTCCACCCATCTTGGACTTGCACTTGCTCTGTTTTACTCGTCAAAGTAGGAACCTAGCCCCCTAGGGCTTCAGTACGCTTCCACCTTTTTAGGAAGAGTTTAGCTGAAGCAGGTCGTTTAAGATTTCAGTGTGTTCAATTATTTTTCAGATCTGATCCTATACTTTCAGATCCATTTCATATTATTTATTCATCCATCAAAAACACATCTTTTTAGTTTATTTTGGTCCTCCTTTAGGGTCCTCTCTGTTTCCCTTCAGGTTATAGCCTTTCGCCGCCTCATTTGTAACACTTTTCCCTCTGTTTTTTTGTTGTTTTTCTGCACCTATTTCCAGTAGATCTAACCTTTAGATCCCTATCCCTCCTAAATTTAGATCTATTGGCCATTTTGTGTGTTTTGAATAGATTTTACCCACCCATAGACTAGTTGTTCAGAATCCCTCCTCCTTGGGTTTAAATTGATGCATATTTAGCTGTTTATTTTCTGTCATATTTTAGTTTACTTTATTGTTATTTTTAGATTTATTTATAGTTATACAATACCCTTTTTTATTTTTTCTCTACACACGTCTGGGTTTAATTAAAGTTAACACACTTATCACATACACACACACCCTAAGTGAAGGGCGCTTGGTTTACACCTATAGGCCAAAACTATAACATTATAATCAATTGATCCTGCACCTCCCCGCCCTTCTTTTGACATTGTAATCATTTGATACTGCACCTCCTCACTCTTGTTGTTCTCTCTTCCTTCTTTGATTCATGTTTGTTTTCCATCATTGTGCCCCCAAGGCGTTTATCCCAGAGACTTCTTAGCCTTCATCCTCAGTTTCCATTAGGAATACTTACTCCTCCGCGTAGGGTTCGAGTTAGTCCTCCACCAAGTCCTCATTATGACTCTACTTCTAGTTCATCAGGTTCCCCTTCTGCTTCTATCCCCGGTTCTCCTCCTGTCACCTTCACCATGTCTGGTTCAAGACCTAACACTAGTGGTAGCCCTGACCCTAATGCTGGGAATACTACAAGTGGGACCACAACATGAACTATCCTGACTGCTCCCTTGCTCTCTTATATGGCAGGCCTCAGTTTTTTCGATTTTAACTAGTTAATCATTGACCCCATACACCATGATACTGGTTGGCTTGCTATGCCAAACAAGCTCCCTTCAGAAATCCCTAATTTTGAAGGTCTTGCTGGAGAGGATCCTACAAACCATGTTCAATATTTCCACATGTGGTGTTTTTCTAACTCCATCACCGATGACTTTGTCCGTCTTCGATTTTTCCAGAGTACACTTATTGGAGAAGCTCCCAAGTGGTATGTGGATCAGGCCTCCTCCTCTCATACTACTTTTGCGACTCTTTCCATGGCTTTTCTGTCTTACTTCTAGCTTCCCCTTCATTATGACACTGGTACCAAACTTTTGACCTCTTTCCGTCAATCGTCTACGAATCGCCTATCAAATCATGTCCAGGAATGAGAGAGAAGAAAGAGCCTATGTCGTGCCCCTACCTTCGAATATCGTGTCTACATGGACTGGTTCCTTAGATCCCTTTTGCCTGTTATTGGCAAAGATGTTGAATCTCATTTCCCTCAGACCGAAGAAGTTGCACTCCAGATTGCGTAGAAATATGACCTGATCTACGCACAGTCTGGTTATGTTTATACCGTCTTACCTGATCTCCCTAGACCCAGTGGTGCTAATGCACTGGGGGCATCCCATGCCGCCGAAAGTATCGTTGGAGCCATTTCTCATCTGTATTGTGATGGTATTGTTGGAGCCCTTTCTCAGGGAGGGGCCAACTCCTCCAGCACTTTTCCCCCTCCCGGTAGCATGTATCCAAGATACGGCATGCCTTCTCCTTTTTCCCAACCTATTTACCACAATTTTTCCCAACCTCCTTTTTATATATATCCATAGCCTAGTGCTCCAGCTCCTTCGACATTAGCACCTTAGCCTCCCTTACCTTCTCAACCCCCGCAACAATAGCCACCAACCCCCTAGGGTCAGGTGTATGCACAACATGGTGTGACTAATCCTCCTACTTCCAAAAGAAGAGGAAAGGCAACCAAAACCAATTTTCCCCTGGTAATCCAGGACCCAATCCCCAAGGGAATGCACCTAACACAGCAACCCAGAAATAGGGCACTCAACCCAAGCAAGACAAGCCTGTTCGAACAAAAAAACCTTGTTATTTTTGTGGTGTCTATGGTCACTACACCCACGATTGTCCTCTTTTGCCTCAAATGCATCAGATGTGGGAAAATCAAGTAGCATCCCAAGGACAGAAAGCCTCCCCTTCGGTTCCTCCCCATGTTGCACCTATCCAACCGACTATGTTTACCAATCCTTCCCCCCAACAAGGATTCGTGGCTACACAACCCCCTGAAAGTCAGATGACCACTCAACCTCCTCCATCTAGTACCTCCCATTACTAGATTCTCATGATGAAATCTTACCAACCCATTACCGTTGACCTAAACCTTTAGACTTGGTCCCGCCAGTACAACAAGCCACCGGCTACGTTTTCCCGCGAGCCCCCTTATTCAGGTCCCACAGAGCCTCTTTCGACACCTAATGGTCCTTTACTGATCCCTCGGCCTAAGGAAGAGGTTCATACCAAGATCCCCTAGAGACCATTACGCTGAAATGCTACTTCTAGTAAAGCTGCCCATTCATATAGTATAGTAGATGACTTGGCGCAATCCCCTGCCACCATATCAACGCTGGAACTGCTCCAGTCATGCCATTAACAACGAAATCTCTACTAACTGCCATGGGTGATGTGGATCCTTCAGATGATCATTTGATTGTCTTCGATGTTGAGTAGTCATAACATCATTCCCTTCCTGCTTCCTTCACCTTCCAAATCCCTGTCAAGGTCCATAATGCCAACGTCTCATGTTGTATCATTGACAAGGGGGCATCCACCTGTGTGATATCCACTTTAGTTTGGAGGAAACTCAAATATTTGAAGTTTTCCCCTTCCACTATCACCCTCTGTGCATGGAATGGCCACTTTTCCCAACCCATAGGATTATTCCGCAATTGTCCTATAACTCTTGCGGGCAAGACTGTTTGCGGTGACATAGAAGTCATTGATGCACCCTTAGACTACAACATTCTATTGGGTCATAGCTACACTTATGTGATGTCTACTGTGCCATTTTTTGTTCACCGTAAGGTGTGCTTTCCTCACAACGGAAAGATTTTCACCATCGACCAGTTGACATATTACGAACCAAAGTCTTAGACCTCCCCTGAGTCCATCATCTCTTTGGTGGCCAATAAACAAATAGTCAAACATTTGAATAGTGTTTCACCCAGAATCTAAAAAGACTCCCCTTTTCTTGGTTCATTCCCTGATATTTATCCTCCTATCTCTGATTTGAGCTCGTCGAGCGTTTGCATGATGCAATCATCTCGGTCTGACCTCAAACAGACTAGTTCGACTAGTCAGCAGCCCCGCCCACCACAACCTACTCCTAGCACCTCGACTCAGCCTTCAAGACCCCCTCCTCAAGGCCCCTCATCTGAAGCTGGTATCCATGAGCCTATCTACCCTCCTAACATGGTTCCTCCTGGCCTTAACCATCTCGGAGCTGTCCCTCCTGGCCATTACCCCTCCGATCAGATACCATTTCTAGCTCACCCTCCTAGAGTATTTTCGGTACCTGTTATGGATACCTTATCTCTTCCTAACATGACCCTGGGGATCCCAGTCTGGTACATTGATCCCCTAGCCACGATCTCACCTAGTCAGCCCAAACCTTATCTTGCTTTAACCCCGATCCAACTGGTCACCATGACCCCTCCCTTTGCTTTTGTGCCTTAGCCACCTCAACAGGAACCTACTCCTATTACGAAAGTTTCAGGTCAGGGGGGCAAAGCTCAAAAGAAGGTACCTAAGGACAAGGCTTCCCAAACAACCACTGCTCCTCCTCATACTCCAAAGCATACCCCTTGGTGTGATTTGTGTGATGTTGTCAGTGATCGTGCCACCCATCATTGTCCTGAATTGCCTCGTATCAAGCCCATCGTTAATGTCGTGTTTCCTAAGTCTAAGGTCCCTAAAGCGTCTGTTTCTTCCTCGACTGTAGCCAATAACCCCAAGATTGTTCACACTAACCACCCCTGTGCTTTGTGTGATCTCCATGGCCATTATACCCACCTTTTTCCCCACCTCAAGCATTACCACGCCTCTTTGGAGGTAGTTCAAGAGTATGAGATTGAATAGAACCAGTATGCATCTCCCATCCTCACGCAATATGCTTCAGGCCAACCTGAGGATACCTCAACTCCCATTCACATTCCCCCTCCTGATGTCTAGATGACAGATTCTTCGGCCACTATCCTCTACCTGTCATCATCTATGAGATCCATGGTGGAAGATCCCTTCGGGACTTCCCCTTTTGTTTCACTTGACTTCCCTTCAGCGATCACCCTGGAATCAACATCAATGGATCCCTTATCTACTTGTTCTTCCATCACCCCCCGTGATGATGCACATGTGAACCTTTCTTCTCATGATGATGAGTCAGGTAGCTTTGCCGCATCATGTGGTTACCCTTCCACCAATCAACCCATATTCTACAATGATGACGACATCATGGAATCGTTTTCCACCCCTGACTTCATCTTTCCCGCCCATAAGAGGAATGGCAATGAATTCATCTGTGTCTATGGCGACTTTTGCAACCTTAGTGCAATTTTCCCCCAAGGCAGCGCCGACACACCACCTACCCATTAGTGTGCGGGTGGTAGACATCCTACCCAAAACACTCCCTCTAGTAGTGTTTGTTTGATTTCTACCTTGCGTTTGGGTTGCCAGCATTGTTCATCATCCTCTCATTTGTTGTCTTGTGTCATCTTTCAGATGGAAACCCCCGTCACATGATATATCGGTTATGTCAGTGGTGGAACTCGCTACACCCGGAATCTGGCCTTGGCAGGTTGGGCCATTTTTACCCCCTTACATTCGCTTGTTCTCTCAAAAAGCGTATGCATTGGTACTGCCACTAATAACTACGCTGAATATGATGCAGTGCGAGGTTTATTAGCCGATGCCATTTCCCATCACATCCTTCACCTTAATGTTCGTTTAGATTCCATGCTTCTTGTCATGCAACTGAATGGTGTCTATCGTGTGCATAATCCTGTCCTATTTAGAAGATAATTACGAGTGAAGCTTTTTATGCGTGAATTTGAAATCATTACTTTCAGTCATGTGCCTAGAGCACAAAATCACTATGTAGATAGTATTGCAAACAATATTCTAGATTGGCACAAATCACACACATTTCACACAAGAAAATAACAAATAAACCATAAAACGATTCATATCCATTATATGTATTGTTGAATGTGCTTTAGAGTCCATCAACTCTGATACATATGACATGCCCATAGCATGTTACAAAAACTAAAAACTAGAGGCACCACATTCCCCTACATGTAATCACTATTTGGAGGATCACGGGCCAATGGCTTGGATCTGACAACTCATAGATCATGCATCCCTTGTTCGACCATCGCCATGATCTGCATGACCACTCGCCACTCCGAGGGCAAACCAATACATGGCTCTATGTACTGGTCATCAATATCTTGCCAGTCGTGCTCTGAAACACAGGTCAGAAGCCTCTCACATCTACGATAGATATCCTTCGAGAGGGCCACTGCATCCTCATCTTGCGGTTCTCTCGACCCACTAGGTCCTACAACTCCTGCTGCTATAGGTTGTCCCATGTACTCAGCTGATTTTACCGGTGTTGTATCTGCATACCAAAAGTGAATGAATTAGTACCATATACAATCTTCTGAAACTTTAAAATGCACATAAAATATTAGAAACTTTTCACTTACCACCGGGCCCCCATACTCGACCAGGCGACAGTGGCAAGTCTGGGTTCCCACAATAACTCATCCCACTATAAGGATATTCATCTATGTACAGTGGCATCTGATCCCAATGAGCAAAAAACTCAGGTCAGAACACCTGTCTGACTGCCCCACTGCCCCCTTTGCATAGTAGCCACCCCCCAGCGACGCATCCTGAGCTCTCTTAGGCCCCCATCCTGGATCTGTATACGAGGTCAGAGTGTTGGGATCTTCTCAAAGTAGAGCAAGCACAACACTGTGCCATATGCACAATCATGGTTCACTTTCTGCTTGCATAGCGACAATTGTCATTTCAATGACAACATCATCATTTGGGCCCACCTATAGTAAGTCCCACTCAAAACACTCTCAACAAGCATCATCTGACCCCCAGTGATGTGGTGGAGTGCTTGGTTGCCCAATATCCACAGCACCGTTGCGGTTACAGCACAGGTCTCTAGCCTCTCTAGATCTCCGATCGGTATCCCTGTCCCCTTCACATGGCGACATGGTCGGCAATGCTACTCTACAAACTCCATGATGTTCCGCCCTTGCGGCAACACTGGTTGCATATTCCCCACCATCCCAAGTGGTGGGAGACCAATCAAGAAATATATATCCTGGATAGTCACCTCAATCCAGTGCCCCTGCACTATAAGGACCTCATGGTATGGATCCCAATAGATGACAATCCAGGACAACAATGGCTCTCCAACTCTCATCAAAGGGTTCTCCACAAACTTCAGAACCCCAAACCTCACCAATGCAGTGCGGACACCATGATCCTCTCGGATCTCTGACCGTAATGTATCCAGATCTCTCTCTCTCCAATTGATCCTCAATTCTGCCATATCTGCACAAAACCATCATATTTGTCAGTGTATAGAAAGAAAATATTTCATTCAACCATAAAAACCCAGCTCCCTGCCAAGAAACAACACCAAAAATCCCCCTCTCTGACAGGTCTCAATTTTAAGGCAATTCCTGGGACAAGTCACAGTTTTTTTCCCAAAACCTACTACCCAGGTCGCATATATTGCTCCAAAAAGTGTGACCTGACTGTGAATGTTAGAAGGGGTTTTTTCTTGAGCTCTAGGTGCCTAAACTAAACTTTTAATCCACTAAATTGAAAGAGTAGGGTTAGGCCTCTTACCTGCCACTGACGGATCTCGATTCCAACAGTTAGTTTGTCCGCTACGATCGCTACAAGATTTAGGGTCTTTTATCCTCTCTACATTCACAACAACTACACTTGAAAATGAATGAATTTGGAGGAAAAATTCTTTATTCAAAGAGAAACCCTATATTTTTCTTTTGCTAGCTACGACCAAACCATAGCTTGGTTTGACAAGCCGTCAGTACCGTTGGAAAGCTCTCACCGAGCTCTCAAATGGGTATCCTTTAGTTTTTTGTGATTTGATACTTCACTCGGACAATTTTTTTCCAAGAAGGGTCACTTCACCACTCCTCAAAATCGAATTTCTTCACTTGCAACACTTGTACTTGGGGCACCACTTTGCCTCCATAATTGTCCATGCCCGTGTCAATTTTTGTCGTGAGTAACCGTCTTGTACTCATGTTTTTATGGTCCCCACTAGGCCTATTGTGTGTGGCAGCATCATCGAGTCGCCCTTGTTTAGAGCATCCGAGTTGAGTCATCATCGAATTCATGGAGTCTATCCTAAGTCCCTTTGTATCCTGCTATAGTCCTCCATCCTTCATTTGCTTTGTTCCTCTCTCATGTCACACATTTTGGCCTTCAGTCATACTGCCCCCATCCCCTCTGGTGTCGAGTCAGTAGCTGCCAGGCCATCCATGCCCTTTATGCTCTAACAAGGGAAGTCATTAGCCCACTACTCAGTACCCCCATTCCACCATTATCCCTAGTGTCAGTCTATCAGTCGCTCTACTATTTTACCTCGTGCCTTAGTTGAGGATACCTTATTGCCTCACCTATGGCGGACCTCCTTCTGTCAACATCGGCATATTCATTCCAGAAGACAGGTCTAGAGGGCAATATACCTTGGTTCCATCTTCCACTCTTGTTTGGTGCCTCGAATCAAGAAAAGGGACTCTTTATTGCCCTTTGAATTGATTGTTTCTCAACTCCAGCTCCTCATTGCATGATTGAGATCCGTATACTTGATGGTTTAGTGATGCAGCAGATTGTACCGATGATTCCTGGGTATGTGTGAGATGTTTCAGACCTCATGAGGGGGTGGCCCTTTAGGTAGCACCCCACATGCTCGAACGACCTCTCTACTACAACCTTTGATGCAGCTCCATAGATTTGATGGTTCCGGCCTCTTTCAGTTGCAGTGCCTTTTAGTTTGCATTTATCAATCAAATTTTAGAGCCCTTTCTTGTTTTACATAGCCTCTTTGGTTGTAATTATATCTCATGTACTCAGATATTATTGTATAAGCTATGGCTGTTGTCCTAGGCACAATATGTATGTGGGATCCATTATCATGTTTTTATCTGGCCCATGTTCATGCCAACATGTACTATATAGTTCAGTCCCTTGTTTACTGGATGCATTATTCTTTGTATTTTGTTATCTCGGCGGGCATAGGTATGCCTCCCCCGCCTCATGTAGAACAGGTACTCACTCATAAAAGAGACTTGTCGCACTTGTAAGTCTCGCCTCCTCAGGGTCTTGTCCTCTTGCGCTTTAGTCTACCTTATATTTCTCTCTCTCTGACTCCCCCTTCAGCATCTAGTAATTGAGTTCTTACAACGTATTTTGGTCATACGATTAGCTCCTAACGCTTGTACGATGAGGGGGAATCTGTTACACCAATTTTTGGTCATCTAACCTATTCCTATTAGATGGACCAAAGTACACCATGTAAGACCAATTTTACCCTAGTAAAATTGCTTTCACTATGAAAAATAACTTAGTAATCCACAATTTATTAAGTTGTTTATGGTCTAAACAGGAAACCCCATGAGGAATAATTGAATAAATCTTTATTTGTTTGATTTTACTCAAGGGATAATTAATTAAACAACAGTTTAATTAATATTCCTAGTCATATTTAACCCAAAATAGGAAAATTAATTAGATAAATCACTATTTATCTCATTATTTTCTAGGAATCATTATTTAAAACATTACTTAAATAATATTCCTTGTTAAATTTGACTAAATCATTTATAAATAATTAAATAAATCACTATTTATTTAATTATTACTCAACCACATTCTTAAAATAATAAACAAATCATTTATTTATTTATTATTTACAAGTAATGGGATTTGACCAAATTCAAATTCTTTTTCCCTCCAACAAAAATAATAAAATATTCCATAAAAGTTGGATCTAGATTTGGTTAATAATATTTTAATTATGCACCAATATATAGACTAACTCAATATTTTGTTATAAATAGAAAGGTTTTTCCATTCATTCACTACCTTTTGTTGCCTAAATATCGCTCTAGATCTATACTTTTGGTCTGATTTTGATCCCCCATAATTGTCATATTTTTCTACTTTTTTCTTGTGAGCTCCCCTTGAGCTCCATTTTGTCTTGGTTTTCTACACCATCAAGAGAGAGAGATCTTAGATCTAAAGAGCTGAGGACATACAAGTACCCATCCCATTGAGGGGGACTGGTAACATCTTTCTATGTTCCCTTCTCAGGTGTCATAAATACAAAAATTCTTTAAAATATTCTTGTCTTGTCTATTGTATTGTTGGAGTAGGGTCTCCCAAAGGCTATGAATTTTGTCCATTTTTGTATAATTTTGTATTTTTTAGTCTAGCACAGGGGTTTTGGGGTGGTTCAAACCCCCTAACGCATTGTAAATGGGTCAAGGGTATACTAAGAGTCCACAAACCACGGTTTGAGGACCATTGGATGTGTAGGCTAAATCACTATAAATAGATGAACTTGTTTTGAGTCATAGGTAGGAATGAATAGAGATTGATGCGAAGTACGAACTGTTAGATCTGTGGTAGGGTTGTTTGGGTTAGGACTCCTACTGGCTATGTGCGCGGAGATCCTCTGTCCTGCTGTGTGCGCAGGTGGTAATTTGGGGAATGTAAGAGGATTTTTGGGGTAATGATATAGAGGTGCAGAAGTATTGTGGATATCTGATGTTATCGAGATCTTTCCTATTATGGTTGATGCGGACTTGAGTTATATGATGATGTATTTGTTAGTAAGCTACGAACTGTTTGTGTTATGGTAAATATATCTGTGATCTGTTAATTTGTTAATCCACTGCAAATATATTGTTCTATGATTATAGCTCATAGTACGCATGTGGATGCGAGCCTGTTTTTTAGATCTGATAAAATGTACTCTGGTTATTTATTGAAACTCCTACGAACGACCTCTAGCTATATAGATCTGATAGTTGCGGACCGGCTTGACTTACCTGCTCTCTCCCAGGGTGTGGAAACCTAGTTCCAGCACCCTCCCATACTGCTTTGGGTGAGACTTTGGCCTGCGCAAGAAGGTCACTGCCGAAAGGGCCAGTAGTATAGGGGTTTTTTGGCAAACCTTAACCTCCGAACCTAGTTCAAGACCCCTCAAGCCAACATGGATGCATGGAGTGACTCTTACTTTTATTTGTTGTTTAGTGTCTTTAACTACATAGATCTGGATTTCTGTAGCATTTATTCTGATCACTAACTGCAGATATAAGGAAATTGAAAACCATCTTTGATGTTAGTGTTGTTTGTTATGCATAGCTAAAGTGAGGTTTTTCGTAAGCTTGTGATTAGAATTCACACTAACAACGATACCTTAGAGGCACTACCCAATTTGGAATATGGTACAAACGGAAAGAGGGAGTGAAGCTGCATGGATTCACAAATGCAGATTGCGCGGGGAGTCCATCAGAGAGAAATAGTACATCAGGTGGAATTTTCAGTGTTGGGTCCACAACAGTTTCTTGGTACAACGGGAAGAAAAGATCTGTGGCACTGAACTTGGTAGAAGAAAAATACATGGCTACCAGTCAAGAAACTTGTGAGGATATTTGGATGAGAAAGATACTTTGTAGATTATCGGTCATATGATGGATCACACTGTGATATAATTTAATAATCAGAGTTGCATCAAGGTCTCTGAAAATTTTGTTTTTCACAATCGATGCAAGCATATAGATATTTGGTATCACCGTCTATAGGATTTTGTGCAGAGAAATATCATGTTGTTACAGTACATTCTAATAGAGGAACAATATGTTGATATTTTAATAAATGCATTGTTAATAGGGAAGTTCAAGTTCCATAGGTATAGGATAGGGGTGGTTGATAATCCATTTCTTATTGAGAGGGAGTGTTGAAAAATGCAATCATAGAAATTCTCAGTCTGATTTTGCCTTGATTAAATTAAGAAAACTCGAATTTCCACATCAACAAACAACTTGGTTGATGTTAACTTCAGTTAAATGGCTTATGTAGCCTAATTTATCAGTTTAACATGTGTGATTTCTAATTTGTAGCAATCAAGGTCAATTATCTAAGGTTTTTTTCATTTAAACTAGTTCCAACTGTTGGAAGAACTAGTGGAGGGTCAAGTTGTGTAGTGGGACTTCAATCAAACTTAGTGATCATCTAGTTAACTGATAAATCAACCCAAAATAGGTAGTGCATGTAGAGAATTCAAGTTAACCAGTTGAGATGGAGATCCTAAGGTAGTCTAACATCAATTGCAGACTATTTCTGAGTGTACAAGTGTTGCATGTAGTCAGATGATCAACCTAAAGGAATTGCGCAATAAATTATAGGAATTTTCTAAATAATAGGGGCATAATTCCTCAAGTAACAACAAAAGGAAATAGGAGCTCAAGCCAAGGAATACTTTGACTAGGTCTAGGTTAGAGGCCTTCAGTGAGTAGAGATATAGGTTGTGCACTTGCAGGGCGAGCTCGATTGAGAAAAGAAATTGTATTACATCTCTATTTCATCTGATTATTGCAAGAGGTATTAGGTTTTTTAGCAGAATGCTTTCCCCAAATACAAATATTTGTTGCATGTGTGCTATTTCTTTGTGATTATCTGAAATTTTGTTCTAAATTGTGAAATAATGTCCGAAAAATAGTAGAGTAAGTTTATGCCTTGTGATTTTGGTTGTAACTTCATGAGCAGTTGAAAATCTACAACATAATTTCTACATTTATTTCATGAGAAATTACCCAGAGTGCATAATTCATTTATTTGTGAATTCACATTCAAGGAACAAATGGCTTACAATTTTATTTTTATTCTAGCATAACAAAAATATAATAGTTCATTGGATACCTATTTTTTTTGGATCATCAACAGTTTTTTTTTTTGGGCTAAGACCCAACATAAAATATTGATTTTCGGAAAATTGTATGGATTCCATATGTTGAGTCATATTCTAGAATAGGCAGAGGGTGGGTACAATAGTGAATATTAGTGATTCATAACTAGCTTTAACAATGTACGAGGAACTTTCCCACCCTATACTATCCTCTCCTGAGAAATATTTCATAGCACAAAAAGATAAAAACGACAGACTGTAGGCTTATGATGCTAAAGATGAATATGGATATGGCTAAGCTCCCAACCAATCCATTGGCCATATTGGTTCCATATTTAAATATCATGAAGAGTATTCTTAACAAATAATGAAAACCATGGGTGAAGAGAAGATCGAGTTGGGGAGAGTGATAAAGAGGGGGAGTTCATTACTTGTCCTTCAAAAGGTTTATCCTTGTACCATTACTAAAAATCTAGGAGAGATGGGATTATATTAAAGGAATAACTATTGATATTAGTTTCCAAAATTTAGTTCCTCTATTTCTAGTTGGCATGTGATCCACACATGTATCTATCCCTAGATAAATATAGAGCTTTTATGATATCATCATATAGACACTCTTCATCCCCATATAAATTTTCAAGAAAATCAATCAAATTATCAGAGATCCAATGACTTTCTTCCTATCATGAGCCTCCATAATAACTTTCCTTGCATTTGCGAGATCATTAGGACAAGTCCTTGACTTCCCATCCCTCGTAATCTATAGGAGTTTTCATAATTTCCAAATTTACCAGATGAAATCTCTTTGTGTTTTATTTTCCTCATTTCCACACACACACACACACACACACACACACACACACACACTATATATATATATATATATATATATATATATAATGAATACAAGATTTTATTAAAGTTGATCTCAGATAGAGCAAAAAAACACGGTAAATTCCTTACATTTGCACCAACTTTAGATGATATTCTTCAGATAAACTGAATAAGATTCTAGGATACAAATCCCAGTGTTTCCATAGTTTCTAAAACTAAGACTTTCCTCGCAATTACAAGGATACATTATTACAAATTGAAAACATAATAATATGTAGAAAAAATACATTGACTTATTTGGGAGACTTTTGCAACAAGAAATCTACATGAAGTTGGGATCCTGAAGCAAAATTAACATCTGCTTCATGTTTCCATTTTTCCTTATGGGATTTATAGCCTCTTGTGAGAGGCAATTATGTTGCATTCAAGGAGAGGGATTTTCTAGCATTTCCTCTTGTACTTGACTTAGCAGGAGTTGCTCTGATTTCCATAGCTTGGTTGTAGAGTATATCAGTTAATCTCCACATGGTCATAATATCTCATTGTTAATTCTTTTACTACAAAGTGTGATTATGCAGCTGAAGAGACAATTGTCAAAGGAGATTTCTCTTAATTCTCCCTTGATAATTATAAGTTTCCTTGAACCTCCTTTGGGGTTTCATCTGAAGGAGTAATTTCGTCTTGTTATGGATCTTGAAGAGCCTCAAAATATTTTTTGTTAAAGGAAGGATCTTAAACTTCTTCGACATATTTCTTTGGAGTTTCAACCTTGTTTTGTTGATTCTTCCTTCACTTTTGTAGTGGTTAAAAATTTCCCTCATTAGATATGGGGGTATGGGTCTACCCTTGTTTAGATATTGGAACTTGGGCCTGCGTATCTTTTTTTTGTTGAGGCTAGTTTTTGGTAAAGTGCCCATGAGAATGACAAATGATGCATTTGAAGGGAATATGCTCATAGTCCAATTCCTGAATATGGCTCCATTCTCCCAAATTTATTTTTTGGGCCTTCGGTAAACCTTCATTGAGATTTACTTTGACACAAATGTGTGCGAAATAAAATTGGCCTCCTTTTGGCTCTGCTTTGTCCACATAACAACCCAACTTATTTCCAATATATTTCAGACCATGAATTCCCCAGAGATGGAGAGGGAGGTGAGGCAGTCGAACCAACACTGACACGTGTAAAATTTTAGTGTATATTCAAAACTTCTCATGTAATGTACTAAAAAATAAGACTCAAATCTACTCTAATCATCTTTGGAAGAAAATTCATGATCGAGAACACATATCAAAAACATGCATCATGATTTAACACATACACAAAGATTTATCTAGGGGAAAAAAACTACTCAAAACCTCTTCAAGCCTTCCCAAGATCCTATTTCCTTGTGTTTTTCCTCAATGAATTAGCCCCTATTATTTAGGAAATTCCTTAATTTGGTTTGCGCAATTCCTTTAGGTCCTTCTCTGACTGCATGCACCACCTATACAACTTGGAATACTTTACAACTGATAGTGCACTTCCCTTGAACTCCAATCTCAATTAGGTAACCTGAATTTCATGCATGCATGAGTTAATTTAGGTTGATTGATCAATTAACTGGTTAAACATTGAAGTTATACCCCACTGCTAGACCTCCCACTAGTTCATCCAACAGTTGGAGCTATTTTAATTGACCTTAACTCAATTTAACTAAATTAAATTGTTACAACTGAAATTAACTCAACCTAGACTTCTAAAATTTAGGAATCACTATACACAAATCAATTTCATGCCCCCAACTCGAATTAACTAAGCTAACTGAGTGATAGAAACTATTTCAAGTTAGTAAACTCATTCAAGTTGTTTGTTGATGTGGAATTTAAAATTTCTCCTAATTTAATCAAGGTAAAATTAAATTACGAATTTCTTGCTACATTTTCAACACTCCCTATTAACAAGAAAGTGATTATCAGATACCCTAATCCTACCTCTATGGAACTCAAATTTTTCTCTTGACAAAGCCTTTATCAAAATATATGAATCTTGTTCCTTTGTAGGAATGTATTCCAATAACATGATTTGCCTCTGCACATAATCTCATAGATGGTGATACCATATGTCGATATGCTTCGATCGATCATGAAAAACTAGATTCTCAGAGAGTTGTTAGAAAATTATATATTACAAAGCAATGGAAAACATAAAAATATGTGGAAATAAAAACACAAACATATAAAACAAGAGAGACAAATATATATGTGGTTCACCCAACTTGGCTACGTCCACAGAGAAACAACCAATCCTTCCTTTATATTATCCAGCAAAATGAAGAGACACAACCTACAACAGTTCTGTTGTAATATCCTCTACTCTCTCATACAATCCCCCTTTCTCTTTCTCGCTCAAAATACACACACCACACACAACCGTAATACTATTCCCTCATATGAACCGGGGGGTTGCCTTATAGGGAAAAAAAAACATAAATTAAACATAACTTATACCATAAGATCATCTATCTAATGAATAACCTAGACTGACTACGAAATTACAACATTTTACAAGGAAATTTTACATCTATTTTACAATCTTCCTGGGGTATACATCTGGTTGAAACAAATACCTCTAAATCAGGATGATAATCAGGCTCCACACCTAACAAGAGTTTGATACAATTCTGATTGTCCCAGTAAATCACAATAGGATCCATCATCTGACCAAATAGCCCAACAAGAATCTTCCTCATCCAGAGAGCCTCACATGTTTCTTTACTGGAAACCATGTCCTCTGCTTCTGCTGAGCTAAGTGCAACATATATATTCTTCCTGCTATAACAAGAAACTTTTATTAAGTACCAACCACTAAAAATTCCTTCTGATGTGCTCTTCCTGTCTGATGGTCTCCTTGCCCAATCTGCATTTGTGAAGCCTTGCAGCTTCACTCCCTCTTTACATCTGTACCAAAGTCCAAAATGATTAGTGCCTCTAAGGTATCACAACACATGTTTTGTTGCCTTCCTATACATTTTGGTTATCTTAACCATTTCTTGACTTAATTGGTTAACTTCATAACACATGTCTAGTCATCTATTCACCAAATACATAAATGAACCGACAAGCTTCCTATAAATAGTATCCTCCACTTCCTCACCTAAATTGGAATCCTCCTTCCTCCAACTTCCTTCTAGAGGATTTTCCATGGGTTTTCTACTCTCCATGCAGAATATCTCATTGGCATACTTTCCTTGAGAGACAAACAATTTCCCATCTCCAAACCAAGGAAATAATGAATAGTCACATGTCATTCATCTTGAATTCTCTTGCAAGATCCTCTTTTCAAGAACTAATCAAATTCTCATCACCGGTTAAAATCAAATCATCGACATATAATACTATAATAAAACAATTTCCTTCAACAACGATATGGTAAAGGTTTGCATCTGCTTCACTTTTGGTGAAGACCAACTTGGTGAAATAGTTTTTGATCATGGTGTACCAAGCACGAGGTGCTTATTTCAATCCATACAATGCTCGCTTGAGTGTTCACACATGAAACTCTATGTTGAAGGTCTCAAATCCTTTCGGTTTTTCAATGTACACCTCTTCCTTAATCACTCCATTTAGGAATGTTGTCCTCACATCCATCTGAAGAATCTTCCATCCCATCTGTGCTATAAGTGCTAGAATTGATCTGATAAAAGAATACCTTGCTACTGAAGCAAAGCTCTACTCATAGTCAATTCCCTCCACCTGAGAGAACCCCTTGGCCACAAATTTGGCCTTGTGTTTCTCGATGCTTAAATCGGATGCTTGATTCACCTTGTAGATCCATATTGAACCCACCATTAATTTGTCCTCTGGTATTGGGACCACTTCCAAAATATTTTTTCTGATAATGGAATCATATTAATCTATCATGGAATCAACTAATACTAGTTGTTTCATTTCTTCCTCAAATGAGGATGGTTCTATCTCTACTAGCTCACTCATCAGAGCCATGTATCATGTGTACCAATCCGATCATCTCCTCTACCTGCGTTGTGATGTGGGTGCTCCCACATTCTCTCTAGCATCATGAAATAATCCGTCAACTTCCTTGGTTCACTTCATTCCTTCTCTCGATGTCTACGCTTGAGTGGATGTATCCACTCTCTACTCCTCTACTTGTGGTTTCTCCACAACATCCTAAGGTTCTTCCTTTGGAGCCAATAGCTCCGCATATGTATGCAACTGAAGCTCCCTCTTAAGACAACACTTCATTTCCTTCTCCTTATCGAATTTCACATCTCTATGAATAATTTTCATCTTGAGAGATGGCAAGTACACCTGATAGTTGTGAGGTGTATTAGTGTACCCCATAAATATGCCCGACTCTGTTGTCAGCTCTAGATTTTTCCTTGATTCCTTGGAAACATGAAAGTAAATTGATGATCCAAAGATCCTGAAGTGTGAAACATTTGGTTTCTTCCCTGAAAAAGCTTCTTCTGGTGTACTCATCCCAGGAATCAGATGATGACTCATGTTCTTCAAATAGACTGTTGTGTTACATGCTTTAGCCCACAAGTACAGTGGTAGGCCTTAGTCGTGCAACATCACCCTTGATGCTCCAAAAATACTTTTATTCTTCCTCTCATCCACCCCATGATGTTGTGGTTTCTTGGGTTTTGTCAACTCTCATCGAATGCATTCCTTTGCACATAAATTTTTAAACTCATTCGACACATATTCACCATCATTATCACTCCTGAGAGGCTTCACTTTCTTGTCAATTTCTTTTTTAACAAGTGCTTTAAATTCAACAAACTTGGAGAATATATGGTATTTCTCCCGCATGAAGAAAATCCAATATTTATGTAAGAAATCATATACAAATATAATATAATACCTATGCTTGGCCATGGAGGCTGTCAAGAAAGGTCCACAGACATCAAAGTGGATCCTTTCAAAGATTGCATGCACCTAGCTATCTGGTCATTGAAGGTGGGTCTTTTGTACTTCCGCAAGTACACCCTTTGAAATTATTATGCTACTCTAGTGCTCCATTGGGGAGGCCTGTGGTGATATGATGCATGATCTTCAAAGCTCCATGATGAAAATGGCCAAGTCTTCTATGCCACAATTCACCGACATCTTGTCTCAAGAATCTTGTCATCTTGATTCTTCCGGTCAAGGGAACTGTGGTTATGTTCTAATCTATGGTTAATGGATTGGGGTTTATGAATGATTTGGCATGTATATATATGTGTTGTAACACTAAAAGGAATATAATGAAAAATCAAGCTGGTAGTCCTGATTTGGGATCCAGGGGAAAATCTCTGTGTATCTATTTTATGTTTTATTCTCTCACTATTGTTTATTTTCTGTTTTTAAGATTTGTATGCAGATAATTTATGTACAGGGTTAAAACCTACAATTAGAAATGGGAGGATGATCATTTTGTGTACAATCTCCTTGAATCCCCCCTTGAGCTAACTTATTTTTCCATGTTATTCTTCCAAATTATTCTATGTTTATGAAAGACAACAAAATCCTCCAATTTGGTCTTTTGGAGAATACACATTTGTGGGTTTTCATATTTCATTAGGTTTTTAAATTGGGGTACATTTTTCATCACTCCCTAAACCCATGCAATTTTAGGAGATGGCTTGCATCATTTGGAAATTGGTTTGGAGGTGACTCTACGGGAAGAGTGGAATCACTTTGCATTTTAGAGCTTCTAGTATTTATGTTACAACCACCTTCAATGATGTGTTATGTGTCTAGGGATTTTTTAAGGTTTTTTTGTTCTTCTATTTTATATTTGTTGTTTTTTCTTCCTACATTTATGCTTTCCCTTATAACTAATGATTCCTTAGTGGTTTCTTCTTTTAAATGTTCTTCCAACTAGTTTGACTCTCGAAGGACCAAACCTTTTCCATTTTTTTTGGTTCAAAATATTTTGGAGGCAATAACGATTGGTTGTAGAGAGTGGAAGACCATGGCTCAAGCTATGTGATAAGTACCATATTATAAAATGGATTATTTCCTCTGATGTTTCTTCTAAACTCACCAATGAAGTGGTGGTCAATGGAGGTTCAGCTTGAGAGAGGAATTCATACTCATTGGAGGGTGGACGAGGAAGAACTTGAGGGTTCAGGATGGAGGATTTGGAGGGTTCATGGATGGATGAAGAGGTAATTTGGGCTTCTAAGGAGGGTTTATTTTAAGGTTTGTAAGGTAACTCTTTTCTAGTTCTTCTTATTTTGGTTTTTTCCATTATTTTCGCTTACTCATTTATTTATTTTCTAATGAATAATCCTTTGGGAAATTTCTTGCGAAGTGACCATATGCGGGGTAGGATTTGTATTTAGAGAAAATTTGGTCATAATGCACTAGTCAAAAAAAACTATAATTGTTGAGATTGATTTTGAATTGACTTCAACACAAATTGAAGCACAATTATACATTCCCCCCTTCAGCTCCACCTTAGCCTAAGGCCTTTCCATATTCCTCAGGGTTTAGTTGTTCCAATAATGGAGAGGGAGATTACCATATTCATATGAATTTTCCTATGGTATTAACATTTGCATAAATAACCATTTTCCTATGAATCTTCCTATGATACCATGACCATTGAAATGTAAGGACATAGTGTGGGACTAAGCAACATGGATGCCAATCATCGGTGTCTCATGTAATTATTTATCAAAATTGAATTGAGTTTATTTCACAATTTTTTTTTGAACTACTGCTAGGGTTAAGAAGGCCAAAATATGGTTAATTATTTTGTCATTAATTCCAACGTCTGTTCTTGAATGCTCTTAATATTCATCTTGTTACATTGATTAGAAGATCCAAATAACATGAAGCCCTAGAAGAGAGGAAGGGAAGCCCTAGATTCCCCACACATGTTGAAGAAAATGGATGTAAATGATAATGACCTTTATCACAAGACCATCATCAATTTAATTTTCCATGTCATGTTGATTCTAATGGTATGTGGCACACCTCATAACTCCTCACGATTGAAGAGATATGATTATTCAAAGTTTAAAGCCCCAAATTTTGGAAAAGAAGCACCATAAAGAAATGAAGATGGAAACTAAATGGATAAATGGTTATCTAAATCATGGGGGTCCTTTCAACCAAGTTAGCTAGCCAAGGATTTTTTTTTTTAACGGAACAAATAAGTTAATTAACTAGACTTCCAAAGGATATTTATCAATTTCATATTATAAAATATTTAAAATTTTGGCCCTATTATTCGTTGGGGTTTTTTGGCTCCAAAAAAATCAAATTTGAAATTAATATTTGAATTTTGGTTTCCCTATGTTTTATCAAGTCAAATTCGTTAAGAACCTTATTTTATCTATATAAAAAGAGACTTGATTTCTCCAAAGTAAGACATCAACTTGTTATCATATGTGAAATATATTTGTAGCCTGAAGCAGTCACTACATATTTGAAGAAGGTCGAAGTTTTGGGCTAAATGTTTCAATAATTTGGCTTGTTGTTTTCGCTAGAGTATTATGTTCATCCCGAGGCCATTCGACCCCTTTTTTCTGAGAAAAATATGTGGCATTTTGTGGCTATATTAACACATATCATTGAGGCATTTTTGTGGCTTTAAGGAGTCTCTAGGAACTAATTCAATCTCTCTTCTTGCAAAAAAAATAAAAAATTCAGCTTTTATTAAGACTATTTGTGGCATCACTAAGACATATACATTTGGCCTTTGAGTAGGAATATATGCATGTTTCAGAATGACTAGTTGCCTAAAAGTCTCACAGATGGTCCATCATACTAATCATATTATGGACTCTGCATTTCACTATTGATTCCAACAATTTAATGTTTCTAATTAGTTTATGTACTTCACGTTGATCAGAAGTAAGTGTAGATAATTTCTCATAATTGGCAATGAAGAGGACGTGGGAATTTTAGAATCTCCTTTATTTTCAATTCGAAACGAGGAATCTGATTTAAAACTTTTCAAATTAGAAAGCAAATGAATAACAGAGGTTCCTTCAGGAATGTGACTACCATCTGGCAGCAATTATGTTTGGCCTTGAATCTTTTTTTTTTGTGTTCTAACCAACACTCAGAACATATCAAGTCATCATTGTGGTTGCGTAGAGTGAAAGTACAAGCTGGGAAGTACAACCAACACTGGTTAAGCAGAGGTAGTGCTCATTTATGTTGACCTGGAACTTAGGTTTCTCCTCTTGCTCCATTTTAAATTATCTTTTCTCATCTTAGTAACAGTGGGAAACGGTGCTTTCCAATTAGATAAATTTCGAGGTATAAAATGGGACTCCTAAGAAAAATGTACAACCAAAATAAAATTAATAAGAACTAATAGGATTCAAGATGATGATTTCAACCATGGGGGATGATTCACCATTTTTGGAGTAAAAAAATAATAATATTAAATAATAATAATATAATAATTCTACTTGTTCAACTTGTTTTTTCAATTTATCTCCCTAAGGTTTTACTCAAATTTCGAGAAAAAGTACTTATTGGATGAAAAATTTAATTCGTAATCCAAAGAGTACCCATGTTTCATACTTTCGATGGACCCTGCTACATGACAAATGAGAAATACATGAAAAAATGCGATTATAATCACTTTTTTCATGTATTTCTCATTTTTCGTGCAGCAAGTTCCATCGAAAGTATGAAACATGGGTACTCCTTAGATGAGGAATCAAATTATGCATTCAACAAGTGTTCCTGCTCAAAATTTGAGTAAACCCATAGGGATATAAGTTGAAAAAGTAGGTTTTTCATTTTCCCTCTAAACTTTGATGATTTAATCTAATATTATTTTATTATTTCCACTATTATTTTATAATTTCTTTAGGAGGCCCATTTTAGACCTCAAAATTCCTCTAATAAGGTTTGAAAATGTGCACCTCTAGGTTGTGGGCATTGAAATACCATCAATTTTATATGGCATTCGATACTGTAACTTGTTTCATCAACTTTATGTTAATAAAATTTTGCAATATGGGAATGTATATCGCTTCTACTTTGGAATATGTTATGGTTCCAAAACATGTATGAATAGAGAATTACCACATGTTGCGTTATTTGATTTAATCATGTGCTCAAAAGGTTTGGGTCTCATTGACTTATCCTAAGAACAAATGGCATGGCTATATGAGAATCAAAACAAATTTAATGACATGGCTAAATGAGAATTGAATCATTGGATAAATAATTTGATTTTTGGCAATTGTTATTGGAGGTCCCAAGTGCGATTAAGTTATTTAATTTTTATTTTATTTATGGTTCCATTTTTTCAAACAATCAACTACTCGTTCGTGGGGCATTTTTTAGTATCGACATTAGGATTTGTCTAGATTATATAATGGATTTTGCTAAGGGCTTTATGTAGAACTATTAATTTTGTTATATGGGTATTTATGGTTCTTATGAGTTTTTAAAATCATTATTAATCCAAGTTTAAAACCATAATAAGCATTGAGATTAGAGCACAAAGATGGGCTTGTTGTAGTAGCTGACAACAATGCTTGCTAGTTGTGACAGTGAAATTGCAGGGTTGATTATAAACTATATGATGCCTTGGATCAAAATATGTTGCTAATGCTAATGTTACATGAATAATTTTGTATGTTGCAATGAGATTGTGGCTGAGTAATTAAAATGTTGGAGTATGCTCCTATTGGAGAATGTTTGCTACTAAGGGTTTGATAGAGAAACAATTTCTTTGGTTACTGAGCAGAGTTTGTTTTGAAAAGCTAACATATGTGTCAAAGTTTGTATTTCATATGTGTTTTGAATGATTGATGTACATGATGAGAAATACACACACACACACATAGACACACATAAATATTATTGTATATAGATGTACTTGGCAATAGGGTTTGGCTATGAATGAAGTTGTTATTGCAACAAGAGTTTATGTTTCTAATGGGCTAAGAGAATGACCACTAGTGAAAGAATGATCGACCATTGTATGTATGATTTGCATTACTAACCTAATTAGTGGATATTGATGATGCTAAGGGTTTGTGTTTCATAAATGAATTTGTTTTGGTAACCAAATTGTTGGATGTTATTATTCAAGTGATGATGAGAAACTAATTTATTGTGTCTGATGTTAAGGTTTGAGCAAAGGAAGTTGATTACCTTGTGAAAATATTACAAACCATTAGAGACAATAGTTGTTTTGATATTTTGATATTGAGAAAAGGTGGATACCATATGAAAATTTTGAAGCATGTTCTTCTTGCTGAATAGGGCAACAAAGTGGTGCAAGGTAGGAGATTAGAGTCTCCTTGATATTGGAGCCTGAGAACACTTCACGATGGCAAGGTGGTGCTAGGGTAGGTTGAAGCATGTGTAGGGCGTTGGAGCATCCTTTAAGTCAGAGTTGATAAAACCAGGGAATTTGAGCATCCTTCCAGTTGGAGTTAGTAAACCAGGGCATTGGAGTGTCCTTACAATTGGAGTTGGTAAACTACGGATTTGGAGCATCCTTTCAATTGGAGCTTGTAAATTAGGGGGTTGGAGACTACTTCAGTTATAGCTCGAGAATATTAGAATTCAAATATTCTTATTGATGTAAATTTTTGAATACCTATATTAAGAAGTGTTTGGTGGCTTTTCGCTCGGAAGGGTTTCCTCCTAAAAATATCATGTGTACTATCTTGATGTTGTGCATTGTTGGATGGTGTTGTTAACTTTTCATGTGATGTGACGTTTGATATAATGCTAATGTTAATATAATTCTCTAAATATTAAAATTTAATTAATTGAAGGGAAATATCGATTCACCCCCTCTCAATATTTCCAACAATTGGTATCTGAGAAAGTTCCTTTAGTTGCATCTTAATAGCTGAAAATCAGATCTCGGAAGTGCGGAAATGGGAAATTCAAAGAAACACGCATTCAAATGATCAAAGGAAGTCTTTGGTATTGTAATAGTCTCCAAATTTGTTATAGTTAATGATGAGAATCAAATTGGATATCCAGTTCTTGAGTTCGATGAATCCAAATAAGAAATATGGGAATCCATAATGGAAGCCTATGTGAACGATCATGGATAAGATGTATGGCACTATGTTGTTTCTGGAGACACATCTACTGAAAATATAGAACGTTCATAAAAAAGCCATGAATTTCATTCTTAGTGCTCTGTCAGGCCTTGTAAAAGCCAAAATTTATCAATGCTCGTCAGCCAAAAGTATTTGGAAGAAGCTCCATGATCTCTACTCAAAGAAGCATGTAGGTTGAGATGAAAATGTTGAGGATTGTGATTCATATGAAAAAAAGAATTAATATTTGACATGTAGAGAGAATTTATTAGTGCCCTATGTGATATTAAAAAAACAAGGAAGAGAAATTAGGTACTCAAAGAATAAATTTACCTTCTAATATTTCAAGTGTGGGAAGTTGAAAAGAAAGAGAGACTTGACAATCCAGCTAGAGGAATTTGTAGTAGAAATTGGTAAAAAGAAAAAGGAACTTGATGCATATCTATAAAAGAAAACAGGATCAAGGAATTGGAGAAGTAACATTTGTAGGATGTTGAAAAGAACCAAGAAATTGATCAGTTGAAGATGAAGAAAAAATAAGCAGGTAAAGCTCCTTGCAATGAAGGCATGAGGTCCAAGCCCCTATAGAGAAAGATTGAAGAAAATACTGAAAAAAAAATCCTTCAAAGGCTAAATAAAATTGAAGGGCAAAAGAAGGTTGAAAATGATATTGTTCCAAGAAGTAATTCTTAACAAAGCGGTTGTACCTCCTCCCAGAAAAAATGTCTTCAGAAGATCTTCAGGACACTACAACTCATCCAGGTACCCTAAGATATTTAATGGTTATTGTTTCTCATGTACTAACTTTAGGCATAAAGCTAAGGATTGAAAATATTATGACATATATGATTATCAAAGACATTATCAAAACCCTAGAATCAAGTTTGCAAGATTGCAGGACAAGTTTCAAAAGGACCTTGTTACTAGAAAGCATATCTCAATTGTTTCATCATTTAGGTACCATAAAAAATGCTTTAAATTCCATAATAATGGAAACATGGATTTTTATTTCAAATATATGAAGGAAAATATTGATATTGGGTACAAGAAGATTTGGAGAAGAAAATAAAAACAAGAAGTTCATGTGAGTGAAAAAAGTTTCTGTAGTCATGCTATCAGAATTTGAAAATCCACAAGACTATGATGAATTAACAGGTACATTGGAAAACATTAAGGTTGAGGATGATATGTATGTAGTTTTGGCTCTTACATTATTCTAGAGAATCAAATTTGTTGAATCTAATAGCCACAAATTTCATTTACTGGCTATTATGAGCATTCCAAATTTAATTACATGGACGGGATGAGTTAGGGATAGGGATTACAAAGATGAGGTGGAGGGGGAATATTGTTTGGGATGTGACTTTCTTGGTGGTAGCCATGGAGCCTAATAGGTGGAAATCAAGGGACATGGGCCTAAATGGAACCATATTGATTAGCTTGCACGATTCTGGAAGGAAGACCAAGGATGACAAAGAAAACAAACAAACAAAAAAACAAGGGAAAACATATGGAGGAGCAACATTGATTGCTCCAAAGGATTGTAGGGAAGACTAGAAAAAAACCACCAGAGAAATGGGATTCAAGGAGCTACAGGAATAAGGGGTGGAACAATGATCACGACATGTGTGGGACGATGTGTTTGTTTTTATGGGAAATTATGATGAAATCAAGTAGATTACTTCAAGCTCTTTTGGATAATTATTAAAAAAGGGGTGCAAAAATCTCGAGAATACCTTTTAATCTTAGGAGTGGAATTGAACTTGGATTTTGTTATTTTTTTGAAGAATACATTATCCTCAAGAAAATTCTTGAGGAAGAAGTGTGTGAGGGTTCTTCTAAGGTTATGGCACAAGTTTGATGATTTTGCTCATAAAAATAATAGGAAGGTGCAGAGTGGGATGTTGCTTCAAATTTTCTTGAGATATGAAGTTTAAGGAATAAAGTTTGCATAGAGGGTTGTTTCAGTGGTTCTTTCTAAACTGTTAACATTTGAGGAAAACCCCAATAGCTAAAGTAATGTTTTAGGGATTATTTAATCTCTAACCTGTTACCATTAGATAACCGTCAACTAAAAATTTATAGGTTTTTCATAACAATTAAGGCAATTGAGGCATCAACGTATAATTCTATTGTTTCTTCCAAAGAATTAACTATCACCAAGTAAGGTAAGCCTGAAGTAGTGTGTGAGGAATTTTGCTGATATTTTTGGCACAAGTCTTGCTGAGATTACCCATGGAAGGACAAAGAAGGAGCATAATAGACTATATTTCCAAATTTTCCTAAGGCCATTACCAACATATTGCATGCAATCAAAATTTGAGGACTAAAGCCTCCTTTAGGGATGTTTTTAGAAAGTCCCTGAGAATTATTGAGTAGCAATTTCAGTTTAATCCCTTGAGAAAGTTCCCCCTTCATTCTCTAGAATATGGTCTAGGGGTGGTTGGGATACAAGAAATGAAATTTTGCATGCCAACCTAAATTTGGGTGGAGAGTCAGAGTCTTGAAATCATTTTCCCTATCCCAGTTGAGATAAGTACTTCACTAGCCTGATGCATATAATAAATTTCAGAATATGTTGGTTGAATTGCAATAATGCCAATGAATATATATGCTTGTTTATTTTGTTGTTGATATTATTATTGCATCAAGATTGAAATAGTTCAGGTATGAATTGATTACATTTATGTGTACTAATTTTCCCAGCACAACGGAAGAGAGAATTTATAGGATTCAAACCTAAAACATACATAACTATCTTTGGGTGAGAAAATTGTGTGCATAACTTACGTTCCTCTTGACGCCAAAGCAGTGACCATAGCCCTCAAATCGAAAACATAAATATGCTAAGCTTTACAAATCAATCAATTACCTATGCAACATAAATCATACATTTTAATTGTTATTCATTTCTAAAGAGTCATTGATCCCTTATTTGTAGAGGAAATTCCCAGCTCTAGCTACATAATCTAAGTTGTAGAAGTTTTTATTGGGTGCTCAAAAACAAATATGGGTCGTTTCTCATTTAACTTCAAGAATATATATGTCTTGATGGGCTGCGATTTGCTCCTTGTTGAGAAGTTCTATGTACTCCCTTTTATATTTTCATCATTTCTCTACTTGGGAGGTAGCTACTCTATAATCTCATTGGTACTTATAGATTCCATTAGTGATCATCAAAATGTGGTAGCTAGTGGATTAATTGATGCAAAATTAGGAAAGAATAGCTCTCTATTTGAGAGTTATATATATATATATATATATATATATCAAAGAGCCCTATTTAACCAGGAATAGTAACCCCGACCTGCACTTCAAAATAGCACACATAGAAACCTATTCTTTTGCTCCCTTTTTCTATTCAGCTGAGAAGTATGCAACAATTTATATTATTAGTCTATGCATGTTTCGCTTTATCCTATGCATCAAATAGTATTACTAAAGAGATACAAGTTATACTTGAAATGTGTGTCTATAGGAAGCTTGTATAGCTTTTCAAAAACTCTTAGGCACTTGTAACACCTTCTTGGGTGGACATGTTAGTGTTGATAATACTTACTTCAATATTTCATCAACAATGAAGTTATTCCATACATTATATTAGACAATGGTTGATGGAGAGGAGTTTTCTTTTAGTTAACAAAACTTGGTATGCACTGCTATATATATTTTCATGAATAACACCAACTACATTTAGTTGACTTTAAAAAAAAGGGTATCAAAATGTCTTGGTCTTCATAATAATGCTAGAGCTATGATTGATCAAAGGTATTTCCAAACTAGAGATGAAATGAAATCATTTTTAGCTATGTAGGCGTTTCAAGGCTTTGAGATTACTCCCCATAACCCAATGCTTATTACATATTCCAAGAAATAGTTCATTAATTGAAACTACCATATGTTATCTTGGATGGTTATTTCTGGCATCCTTCAAGGTATTTACTTCACCATATTCAAGGATAATTATAGCATATTTTCACTTATTTATGGGAAGGTGATTTGGAGTTTGATGTGGTTTATTCCAACCTTCACTGAATGGATGGAAGAGGTATATGGGTAATATTCCTTGTAATCAAAACATAAAAATTTTGGCAACTAGACCTATTTTTATATATAAATCTAACCCTCCAACAAATTTGTATTGAAAATGGTTCTAATGAAAGTTAGTTGTGATTAAATGGCATGATCCAAATTCATCTTAGTTGTTGGTGTGAATTTTATTTTTGAATTAACACTTGTGATCAACACAAGTAAGTCACAATTTCTCTATTTTGGATATTCAATCGATAAAAGTGTATTTGTTGGGAAAAATACTGAGAGGGGGGGGTGAATCAGTATTTAAAGTTCACTGAAAACTTTTAATTTTTCTTTACATAATTCTATACGCAACTTTGATTAACCCAACTCGTGTATATACATGGATATATTTAAGCAAACTTGCGTATGTCTAGAGATCTTATTATGCAGATAATTCTTTACTTAGATCATTGCATCATTCATTCATCAGATGTTTAGTAAGTAGTGCACATGTGCAGTAAGAACATAATACACATGAACACCATGATTTAAGGTGGAAACCCAATTCGAGAGAAAACCATCGTTGCTGTCGTCTCTGCCTTCAATATTTATTATAAAGAAAACTGCTTACAATCATGTATTGGCGCAAACTCATACCAGCACGTAGGCGCCCACCTGTAGAAGGCTACAACCTTCTCTCGTTCTCCAGCTACTACTGGAAGGGAGCTTCAACCCCCTGATCTCGTTTACCAGCCACTCCTGGAAGGGAGCTACTACCCCCTGATCTTGTTTACCAGCTACCACTGGAAGGAAGCTACAACCCTCTCATTGAAGGCCTCAACCCTCAGCTCCACCATGGACCATGTTTCATCAATTTTCATACTGGATCCAATAACTTCCACACAACACATCTTGTAGGCCTCTTTTCATCAAATTTTCAGACTGGACCCACTCCACACATTTAAGCTCAAAGAACATACATCAAACTGAAACTTATAACCCATTCAATTCATTCATTGAATCATCAACCAATCAACCAACCAACCATTGATATTTAATCATAATAAACTAGCAGCATAATCAGTATTCAAACAACTCAGATCTATATGAAGACATCATTGACAGACAACAGTAATACAGTAAAACAGATCATAGATTTCCTTCTGCACACTTCAGCAAAACCCTAGATTCCATATGCGCTTTTACTTCACTGAACCCGCGTATATACGTGCTTTCACAGAGACAAACCTATGTATATATATGCAACTATTTCAGAACTGACCTTAGATTCCATACGCGCTTTTGCTGAGACTAACTCGCGTATATACGCGCTTTTGCTGCGATGAACCTGTGTATAGATCTGCAAACATTGCAGGGCTGCGCAACTCTTCAGAATAGATAAAAAACTTAGCTCTTACCCTTCACTCCAGAAAATATTCGCCAGATCATAGATCTAAACTTTCCATAAACAGATCTAGAAAATACATAGTCATTTCAGGTCTAGAGATCCTGATCCATCATTTTATTCATAGGTGCATTATTAATTCAGATCTATCAATAAACTGCAACCCATTCCATGTATATATACTTCAGAGTGAAGTATTCATTCAATACCCAGACACATGCACACCTAGCAATATGATCTTCTTCTCCTTATATAGATTTAGCTTTTACCAATACCATGAGTCAAAACCACTCAGATGTTGATGGTATTCTTGGACGGAATCAAATAGACAAAAAAACACTCAATATTGTGGGCTAATACCATGGTAATGCCTCTTGGTATTATAATTTTAGAGCGCAAAAGGCATACGCGACTTGGAGCGTTCATTTCCGCATGTATACGCAACTTCTCTTCATAAAAACTGCGTATATGCTAACCCTGAATGTATACGCAGGTTGCCTTCACAAAATTAGCATGTATATTGCATCCATACGCGGGTTTCCTTCACAAAAGTAGCATATACATTGTGATATATTATATTTATCATTTCTCTGGCACTTGCTGGAATTCTTTTCTCTATCACATCTAAACTGATCTGTTGATACATCAGTCTTCATCTTTAACAAATAGGTTGCTTATCATAGGTAACTTGTCAAGTAGGTTTCCATCAAGGACAACACATTACATCATATTGCCAACAGTATTGCCACACTATGGAAATGATGCAAGTGTTGATACAAGGCATTATTGTTGTAGTTAGAGTGCCCAATGAAAATATGATAACTTTATGATGCACAATGGTGGAAATCAATCTCATAAGTCATGCAATAAAACCACAAATAGTAGTATAACTAACACAAAACCAAAAATCATAATATTCACACATCGATCACAAGAGTTATTACGGATAATACTCCCTAGGAATTAAAACCACTATGTTATCCTCTTTTTATATTAAAGAATAAAAATTACATACATGGATGCTTATAATAGGCCCAAAACCCTCACATGCATTTGTTGGCTAGAATGCAAGCTCAAAATTCTCATAGTTCTCCACTCAGATATTCGCAATAAGATACATCCTCTCTTCACCATGATCCTACCCAGCAAGTTGACAGTTGTGTTTGTGCTTCTTTTTCTTCAAAATCTACAAGATATTTTTTGCTAGCCAACTCTTTTGCAGTTTAGATGAAACAACATCTTCTTTGTGACATTGTATTCTCCATGGGGTGGTGCCCAAAAGATGAATGTGGAACTGCTTATGGGACTGCAAGGTAAAATTTAATTGAAGCTTCCTTTGCCTCTTGAAACGGTATCACAAACTTGACCATGCACATCCACAATTACAATACACTAGTATTTAAGAATAATATATCCATTATCTCAATTTGAGCACACAACATTTACATTGTCACACATAAGTTCTATCTATCTCAATTTGGAAGGTTCTGGGCATATTTTGCATAGGAAACAATGCCATGGCTCTAGAAAGGAATTGGGAACTATTGCAATATTAATGAGCATGAACCTCCACAAGGAGCACTATCTCACTCTTTGGCTCCATATCTTATTGCTAGGAAATATGTTGTGGCAGCCACATCATGTCCATGATGGTCTACATATTGGTTTATTTCCACCCATTCCAACTCAATCTTAATAGTGTCTTTATATACTCAAGCAATGAACATCACTTATTATTTTTGGTAATAATAGTTGACAAAGTCAACTTTATTCTCGTTTCCTATTCTAGAACATGGCTTCACTTCCTTCGGTTTTCTTATTCCCCCATCGATGATATTGCATGATATGCTCTAGGTTAATCGAAAATCAGATTTTTGTGCTACCATAAATGTTTGTGATTGCCTTCTCTGGTTAGATCTAGTTTACAAAACTAAACCTAACCACTTCTCACCAAAGTTGCTTCATGTGCAACTTTATGCAAAAATCTCTCTCTTGTTTAAATTGTTCTATGCAACTCTAACCCTAGAATTTCTCTCTTTCTATAGTTGCTTTACATAAATCTAGCCAACTTTTCTTCTCACATGGAGTGGTCTTCACATCTACCCAACATGCTTAACATTCATTGGAGATATATTATTATCAACATCTACTCAATGTTTTCCAATTGATTGGAGTCATCTTCTTCATACATATGATTGGATTTTATGGTTTATTGTTTCTTTGTTCAGACAATGTTTCCTTCCTTGCACTTAATCTTTCACGGTTGAATGCTTTTAATGCAAATCTTCTGCTAGAAATTGTAGCAAGACTAAATTTTTCTTATGCCTTAGTCAAATTTAGTAATTCAATTTTCCACATCAACATGATGAATTTTATTGCAATTAACTTGTGTGACATGGATTTTTGTACTAGTTTACTAAGTAAATGTGAGTTATAGGCTAGAAGTAGAGTTGTGCATGTAGTGATTGCTAAAATTTAGCAATTTAGTTCAGTTATTTTCAGTTTGACTCAATTGATTGAGCTCAAGTACCTAGTTGAGTCAATTTAAGGTCAGTTGAGTAGTAGAGTTGTTGTTAACTTAGTAAGCTCTCTGTTAAACTAGTCAATCAACTAATTTAAATAGCCTAGACACGCATGGGATTCAAATTTCCTAGATGTAGTGGAGGAAAAGGCACATTGTAATTATCAAGTGTATACTATTTGAGTGTACAAGCTTGGTAGTTAAGCAGGGGAATCATTCCTTGGGAATTGCACGAGAAAATAGGATAAAATTCCTATATTTTAGGAGCTAATTTCTTCTAGGATAGGATTGGATAAGTGTTCGCCAGAGTAGGATAGTTATCACGAGAACATGTTTACAGTGCATTGTTTTCTTCAAGATCAAAGAAATATATTGTAATATTTTTTAATTCTCATTTGATTAATGAAAAAGCAGTGGAGGGGTTTTTCCTAGTTGGTTTCCCCTATAAAATCATTATGTTATTGTGATTTTGATTGTTGCATGTCATTGCATGTGTTTCTAAATTGTGATTTCCATTCTGCAAAATGGTAGAGGAAATTTGTAATCTCTTTATTTCAGTTCTATTCATTAGTAGTAGAAAATTTATATTAATTTCTACATGGCATCAGAGAGAAAATCACACTAAAAACTAGTCTATATAGCCTCTCCTTCAGAGATTTCAATTTTCAGATTAGTGAAGTAGTTTTCTTTCGTGCAAAAAATGTCTTTCAACGGATTGATATTGGAGTATTCCCTTGAGGGAACCTTGAATTTCATATCCTAGAAGGACATGATGGAACCAGTGCTTGATGATAATGGTGTGTTGGATTACACCAAAATTGACATTCGTAGGCCAACAATACCAGATGCAAAACAATTATCCTAATGGAGGAAGGATACTACAAAATCCAGGAGGATCATCCTGGAGGGTGTGAGAGACCACATAGTCTTGAATCTACATGGAAATGAGACTCCATTTCCTATGTGGAATACCCTCATTGCATTATTTGAAAATGGTAGTGATGCCAAGAAATTGGCATTGAGGGACAAGCTCATAAACATCTGCATGAAGAAAATAGAAATCATTCCACATCACCTCTCTAAGTTCACTAAGTGTCGAGATGAGCTTGGAGGAGTTGGAGAAAATATTCCATCTTTAGAACTAATGATCCTCGCTCTCCTAGGCCTTCCAAAATCCTATAACAACTACCAAGACTCTGTAAATGGAAGGGAAAAATTTCCAAATTGGGAGAGACTTTGGTACGATGTGGTGCAGGAAGAAATTAAATGGAACATTAAAGATGGAGTAACCTCCAAATCTGAGGAGGAAGAGAATTTTTCCTTGGTTCGAAAGGGAAAGAAGGTCCAAAACAAGCCAGAGTCCAACCAGAAAAATGGGAATAAGAAATGCCTAAGAAATATAAAAAATTTTCATTGCCATGAATATGGGCACTATGCAACAAAGTGTCCACACAAGAAGTCTAACAATAAGCCTCCAGGAGGAGCAAGAAGTGAAGTGCTTGCCTCACAATTCAAATTAAGCTTCACCCTAATTGCATGTGTGACCAAAACTGTAATGGGGAATGTGTGGTACCTAAATTCAGGTACCTCATTCCATATGATAGGATGCAAAGAATTATTTAGTAGCCTAGAGGCGAAGGATCTCTAGATGCACATAGATCTTGGGGATGATGGCCAGTACAATACCAAAGGAATTGGTATCATAACCTTTAAGAGGGAGGTAGGGTCCCAAATTCATCTAAAATATGTCATGTATGTACCTAGGCTGAAGAATAACTTGATATTTGTAGATGTATTAGGGGATTGGGGCCATGGTTTTGTTTTTAGTAAGGGAAAGCCTTTCTAATACATGTAGTTACCGAGCAAGTGATGTTAGAAAATTAAATATTACAGAGCAATGAAACACATAAAATATGCGAAAAACACAAGCACACAAAACATATAAAACCAGAGAGATATAGATATACGTGGTTCACCTAGTTTGGGCTACGTCCACCCGGAACAGTGAGTCCTTCCTTTCTATTATCTAGAAAAATGAAGGGACACAACCTACAGAATATCCGCTGTAATATCCTCTGTTCTCTCTCACAGTCTCCCTATCTGTTTCTCGCTCCGAGAATACACACACAATACACAGCTGCAATAAAATACCCTCATACAAGTGAGGGGTTTCCTTCTAAGGAAAAAAAACCCTAAACTAAACATAACTTCTACCGTCAAATCATCTGCCTAATGAATGGCCCAGATTGACTAGAAATTACTATAATTTTACAAGGAAAATTTACACATGTTTTTAGCTTCGGGGGCGCTACCTCCGAAACCCCCTGCCAGGGGGGGGGGGCTCCATAAAGTTGCAGCCGCCCCCCCTTGGACCCCCCAGGCAGCGTTTAATTTGGGCAGCGTTGCCACCCCATTAAGGTATAGGGGTCCAACGATGTGATACAAAATAAACAAGATAACCAGGCTCCACACTTAGCAATCTCCCACTTGGAGACTGATTGTAGCACCTCCACCGCTGCTTCATTTGTTGGAAAATGACTCCTCTTTGGACCTGGTTGTTTCTCATCCTCATCTTCATCCTTGAAGACCAATTGAAACTAAGCATATTCTCAGTTTCTCCCTGGTTACAACTTTTGTTAGCATGTCTGCAGGATTTTGGCTAGTGTGTATCTTTTCGAGCTTCAACTATCCATCTTCCAATACTAAGCATATGAAATGGTACTTGAGCTATATGTTTTTAGTCCTGGAATGAAACGCTGAGTTCTTTGCAAGATGAATGGCACTTTGGCTATCACTATATAACGTGCCCATATCATGCTTCTTACCCAATTCATCCATAAACCTTTGTAACCAAATCGTTTCCTTACTAGCCTCTGTAGCAGTAACATATTCTGCTTTTGTTGTTGAAAGTACAACAACACTTTGGATTTTTGAAACCCAACTGGCAGTTGTTCCACCTACAGTAAATACATATCTTGTAGTGCTCCTCCTGTTATCTTTGTCACTTGCCATATCTGCATCAACATATACCTGTAGAGCAATGTTTGAACCACCAAAGCATAATGCTTGATTTGTGGTACCTCTCAAATATCTAAGAATCCATTTTACTGCCATTCAATGTTCTTTTCCTGGATTGTTCATGTACCTTCTTACAACTCTCATTGCATGTGCAATATCAGGCCTTGTACAGACCATTGCATACGTTAAGCTTCCAACTGCTGATGCATATGGAAATTTAGACATATAGTCCATTTCTTCTTGGGTCTTGGGGCACATCTCCTTAATAAGTTTGAAATGACTAGAAAAAGGTGTACTAACAGGTTTTTCATTCTGCATATTAAATCTTTTCAACACCTTTTGTATGTACTCATTCTGAGACGATGTTAATTTGCGATTTTTCCTGTCTCTAGTTATTCTCATACCAAGGATTTGTTTTGCAGCTCCAAAATCCTTCATTGCAAATGAATTTGCCAATTTTCTTTTGAGTACATTTATTTCCTGCATGTTAGACCCTGCAACAAGCATGTCATCTACATACAATAACAATATAATATAACTGCCATCATTTTTCTTTTTCAGATATACACAATGATCAGAGTGACATCTAGTATAACCTTGTTCAGACATAAACTTGTCAAATTTTAGATACCACTGCCTTGGAGACTATTTTAAGCCATACAAGCTCTTCTTTAACCTGCACACTAATTTTTCTTTCCCTTTGACCTCATATCCTTCTGGTTGCTGCATATAGATCGCTTCCTCCAAATATCCATGGAGAAATTATGTCTTTACATCTAACTATTCATGATGTAAATCTTCCACTGCTACAAGACTTAAAATAGTTCTGATTGAAGTCATCTTAACAACAGGAGAAAATATTTCATCAAAATCAATACCTTTCTTCTGTGCAAACCCCTTCACCACAAGTCTAGCTTTGTACCTCTGTTTTCCTCCATCTTCTTCCTTTAGTCTGTAAACCCATTTATTTTGCAATGTAGTTTTACCTGCAGGCAATTTGACTAAGTCCGAAGTCTGGTTATGCATTAAGGATTCCATCTCTTCTTCCATGGCTACTCCCACTTCCTACTTTCAACCTGCATTGCTTCTCCATGACATTCAAGTTCACCAGAATCAGTCAACAATAAATAATATAATGAAGGAGAGTATCGTTCAGGGGGTCTACTTATCTTGGTAGATGTTCTAACACCACTTTCAGGTGTTTGAGGTGACTGTTGCTATTGTGGTGGTTGTTGTTGTTGTGGCTCTTTATTATTATTATTTTCAGGCACCTTTACCTTTTTTGTTATCTCATCAAGAAATATGTATTCTTTATTTTCTTTTTCCTGTTTCTTTTCTTGCAACTGATTCTTATACAATACATTTTCATTGAATATTACATCTTTGCTCCTAATGATTTTGTGATTTTCATAATCATATAAGCGATAAACAAAATCATTAACACCATATCCAATAAAGGTACATTTCTTTGATTTTGCCTCAACCTTTGTTCTGTTTTCTTTATTAATATGGACAAAGGCCTCACAACCAAAAGGCTTTAAAAAAGAGTAGTTTACTTTTTTACCTATCCATGCTTCCTTTGGAATACCACCATCCAAGGAACTTGAAGGCCCTCTATTTATTAGATAAAAAACAGTATCTAAAGCATCTTCCCAAAATTGTAAAGGAAATCCTGCATGCAATCTCATGCACCTTGCACGCTCCATGATTGTTCTGTTCATCCTTTCTGACACACCATCTTCTTGTGGTGTTCTTGGAAATATCTTCTCTCTGCGAATTCCATGCTCTGAACAGTACCTATCAAACTCTTTGCTGCAATATTCACCTCCATTGTCTGATCTGAGACACTTCAACTTCTTTCATATCTCAATCTCAACCAAAGCTTTCCATTTCTTGAAAGTATCAAATACATCAGATTTATTCTGAATACAATAAATCCAAGTTTTTATAGTTGCATCATCAATAAAAGTAACATAATAACGAGAGCCACCGAGAGATGATACCTGAGCAGGTCCCCATACATCTGTATGCACAAGCTCCAATTTTTCGCTCTTCTTTTCTTTCCCAACTCTGAGAAATCTGACTCTCTTTTGTTTTCCATAAATGCAATTTTCACAGAAATCCAAATCAACATTCTTCAAACTTGGCAACAAATTTCTTGAGTGAAGAATATTCATCCCCTTCTCACTCATGTGTCTGAGCCTATGATGCCATAATGCTACATCTACTCCTTTGGAAGTTAAAGCATTAACAGAGTTAGAAATACCATTGCATAAATACAATGTACCAACCTTTTCGCCTTTTGCTATTACCAGGGCTCCTTTGGTGACCTTCCAAGTTTTATCCGTGAAAGTTGTCACACAACCTTCACTGCCTAACTGCCCTGTTGAAATCAGATTTTTCTTCAGATCTGGAACATGCCTTGCCTCCTTTAGTAGCCATTGGTTTCCATTCTGTTGTTTTACAAGAAATTTACCCATTCCAACAATTTTATAGGGTTTATCATCACCCAAACGAACTTGTCCAAAATCTCCTTGAACATAGTCATGAAAATATTTCTTATCAGGTGTGGCATGGAATGAAGCCCCTGAATCTACTACCCATGAATCAATAACATTTTCAAAAGAAATAATCAAAGCATATTGTAACACATCACCTGTCACATTTTCTTCATGATTTTTTTCTCGCTGTGTGTCTCATTCTTTTCCCTTCCGAGATCTACAGTCTTTCTTTAGGTGTCCTTTCTTTCTAGATTTCCAGCACACTATCCCCGATCTGTACTTGGATCTGCCTTTCCTTGATTTACTACGATATCTTGAGCTCTTTCCTCTTTCCATTCTTCTTCCCCTAGACTCTGCACTCAAAGCATTACCCGATGTCTCACCTGAGATTTTCTGTCGCATTTCCTTGCTAAGGATAGCATCGACAACATCATCAAACTTTAAAGTACTAGATCCAGAGACAGATTTACTAATGGCCATAACTAAACCATTCCAGCTTTCTGGCAATGAGCACAAAAATAATATAGCTCTAAATTCATCATCAAAGTTTACCCCTACATAACTTAACTGACTGGTAACTGTATTAAAATCATTTAAATGGTCTGCAACAGATCCACCTTTCGACATCTTCATATTAAATAAATGTTTCATAAGAAATACCTTGTTTGAGGTCGAGGGTTTTTCATACAGTTTTTCCAACGCCTTAATCAAACCCTCTATTGTTGTTTCCTTTGAAATATTGAAGGATACCGACGCCGGGAGGCACAACCGTACTATTCCGAGTGCCTTTCTATCAAGAATATCCCATTCTGCATCTGTCATAGTCGTCGGCTTCTTTGTTTTTCCGCTCAATGGTAGGTACAGATCTTTCTGATACAGATAATCTTCCATCTACATCTTCCACAGCGGGAAGTTTTGGCCATTAAATTTCTCGACCCTAAATTTACCATCTTTCACCATTGCTCCCACTCGAACCAGGAACCCTTCTTTCCTGCGAGTTTATTAGCCAAATAGACCTTCGGCTCGGATACCAGTTGTTAGAAAATTAAATATTACAGAGTAATGAAACACATAAAATATGCGGAAAACACAAAAAACTAGAGAGACATAGATATACGTGGTTCACCCAGTTTGGGCTATGTCCACCCCGAACAGCCAATCCTTCCTTTCTATTATCCAGCAAAATGAAGAGACACAACCTACAGTAGATCCGTTTTAATATCCTATGTTCTCTCTCACAGTCTCCCTATCTGTTTCTCACTCTGAGAATACATACACAATACACAGCCGCAATACAATACCCTCATACAAGCGAGGGGTTTCCTTCTAAGGTAAAAAACCCTAAACTAAACATAACTTCTACTGTCAGATCATCTGCCTAATGAGCGGCCCAGATTGACTAGAAATTACTATAATTTTACAAGGCAATTTTACATATGTTTTTAGCTTCGGGGTAGCCCCCGAAACCCCCCGCTAGGGGGGCTCCATAAAGTCGCAGCCGCCCCCCCCCCCCTAGACCCCCCAGGCAGTGTTTAATTTCAGGCGACGTTGTCGCCCCATTAAGCTACAGGGCTCCAATGCTGTGATACAAAATAAACAAGATAATCAGGCTCCACACCCAACAAGTGAAGCATATTAAAGTTAGAGTGAAAAATATCTACAAACTTGAGGTGGAATCTTGTGTCACACTGAGTAGCAAGGCAGAAAAGGTGCAAATTTGAGATGTTATAGAAATTTGGCACATGCACATGGGACACTTACACCATGGGGATTTAAAAATCATGCAGTAGATTACCATTGGTCTCTCGAAATGCACCCTTGACCAGCATGATGTCTACAAGGTATGCACATTAGGGAAGTATGTCAAATCCACCTTCCAGGACCGAGATAATAGAGTTGGAGCAATCTTGGAGTGAGTCCACTCTAATGTACATGGACCATTTTCTACATCCTCTACAAAAAAACACAGGTATTATGTGATTTTTGTTAATGATTTTCTTAGAAAATGTTGGACCTTCTTCATGCAGAAGAAGGATGATTTTTACTCAATTTTTTTTGAATTCAAAGCATTGCTTGAAAACTATACTAGTTAGAAATTGAAAGCCTTAAGAAGTGATAATGGAGGATAATATGTTTCTAGCACCTTCAAGGACTTTTATGCCAAATAAGGTATTAGAAGAGAACTGATAGCACCCCATAACCCACAGCAAAATGGGGTGGTTGAAAGGGAAAATAGAAGCATAGTGGGAGAAACAATATCCATGTTGCATGATAAAGGGATTCCATTACACCTATGGGTAGAAGAATGCAATACCACGTTCTATTTGTAGAGCAGGAGCCCTCATAGAATACTTGGCATGATCACACCCAAAGAAGCTTTCTTTGGGAGGAATCCAGATGTATCTCATTTCAGAATTTTTGGAGCTACTGTGTGTTGTCATGTCTCCAAGGATAGAAAGAAGAAACTTGAGCCTATAGCTTAAATGTGAGTCTTTGTAGGATAAAAAAAGACACCACATAACTATAGGGTGTATTTTCCCTCACTCAGGGTGACAATAGTGATGAGATATGTCAAATTTTATGAGGAAAAGGATATGAAATGCTCTCTAGAGATAGAGTTGAGTATCCCACCAGAGGAGAAGCTTCTAAATCCAAAGGAGAACCCTCAAAAAGAGCTTCAGGATGTTGTGGAGTAGCCACATTTAGAGGAGCATACAAGAGTTCGAGTGGATGCACCCACTAACCATAATCTTCCAAAGAGGGGAGGAAGAGAACCAAAGAAGCTGACAGATTGATACAGGATGTATGGGAGCATGTGGGATCTCCTACATCATAGTGTAGGTAGATGAGGTCACTAGACGGGTACACTAGGTATATTTCTCTCATGAAAAAACTCATTGAGACAAAGCCTTCTTCATTTGAGGAAGCAATTTCTCAACCAATGTAGGTTGATGCCATGGTGGAAGAGGATGACTCCATATTGAAGAAAAATGTATGGAGGTGGTGGCGAGACCATAGAACAATACATTGGTTTGTTCCAGATGGATCTACAAAGTGAAGTATGTAGTTGATGGAAGCATCGATAAGTACAAGGCCAGATTTGTGGCCAAAGTATTCTCTCAGGAAGAGGGAGTGGACTATGAGGAAAATTTCCCCCCTATGGAAAGATATTCCTTGATCAGAACCATTCTAGCATTAGTTGCGCAGTTTGGGTGAAAGATCCATCAGATGGATGTGTTTTCAGTGCTACAACACCCTCCAAAATTTTTGCTTGCATCCAAATTTCGGAGCCTACTTTTACTTTGCATGATATCGTCGCAAATATTAAGAGTCATCGCATGTGAATTTTATAAGTGTTTTGGTCCCATTTGTGAGATAATTGAAGTTTCATCTTCTAGCATGTTAAGTGTTGCACATTGTACATAAGATAGTTTTGGTGTGTTTAGGGGGTAATTATTGTGCAAATTAGTTTTTCTTATCATGAAAACTTATATTACACTCATTCCCAAAGTTTCAAGCACTCTCACCAAGTCGCAAAGTGTATCTTTGGTGTCTCACTTGGTTTCAATTGTCACATTGATTAAAATTAATTGTTCATGTGTTATGCATGTTCCTTGTTGTTTCATCAAGAAATCTAAGTGTATGATCATATTCAAATATTTATTTTCTTCAATCTCATCTCATTGATCCAACACTTAGACAAAACTAGAAAAACTCCATGACCGGGCCACTCAGCCTCATCGAGCCCTCCTGAACTTCTCATTGTGTAGTATAAGTCCTCACACAACATCCTTATCTCTTGGAACTACACAATGTGCATTTTATGCCTCCCAGAACTGTGCACTATGCAATCTTAGTGCTCAAGCCCAACCCCTGAGCTCTAGAACTGCACAATCTTTCCCTCTAGCGAAACCTAAACTACGCATTATGTAGTCTCAGTCCTCAAGCCTCATCCTTGAGCTCTTGAACTATGTAATTGGGAAATCACCTAGCCTTCCTATCCTTACAACACTTTACAGTGGGAAAACTCAGTTCTCAAGCCCTCATCCTGGCTTCTTCAATCCCTTAATTGTGTAATTTTCAAGACCAGTGAAATCTGAACTATGCATTACATAGTATTAAGGCTCGGTCCTAACCCTTGACTACTCGAGCTGTGCAATTTTGCAGTCTTTGAGCCTCTCCCTCAGCCAATCACCCAGTTCCATCTTAGTCAATGGATCATAACGCACATCTTAGGCTAGGGTTTTATCGGATTGATGTCGTCTTGTCATGAGTGAATTGCAGGCATATGTACTCTATCATGCTATGAATGGATGATGACGAATGTGATGGATAAGGAGACCATGCTAGAATACAACTCTATATATTAAATTACAAGTTGATCAATCAGAAGGAAGAAAATGGATATCATATTGTGACAATAGCTTAAGATCAAGATAACACTAAAGAATCCTCATCTCTAAGCCATATGGAGGTGGAAGGAGGGGCCATGTTCTATCTTTCGAGAATAAACAGAGAAAGAAACAATAAAGGATGGATTGACATTGCCATCTCATCATGTATTCCATTTCATCAGTGTCATGTCATGTCATGTCGTGAGTCATCATGTACCACATCATTTTTGTGGATTATGTAAATTCTTATTCGATAATGTATTGTAAAGTGGAAGTCCAAAGGAAATTTACATAATGTAAAGAGCCATGTAAGAGTGTAAAAGTCTTAGGGAAGTAAAACAATCATGAGGGTGGTACAAGAGTCACAAGGGAGGTGAAGGATCACCCCATTTTTTATATATACACCCTCATTATACAAAAAAATTTATTTCTCACCTTAGCTTCTCCCATAAGGCATTAGAGGGACACTTTTGGAGAGAAAGTAGTGGCTTCAATGCTCCATTATTGGAGCTAGTGGTGTTCGTTTTATTCATGTATCTTGGGACTTTTACTTAATATTTGTAGCTTGATGGAAAACACGTTCTTCAAACATGGATTATGAATATTTGTAAGATTGTTCTATAAATGTGTATGATTCATGTTTTCTTCCACCCGTACTAAATTAGTTTAACTATTTCAGTTATTTTAGTGCTCATTATATTGAGAATGTGTTGTAGCAGTTACAATGGTCGTTGCATCTTTGTAGACTATTCTGCTGGATGTTAGACGAATCCTTCCTTTTTGTGTGCATCTCTGATAGGTTGGTACTATTACCTCTCTCTTAGAGGCTCACTTTCTTCTCCCTCCACAGTAGAAAAACCTTGATACACTTACAACAAACAATCACCACGAACACTTGCTTGATTTTTGAAAGGGACATGAGTGGTTCTCTCTCTTGCTGACAGCTAAATCCAAGGAAAATATTTAAGTAGACGACATTCGGGTTGTATACAAGATGGGTATCATACACCAAATAATGTGAGTTCTAATTTGGATCGAATATCGGGGAGACCCCTTTGAATGTTGGTAGTTTCAACACTGTCAACATTTGTGGCGCTAGAAGGAGGGATAACAATTTTTTATGGCTGATAAATCCACACACCCACATCATTCTTCTTCTGTACAAGGTAATAACATTCCCAGTACCTCTCTAAATCATATTCCTAAAGTAGTAATATCTTCTCAGCCTCGCATAGAACCAACTTGTGAAGTTACCTACGAGTAGAACTTGGAAATTTGAGTTATAACTCGTTGGTTTGAAAAGTTTGTCTGGTTAATTCCTAAAGCACAAAATATTTCTAATTTTTTGAAGAAAAAATAAACAAATCCTACTATTATATTGGTTTTTACATTGGAAGATATGTTTTTTTCCATTATTGAAGAGCTAGCAGAATCATTATACAACACAAAACATCCATATCATCTTCCACCTTAAAATGAAGGGTACGAGGATAACGTTGTGCTTTCAGACGACATTTTCCATGGGATAGACGTTCACGGAGAAGATTCCTCATATTACAAAGATGAGGAGGAGCACAAAGATGATAACGTGGCAGACCCAGATCTAGATTGTATGTCTCAGGTCCCACCTACTCTTCTAGGTATTTTACATAATATGCTAAGACACCCGAAAAATTTGTTAACAAAATATGACCCTGAAAAGACAATCAAAGTGGAAGACCATTTGGATAACTTCTACCTACACTTGAAGATGCTCATGGTACACTATGATGATTTTTCATGTAGACTCTTTCCTTGTACCTTAGATGGTAGAGCAACTATTTGGTATCATATTTTTCCTATAAATTCAATTCAAAACTGGAGGGAGTTTAAAATGTTGTTCCTTGAAAATTTTGTTGATGATAAAACCTCATCCATGTTGTTAAAGGAGTTAGGGAATTTAAAGATGGGGGGGAAATAAAAAGTTAAGGATTTTAACCATAGGTTCAATCAGATATTGAATAAATTTCTCCCAGATATGAAGCCCCGTGACTCAATTATGATTGACTACTACACTTCTTCCTTGTCATGAAGCATTTTGAAATTCGTGAAGAGAGTTGCAAAAGAAAATTTGGCGTAGAATTTTGAAGAGTCCATCGCTGTTGAAAAGGACTTGTGTGAGATTGGAGTCATTGTTGATGATGAATCATCTAAGGACTCAAACAATACTGGGAAAAGGTCTCACGCCTCTTCAAACAAGACCAAGGATAAAGAAACTATTGATCTTGAAAGCTTGAATAGGACCATCAAATCTTTATCCAATGAGTTGGAATAATTAAAACATAGAATAAGAAATACCGCTGTCAGTAGCAAGAACCCCAAGTTCAAATTCTTGATAATGAATAATAACAACAACAAAAACATTAATCAACCATCTAAGTTTACACATAGCTCAAATGTTGTGTTGAATGTAGAAAGAATGGGCATGGACCAATACTATTCTTTCATCAATAATGTCATTATAAAAGATGTTCCTACAATGGAATCACAACATGAACGCTCTAGCTACACACATTAGTGACATGGTACTTTCATATGACCACACTAGCCAAATGAAAGAAAAGGAATAATTCACTACAGTTGAAGAGATTGTAGGCGTTGGACACGTAGTGAATAATTTTAGTTGTGTTTTTATTGCTAAGAAGAAAAATGTCAAAGAACCACAACTAAATGAGGCCCTAGATCAGAAAGAAAAATAATCAATGCAAGTTGAGGATCCAAGGGCTTGTTTCTTAACACGAGATGGCAAGGAAAAAATTGAAGGAACACTTGTTATGGGAGATTACACCACCTACCAACTCGACTGAGAACTCTCAGGAAAATAATGGAAATGTTGCTAAAACAAAGTACAATTCCTCCAATAGTAAGAGCAAGTATACCATTCCAAAACCATCAAACAAAGTCACTCCTCTAGATACTTCGGCAATTCTTAATGCACTATATTACAATATAGTGGAAAACATGAAGAAATCTTATGCAAATATTTCAATATTTGAGCTTACAAGGATTGAAATCCAATGAGAACTGCTTGTCCGAGCCCTTGCCCAACCTTCATCAGGTGATAATGCCTCTTCTTCGCAAAAGGTGTTTGGTAAGTCTTGTGGTCCCCTGGAATCAACTGTGAGTGATGTAACATTAGAGGCTAATACTCTTTTCCCTCTGTTTTTATTGACTTTTTAAGTTTTCAATTACAATTACCATAATTTTTTAGTCAATTCTGGTGTAGCCGTGAATGTAATGCCATTGTTTGTTACCAAGAAAATTAATGCCAAATGGGATAAAACCAATGCACAAATTATTCATCTAGATAATTCTCTTGTCCAAGCTATTAGCAAACTCAATAATGTTCTTATCTACTTATAATCTAATCACCGAGTTGACTAGTGCATAAATATAGTGATTGTGGACATCCCATAAGCTTACAATGTATTTCTAAGTATAGACTGGTCTAGAAAATTATAGGGGTATTTTGCTACCAATTGGTCCCATTTATGGCTTCCATACAAGGGAATGAATAACCAAATCTGCGTAGAATAAAAACGTTGCATGAAACACACTATCACACCCATCAAGGGGAAAAATGAGCCTGTTGCTTTCGCAAACTTAATTTTTGGAAATTGGTTTCAGAAACTGACCTTGGGTGCTACCCTACTAAGCCTTCCCCAGTCCCACCAGATACATAGTTGGAACTCGTTCCTAGTCTGACTAGCGGAAATGACTTATGTACAATAGATATTATTAGTACTAGTGTAAGGTATAACTTTGGTATTTCTAATTTTTGGATTTTATATTTTGATGATTCAAATACATAAGAGGGATATGGAGCTAGTTGTGTTTTAATAGATCTGCAACAGAGGAAACACATGATCTCTTTCCGCTTGGAATTCGAGTGCACCAACAATATCGCAAAATATGAAGCACTCATCTTGGGCATCCCTAAATCCATTTACCTCAAAGTTAGAGTTTTTAAAGCAATAGGTGACTCTAGGATCGTCATACGACATATACAAAATATTATATATTGTGTGTCACTTAATATCAAAAGTTATCAATAGGAGGTATGGAATTTAATTTTGTAATTCCAAGCTTTTAATACTATTTTTTTTCCTAGAATACACAATGTGGCTATGGATGCATTAGCAAATGATGTTGCTAGGTTGTCACCGCTTAGGGGTGGTTTTTCTATTGAACTTCTTTACAAGTCGTATGTCCTTGATAATATCATTGATTTGCACGTTCTCAATTATGAACAATAGATATTGCATTTCATGGAGAAAATTTATGTGTTCAAAGATGCATCCATTGATGAAGATGGGCACGACAAAGCGTTGCAAGATGCGACTCGAGTGAGTAAAGAGAATATTATTCCTAAGGGTGTGGTGTCACTATAAAAGTTGTATGACTTGCAGAATCACTTATGAGACCAATGAACGTGAAAAATCATAATTCAACTATGTTGCACCAACAAATCGATATTGGCATAGAAAATGATTTGAATTTTTTCAATCTCAGTACTTTTTGCATGCCTGAAGAAGGGCAAGATTTTATATGCCTTTTTCAAGCAGTACCAAGATGTTTTCGCGTGGACGTATGATGATCTCAAAACTTATGATACATGAATAATCCAACATGTCATTTTGATTAAAGAAGGGGCCAAGACTTTCCAACAGTAGCTGTAGAAATTTCATCTGATGCTTGAGCCTCTGATTCAAAAAGAGTTAAGGAAGTTGTTAGACTCTTGGTTCATTTATAAGGTGTGACACTCAACATGGGTTTCCAACTTGATCCAAGTAAGGAAAACGCCCGAGGAGATACACCTGTGCGTGGATTTTCAAAATATCAATTGCACCTCAGACAAATATAATTACCACGTGTCATAAATGGAACAGATATTACAGATAATATCAGGGTCAGAAATTTTTTATTTTCTTAATGAATTTTCAGGTTACAACCAGGTTCTAGTCTCAGAACCTAACAAACTAAAAAAAAAAAATTGAATGAAGTGGGGCATGTTAAATTTTAGAATAATGCCATTTGGGCTGGTTAATATCGGTATGACTTTCCAACATGCGATGGAAATCAAATTTCATGGTTTTATTGGTCAGAGCGTGGAGGTGTATCTTGATGATGTCACGATGTTTTAAAAAAAAGAGATCTGACCACTTGTGCCATTTGAAGCAAATTTTTGAGCGTTGTAGAAAATATGGGATATTTCTTAATCCCAAGAAGAGAATTTTTGCAATTTCTGAGGGAAATATCTTGGGCCACATCATATTAAAAGTTGAAATTAAAGTGGACCCTGAAAGGGTCAAAACCATCACACAGATTCCCTTCCTAGTGAACAAGAAATACATGCAATACTTCTTGGGGAAGATAATTTTTCTCCACAAGTTCATCTATGATTATGCCCAAATAATGAAACCCATGCAAGAGATGGTGAAGAAGGATGTAGTATAAAATTGGGATAAAAGGAAAAAGGATGCATTTTCCCGTATAAGAAAGCAATCATAGAAGCACCCACTCTGTACAACCTAAATGATCCAAGTGGATATTGGTGGTCACCTGCCTATTCCACTTGGGGCCCCACCATTGTCTCTTTCAGTTTTTCAGTTTCGACACAACTTACTATTTTTAGCAGTTTTTCGGGCCTGAACTTCCGGAGCCGTTTTAAGGCCCTAAACGACGTTTTTTGGAAAAAAGGAGAGCAACATGGGTCCATGAACCAATGTTGCTCATTCAAAATTTGTATTCCTCGGATAGATATTTCTAACAAGGTATGGTACGCGTCAAACGGAGATCGTATGCCAAAGTTACGCCCCTGGGGAGTTGAAACACCAATTTACCCAAACGGGGCCCATAGTTTTGGCGCTTCATCTCCTAGGGTTAGGGTTTTGGCTGTTTAGGATTTCCCATTGTTTCTAAATAATAAATAGGCCCTCGAGCCTCATTTGAACTCAGTTCAGAGGCCTGTAGCTGCCACATCTCTTCTCAGAGATAGCTACCAGCGCCATAGCTAGTTTTATTTCCATTCTGTCTGTAAGAAAATTTCAGTTCTTTGATATTAATGAAATGAAGTGTTATTTCCGCCGCATCTTTGTATTTATGGTTATGTGTTTATTTTGTTGCATTCCTGCATAAATCCGGATTAGTGGTATCAGAGCGGTCTTCTTTTTCTCGATCCTTCTTTGCATGTCCCCAACGAGGTCGGGGTATAAGGAGTTAGAGATCGATTTGGTGGAACCTTTGCAAGATCAGCCTCGCAAACCCCGATGGACGCCCATGGGGGATGAAAAGAAAGATGAGGGAGCAGGAGATCCTATCAAAATATTGCTCGAGGAGGCCCTCGAAAAACAAAGGAACGCGATGATGGATAACTTTGCCCAGATCCTTCAGCTGCCCACTGGCGGCGCATCTGCATCCAGCAGCCACTCTGGAGGTGCGACTCCTTTTAAGGTACAAGTAAATTTTGACATTCCAATATTTGAGGGTCAAATAGATGCAGATGCCGTAGATAGATGGTTAAATCTATTAGAAGGATATTTATCAGTTCATAACTTTTCCGACAGGGAGAAGATTATTTTTGCACTCTTCAAAGCTACCCCCCATGTCAAGGACTGGTGGGAAACCCACTGTGAGAAAAAGGACGAGACAGAACCCTCTCTGTTCTCGACCGTACCCACTTGGAATTATTTCCGAGATTCCATCAAGGAACAATACTATCCCATGGGGAGCTATGAGGACAAGTACATACAATGGAACACGCTGCGACAACAAAGGGATCAAGATGTGCATGAGCTGACGAATCTGTTCCATACCCTACGCACCAAGTTGGGTATCAAACATTCAGAGAAACATCTGGTGCTAAAGTATCGCAGTTTTCTGCACAGATACATTCAGGAGGAAATGGAGTTCCTCAACATCTCCTCGCTTGGTACAACATACCGATATGCTTCCAAGATTGAGCAAAAATTCAAATAGAAGAAGCGAGACTTTAGATCCGCGAATCAAAAGAAAGGTAAAGGTGCTCCCAAACCGTAGAACAAAGGACAGAGCCAAGGCATGGCGACTCAAGACAACCTGTCGAAACCACAAGCAAAGAACAACACCGCAAAGCCAAAGAAGGACACGGGAAAGTGGTGTGAGTTCCATAAGAGCTCCACTCGCAACACAAGTGAGTGTCGGGCCAAGCAGTCGCTGGTGGCCTAGATGCGGGCTTCTGAGTCAGATGCATGCTCCGACTTCGAATCAGAACCTGACAAGGGGAATGAAAAAGGGAAACAGATTATTGATGTGGAGCCCAATGCCATTGTTTCCACTATGAAGATCCAGAAGGAGGAACCGGAAGATCTAGAGGAGGAGGAACGTCTCTTCCACTCCTAGATGTGGGTAAAGGGCTCCTCGGTATAGTTCATTGTCTACAATGAGAGCCAAAAGAACCTCATTTCAGTAGACGCCGTGAAGCGATTGGGCTTGCCAACCACAACTCACCCACATCCATACACCATTGGGTGGCTTCACCAAGGACGAGATCTCCGCGTCAGCCAGCAGTGCTGCCTTCCCTATAGAATCAAGCCCTTCACGGATGAGGTATTATGTGACATTGCTCCTATTGATGTTTCTGATGTATTATTAGGAAAACCATACTTGTAGAAGCGTCATGCTATATATGAGTCTCGGCCTCGCGCTGTTATTGTTACTTTGGGAAATAAGTTGTACAGGATACCAGAGGTACCACCTCCTCCCGCTATCTCTTTGGTTACTACAAAAAAATGCAGTAAGCTCATTTCCCAAACCAGGAAATTCGTTTTCCTGATGATCCGCCCCCAGTGCAAGAAGAAGACTGTGGCCACGACCTCTAGACAGGGCTCCTCTCATGACAACAACAAATGGATAAGGTTGTGGAGGAGTACGGGGACATATTCACCTCACCCACAAGGGTTCCTCTGCACTGTCAGGTCAAGCACCCGATTGATCTAACCCCAGGTGCACCGCTACCCAATGGACCAATGTATTGACGCTCTGTTGTGGAGAACAATGAAATCAAAAGGTAGATTCAGGAGCTGCTGCAGAAAGGTCACATCTGACCAAGTTCATCACCCTGTGGGAGCCCGATCGTGTTGGTACAGAAGAAGGATGGGATGTGGAGACTCTGTATTTACTATCAGGCACTGAACAAGATCATTGTCCTGAATAGGTACCCGATCCCATAGATTGATGACCTTCTAGACTAGCTCAAAGGTGCAAATTATTTTAGCAATATTGACTTGAATTCGAGGTATCACTAGGTACCGATTGAACCCTCTGATGTGTGGAAGACTGCCTTCAAAGCCAAGGAAGGCCTTTTCGAATGGCTAGTCATGCCTTTCCGGTTGACGAATGCTCCCACAACCTTCATGAGGATGATGGACGACATCTTGCGGCCATTCACCAACTCATTTGTAGTGGTGTAATTGGATGACATTCTGATCTTCAGCTAGACTTGGGAAGAGCACCTTCACCACATCCGACAAGTCCTCCAAACACTGTGGCAACACAAGTTGTGTGCCAATTTGGAGAAGTGCACTTTTGGCATGACCCAGGTTCAATATCTAGGATACATTATTGATGAAAGGGGGGGTGCATGTGGATCGGCCAAGATCAAGTCATTCGGGATGTTGCTAATTTCTACCGAGAGGTTCGTGTTGGGATTCTCTCATATCACTTGGCCCTTGAGTCAAGTCACCAAGGGAGGAGCGAGAGAAATTTTTTTTTGGTCGGAATCTCAATAGAAGACGTTTACGAAATTGAAAAATCGCCTTTGTTTTGCCCCAGTGCTCACATTACCAGACTTGCAACAGCCATTTGAGATCAAGACAGATGCCTCTGACTATGCTATTGGGGCGGTTCTTACTCAACAGGGACATCTAGTGGCATATCACAGTGAGACATTGTCTGACACAGTTCACAAGTATCCCACTTATGACAAAGAAATGTATTCCATTGTGCAAGTGAACAATGGAAGCATTACATTTTGGGGAAGGAAACAATCATCCACACAGACCACCGACCCTTGTAGTTCATACAGACACAAGGGAAGTTGCAGAATGATCGCCATCAGAAATGGTCCACATATCTGCAACAGTTTCATTTGAAAATCAAGTACAAGAAGGGTAACACCAATAATGTTGCAGACTGCCTCAGCCAACCACTGATCATGGCGCTCACCACCATGCTCAACTCTTGTGGGCATGAGACTTCTGATTGGCCGCTTCTCTATGAGAGTGACCTAGAATTTAGCCACACTTACAAGGCACTCTTGGGGGGTACGCAAGTTCCAAATTTTCACCTCGAAGATGCACTTTTATGTCACCTGGGACACCTTTGTGTTCCTTCAAGCGAGCGTGCCAAGATGATATGGGAAGCACACTACAGTCGAGTCACTGGGAATTTCGGGGTCGAGAAAATAGTAGCAATCCTGCAAAAGTATTTCTATTTTCTGAACCTTCGAAAGGATGTCGAGAAGCACATCAGATCTTGCACTGCTCGTGCCATTACCAAACTGACCATTAAGAAGAAAGGCCTATATACTTCGCTACCTACCCCTAGTCGACCTTGGGAATCCATCTCCATGGATTACATGTCGGGCCTGCCTTCTACTAAGCAGGGAAATGATTGTTTTTTCGTGGTCGTCGACAGATTCTCGAAGATGGCCATTATGGCTGCCTGCAAGAAGAATATCACAGCAGAAGCCACTGCTAAACTCTTCTTTGAACGAGTGTGGGTGCACTTTGGGATCCCACAATCTATCATATCAGATCGGGATAGCAGGTTCCTCAGCACATTTTGGTCCAGCCTCTAGTCAATGTTGGATACCAAGCTCACCAAGTTCACAACTTTCCATCCCCAAACAGATGGCCAGACAAAGGTCGTCAACAGAATGATTGTACACATTCTGCGCATGTACAATTCAAAGCATCCACGCACATGGGACGAGAGCCTCCCCTACGTAAAACATAGTTATAATCGGGCTCTCCACAGTTCAATCGGCCATAGCCCCTTTCAGGTGGGCTTGGGATTCTAGCCACTATGTCCAATTGACGTAGCCATGCCATTTACAGCTGCTCAGGCCGATTCAGCTCATGTCTAGTCTGAAGTTGACAAAGCAAGTAGCTTCATCGATCGCATTGAACACATCTTGCAATAGGTTAATGATATATTGGACAGATCCAATTCCAAGTACAAGCAACGCCATGATCAACACTGGGTGCCACACAACTTCCAAGTGGGCGAAAAAGTATGGCTACATTTGCAGAAGGAGCACCTCACTGGACCACACCGCAAGCTTCACCCGCTCTGATACGGGTCGTACACCATCACCAAGGCTGTAGGGAACAATGCCTTCGAGCTCAATATTCCACCATTCCTTGGTCTGCACCCAGTCTTCAATGTGGATCGCCTTCGTCCTTACTTCCCACCTCTACTGGACACCTCAGACATTGCAAAACAACTCACACCAACAGATTTAAACCCGGACTGCATGGAACAGGCCACCACAGATTGTATCATGGACATTCAAATAAAGAACACTCGCCAACAGAAGATCCAACTGTATCGGGTTGTCAAAGCTGGCCAACTCCTGCACCATGGACCAAGTTTAGCAGAAATTTCCTCATCTCATGGAGGAACTTAACGTAATGGGGGCCATTGCTTCCTAAGGGGGGAGGAATGATCCAGGTGGATATTGGTGGTCACCTACCTATTCCACTTGGGGCCCCACCATTGTCTCTTTCAGTTTTTCAGTTTCAGCACAACTTACTATTTTTAGCAGTTTTTCGGGTCCTGAACTTCCGGAGCCGTTTTGAGGCCCTAAACGATGTTTTTTGGAAAAACGGAGAGCAACATGGGTCCATAAACCATGTTTCTCATTCAAAATTTGTATTCCTCGGATATATCTTTCTAACAAGGTATGGTACACGTCAAACGGAGATTTTATGCCAAAGTTACGCCCCTGGGGAGTTGAAACACCAATTTACCCAAACAGGGCCCATAGTTTTGGCGCTTCATCTCCTAGGGTTAGGGTTTTGGCTATTTAGGATTTCCCATTGTTTCTAAATAATAAATAGGCCCTCAAGCCTCATTGTAACTCAATTCAGAGGCCTGTATCCACCACATCTCTTCTCAGAGATAGCTACCAGCACCCTAGCTAGTTTTATTTCCATTCTGTCTGTAAGAAAATTTCAGTTCTTTGATATTAATGAAATGAAGTGTTATTTCTGTTGCATCTCTATATTTATGGTTATGTGTTTATTCTGTTGTGTTCCTACATAAATCCGGATCACTAAACTTCAACAAGGATTTCCTGCTCTACACCTTTGCTTCTGAAACTAACAAAGTTACCTTTCAAATAGGAACTATTACCTAAAAAAGATAAATATAGCCAAAAAACCCCAATAAATGGAAAAATGACAGTCAAAGCCAATAAATTTTCAACATCTTTAAAAAATGGGAGTCAAAGACAATAAAAACAACCTGAAAACGAAAAGTGTTGATGTTGGAATAACATCTTATTTTCTTGGGGTAATTTTTTGACATTTTCATAATGATGTTAAAGATAAAATATCACGATTCCGAAAAAATTAAATTTCCAACAATTTTCAAGCATGACATTAAAGATAAAATATCACGTCTTTGAAAACCTATACAAAGAAAAAATACTTATAATTGTTTTCAACCTTAGCTTTAAAGATAAAATATCATGACTTAGAAAAACATTAAAATATTGACAAATTTTCAACCATGGAATTAAAACCAAAGATTATACCTACAAAAAAACCTTAAGTTTTCAAAATATTTCAAGCATGACATTATGGAAAATTTTTATGACTTAAAAAAACTTTAAAAATGAACACGTGAATGAAATAGATATTATACCAAGGGTACTTTTTTTTTTAAACGCTAAATGTATAGTGATTTTAAAATCTTAGCCTAAGACAAATTAACACATTACAACAAATATTTTAAAACCAACCATCAAATTGACACGTAGTGGAGGTGAACTTGATCCATTGTAATGATAACTTAAAGACCAACCATGAAATTGACACATTGTGGGGGCGGAATCGATTCATTATAATGAAAACTTTAAAATCAGATATCAAATTACACATAATGGGATTGGGTTGCTAGTCGAGCATCAACACGGACCGTACTAAAAACAAGTAATAATAATAATAATATATATATATATATATATATATATATATATATATATATATATATATAGGCGCTAAATACAAGTGATAGTGGAAGGATGGGAAGGATGACTATGAGAAGAGGGAAATTGGTCAGGGTTTCAGAGGGGCAAAACTTTGAAATCAATGAAGGTCTGTCGAAGGAGTATGAATGACAACATTAACCAGACATCTGGAAACATATGGGCACCACCTGGCCCCTTGGTACATTTCTTGGTGATCTTTGCCGCATTGGTTTGTGTTCCCTTGTTCCTGCGACAGGTGAGGAACCTCCATCGTTTACTCTTTCAACTGCACCTACCTTTTCCAACTACTGTTATGGTGCTTCACGGAGTTTTATGCCTTTTGAACTGGAGACTTATGCTTATAGTGAGAGCTTTGAGGTATTACCACTTTTATCATTTCCTTTTACAATTACCATATCAGTTTTTGTTATGGTAAAACCGTCTAAATTTGTTGATCTGGAGCTGGAGGCAAAGGATATTCTAACAATATAGGGCCTGGAGCCAGCAAAGTATAACCTAGCTTAAGGTAACACTTCCATCTAGATCTCCAGATGGAAAAAGGGGAGTCAAAATTTTTTTCTGGAATCTAGAGGGAGCTTTAGGGTCTATGGAAGTTGATGAAACCGAAGGCCTAAAAGTAGTTACTAGTGGTCCTCACACCTTCTCTTAGTTAGGCTTGGAGATAGTGGGTTTTGGGGCGGTCCATGCGAAAGTGGGAAATTTGGAAAACCATGAAGTTCATATTTCTCTCTACATTCCCCTGCATCTAGGTTTTTTTTTTTTTTTTTTTTTTTTTTAAGGTGGTTTGGAGGACATTTTCCTTAGTGGTGGCCTAAGAAGGAACGAAGGATTAAAATCATATTTGGCTAGATGTAGGTTTCCAAACGAGTTGGTTTCAGGGAAAAAAATTAATTGTACAGGCTGAGGTATCGACAACCATAAACAAAACTCAAATCCTCTCTCACAACACTCGAATGGTTTGGAAGCAGAGAAGTGCGGAATATTTTCAAAATAAAAATGGAGTCCAAAGAAGGGTGTTCCCTTTTTTCTTCCAGGTCTTGAAGGGAGGGAACAGTGGACCCTCCCATGGAATGCTTTCAAATTCTTCATCACAGAAGCCCAACTTGAGGTTATATCCCAGAAGGTGGGGCAAAACCCATGGGGTTTTGATTTAGAATTTTAGGGGTGCTCCCAGGCCCATGGGGTTTCTATCACCAGGTTGGAACATGTGGAGGAGAGGCTAGGGCTACTAGTGGAGGAGGAGGAACAGGCATGGTAGGGACATCCCCATAATAGCTTAGATGAGAAAGGTCGACGAGCGGGCCTAAAGTGCAAGAAAGGAAAGATAATTAAAAAGAAAACCGAATATATGAACCTAGTTCTTGGGGTCGACATCCAAATTGACAAGGATATGGCAGAGAGAAAGGGAAATTTTCTATGCTCAATACATTACAAAGTGGATTTAGAATTCCTGGGGTGAGGCGTCAGATAAATTCATGGAGGTGCTTACTTTGGACAAAGGATGGTTTATGATCTGTTTCAATTGTAGAGATACTTTAGACTGGGTATTAAATCGAAATTTGGGCTTTGGCATGACGCCAATACTTTTTAAGCGGTGGAAGCCACTCTTTTACGCTCAAAGAGAAAGGGTGGAAGAGATACTGGTTTGGGTATGTTTGCCATCTTTTCCTCCACATCTATGGATTGAATGCGTTTTTAGAGAAATTGAAAACTGTCTGGGGCTCTATCTAGATGTAGCCATGTCTTATCTAGAAACTAAAAGGAGGAATCTGGCTCACATTTTGGTAATATTGGACCCAAGGGAAGTTTTTGATGATAAAAGTTAGCTTTATCTTGATGGTTTATCCTACTTCCAAACCTTAGATTATGAGCACTTACCTCTTAGATGCCACATATGCCATAAACATGGTCATCTAGCTTGATATTTCCCTCTGGGATATAGAATGAGGTGAATACATAGAGGTGAAAATAGGAAGGATATTCAGGCTCAATTTGAAGGGTAAGAGAAGGTCCAAATGGAGGGGGTGGAGTTACAACAGGATGTGGGACTGACGGTGATGGAGGGGGTGGAAGAACACCCTGAACATCAGGAAATTCATCAAGATCTGGAGCAGGACCACATCCAGGAAGTCCAAGGAAAAAAAGAAAATGCACCAACCTATGCGGGACTATCCCTCAATCTCCCTCCTCTATTCATGATTTGCTAAATTTTTTGTTAAATTCTATCCCAAATCTTGGTCCCTCCATGCCTCATAATAATGATGCATCATGTTTATACAATCTCTCTTTTGTAGTGGACAGTGTAATCACCTCTATCCCTTCTCTCTCGCTTAATAAAATCCCTTACAACATCCACCCAAGGGATAAAAGAGCCTTGTTTGTTGAACCTATAGAAGGTTTGGGAAGTCTCATAGAACTCGATAAGCCTCAGAAAACTAGGGGGAGGAAGAAAATTTTGTCTAAGGCTCAAATTAAATCCAAGATAGACATAGCTCATGTGAAGCAATTATCTCTTAAAGGGGCGCTTAGAGCAGTGCAATCCCCTGTCACAGTTCCCAAATGATCTTGTTGTCCTTCAATTGTCTTGGTTTTTTTAGAAACCAAAAGAAGTTAACCTTAAAATCCCTTTTTCAAAAATATATACTTGATGTAATGATGCTCCAATAAACATTGGGCTATGGCGATATTGTTTCGAATTTTCTTTTTAAAAAACTTCCAGGATGGACATTTGTGACGGCGGATGAAAAAGGCAAATAGGGGGTCCTAGCTCTAGGTCTCAAAGAAAGTGTTTTAAAACTAAAAATATCTTGGGGTTCTGAGTTGGTTTTGGGGGTGGAGGTTTACTCAATATAAATATTCTCTAATTTCATCCTTGTTAATATCTAAGGCCAGTGCCAAGAGAGGGTTCTCTTATGGAACAATCCTTTTTCAAAATATTTTATGCATGCTCCCAATCTGGAGTTGGGAGGTGATATAAATTTATCTTTAGGCTTGTCTAAAACCTGGGTTCCTCAAGCTCAATTTGACACCCTAGATGATTACTTCCTAAAAAAAATCAGAGATGCTCGCCTCATAGACATAAACCTGATCAAAAATATCCCTACATAGAGGAAAAAGAGAGTGGGGAATGCCAAGGTGGCTAAGAGACTAGATCGCTTTACTTTTAATGAGGACTTTGCAAACCTGAACGTTGGCTTCAGGTAGTGGGTGGTTTTTGGAGGGGAATCATATCACTCCTCTATCTTACTGGAGCTGAAAGGCCCTAACAAGAAGCCATGATCTCCCTTCAAATTTAATCCTAGATGTCTTAAGGACACTAGCTTCAATAGATTAGTGAACTAAACCTAGAGGTTGATGGACAAGTCCTAGAACCACTCCCATGCTCAGTCATTTATGGAAAACCTTAAAAGACTGAAAATGAATACCATAAATTGGGCCAAAGAGAAAAAGATGAGGGAATAATTTGAACTCATAAGTACTGGGGAGGAATTGGAAGGGTTGGAAAGCCGAGAATAAGATGGTTATGAGACAGAGGAGAAGAGGGATAGGATAAAATATATGGATACTAGGAGGAGGAATATCTTAAATGACAATGAAGAACAATGGAAATTAAAAATTCGATCCATCTGGCTATTTGCTAGGGATGACAATACCAAAATTTTCCATGATTACGCGAAGGGGAGAAAAAACATAAATACCATTTGGGCAATGAGTCAACCGGATTGGGGTAAGGCTAAATATTTCAACGATCTGGATTCCTTGGGAGGATACCATTTCAAAAACGTATTTTCAGCCTTAAAGGGAGAAACAATAGCTGAGGTTATCCGGGTAGCACAAATTTTCCCCATGTATGCAGAGGAGGAAGAAAATTATATGCCTATGATCCCTGTCACAAAAATTGAATTCAAAGGTGTTCTAAAGACTATGCAAAAAGATAAGAGTCCAGGGCCTGATGGCTGGACTGTGGAGTTCTTTCAACATTTATTTGAACTCATTGGGGAAGAGATAGTTGGGATGGTGGAAGAATCAAGGAGCAAGGGTTCCATTCATGAACCTTTTAACGCAACTTTTCAGACCCTAATTCCAAAATTTGATGACCTTGTCTCCTTTGAATAGTTCTGACCTATCTCTCTGTGCAACTACATCTACAAAATCATAGCTAAAATTATTTCTATCCATTTTAAACCAATTCTATCAAGAAACATATAAAAAGAACATTTTGGTTCTTTGGATGGCAGGAAAATCCACGAAGCTCTAGGGGTGGCCCAAGAAACGATGTAAAATATTAAGAATTTAAAGAAGGCATGATCGTAAAAATTTACCTTTCAAAATCATATGATAGCATTAGCTGGCTATACTTGAGACTTTTGATGACTCATCTAGGCTTTAGCATTGACTTCATAAACTAGATTATGGGATGCATATCTTGTAATATTCCAAATTAGGAAAAACAGGAATATTGAACATAAAACTGGAAAATGCAGTAAAATATCAATACATCAAAACATGAGCAGATCATAGATCCATTTTATTAGATGTCATAGCAAAAAAAGAGTACAATATCTTGAGAAAAAGGACACTGAATCTAGGCAAAACAAGCCTCAAATGACCCAGTACACCAATACGTGAAATATTGTTGCTATATAAAATGTCGGAAGGCTATGAATGCATAGTCCTATTGAGAATAACTGTAGCTGGAAACTAAGAATATATGGATATGCTTATGTAGTGCTCAGAAAATGCCGGGATCAGAGATCTAGGCTCTCTAGCATATTTACAAGATAACCCAGAAAGGGTTTCTTGAAATACTTCGGATGAAAAATGCAGCCCTAGGGCGTAATTATGCTCTGCAACTAAATAACTGCTAGGAGGTGGCTGATATGATAAGAAAATAGCTGATACTCCTCCCCACTAACTTTACAGATGAAGGGTTGCTCCCCTCACTGGAAAACAAGCTGAAGAACTTGGGTTCTCAACCCTCCACTGCAACTACCCACCTGGATTGCGCAATTCCTGAAGGAGACTATGCTACTGAAGGTGGCTGAAGATTGGCCTAATTCCAGATGGTGGAATGAAGCTCAAAGTAACCTCTCCTGAGTGGGCACTCGAAGTCCCCCGAGGATGAGGGTGGGATTTCCACCGGGAAACACCCTTGTGTTAAACAACACAATAGGCTCCGCTAAATAGCTGAAGTGTGCAGAAAGTCATAAAATAAAAAACATAAACAATATTCATAACTCCCTCTATGGCTTCCATCCCCTTCCTTATATGCATTGTGAGCCTCCTCCTCCTTGGTCCCACTCAATAATGATGCTACTTTCATGGAGACTTCCTCCCATTATGATTGTGCTCTCCTCCACTATCTCCACTCCCTCCATGACTGCGATGTTTATTTGGTCAACCTTGACCACATCCACATGCATTGACACCATTCACACCAAGGGTTTCTTTATTCAACTAGCTACAATGATCCACTTTCACACTAGAAGTGGTTTTATTCCTACTAACGAGATTTAAGGGTCTATCTACCAACTTATTCATCTATTTTATGAACAAATATTCCAACTAGCTAAAAGATAATTAGGAATATTACAATCCTCCCCTCCCAAATGTTGCTTGTCCTCAAGAAACTGCAAGGATGGATGCTGCAAAATCTTCTCTCCTTCCCAAGTGGCAACCTCATCCGGTAGATTCTTCCATCGAATCAAATATTCTCTAATCACCTTTTTCCTTAGTTGCCTCTTCTGAGTATTAAAGATAGCTTCTGGTTGTAAAAATATATGGCCCTCATCATCAATAGGTGGGATATCCATATTGGAAAATACATGTTTTCCAATGGCCTTCTTGAGGCATGAGACATGAAAAATGTTGTGGATCTTACTCCCAATGGGGAGCTCCAACTCATATGATACTTCCCCAACACGAAGGATCACCCTGTATGGCCCATAGAAACAGGGCTTAAGATTCTTAGCCCCGTTCTCCTTTAGTGTAGATTTTTTGTAAGGCTAAAGACAGAGATAGACCAAGTCATCCACCTCAAACTGCCTCTCTACCTAACCCCGATCTACATACAACTTTTGTTGATTCTGGGTTGCAGCAATGTTGTCCTTGAGAGCACGGAGTATATCCTTACTCCCTTGGATCGACTCCTTGTTTCTAGGAGCCTTGCTTGCACAAAACATCACATCAACAAATGATAAAGCATCATATCCATATATAGCCCAAAATGGAGACATATCGATTGACATATGAAATGTTGTGTTCTAGCAATACTCTCCCAAGTGAAGCCATCTCATCCATTCTCTTTGCTACCCCGAAACATAGTTTCACAAGTAGCCTTCCAACCACGTCTGCCAAAAACCACCCATGAAGTGGCTATCTCTATCACTGACTATGGTCTTAGGAAGACCATGAAGTCTGAAAACATATCTAAAGAAGAGCTCGACCACTTGTGAAGTAGTGTACCATGAAGAAATAACAAAGAAATGTGAATACTTTGTTAGTCTATCAACAACTACAAAGATACAATCCTTTCCCTGTACTGTTGGTAAAACTTTAATGAAATCCATGGAAATACTCTCCCATTTTCCTTCCGGAATAGGGGGTGGTTGTAACAACCCTGTAGGATGGTTGTTCTCTCCTTTTTTCTGCTGGCAAGATACACACTCCTTGATGTGTTGGAGCACATCCTCCTTGAGACCCTTCCATGAGAATCTCTCCCGAATGGCCCTATATGTCTTGGCGAATCCTTTATGGCCTGAGAGTGGTGAATCATGTGCTGCATGCAAAATCTTCTCCTTGAGCCTAGAATCTCTAGTTAAGAAGATCCAATACTGGTAATATATGATCTCATCCATCACTCTATACCTATCATCGGTCACATGGAGAGAGTTCTGACACCTCATATTATTGGTGTGAGCAACCAACATTACAGCTAGTTTCACAACGCTCAACCCTACCTACATTCCTCCACTATCTCCACTCCCTCCATGACTGCGTTGTTGATTTGGTCAACCTTGACCCCATCCAAATGCATTGACCCCATTCACACCAAGGGTTGCTTTATTCAACTAGCTACATTGATCCACTTTCAAACTAGAAGTGGTTTTATTCCTACTAAAGAGATTTAAGGGTCTCTCTACCCACTTATATATCTATTTTATGAACAAAAGAAAATTTTAATATTCCAACTAGCTAAAAGATAATTAAGAATATTACATATCTAATGTGCCTTTTTTTGTTCTCATCAACGAGGTTGCTTCTCCCTTCTTCCACAGCCAGAGAGGGCTTCGACAAGGTTTTCCCTTATCTCCCCTCTTGTTTTTATTAGCAGCTGAAGGACTAAGTCAATTACTTCTTTTGGCCAAGAGGACAGCCAAACTAAAAGGAATAGAAGTACCAACAAATATTTTAATATCCCACCTGCTCTTTGTGGATGACATTCTCCTATTCAGTAATGGGTCTCAGGACTCATGTCAATCAACTGAAGTACTCCTTGGAGTTGTTCCTAAAGGCTACTGGAATGAGTATAAACTCTCAAAAATATTCAATAGTTCATGAAGGCCTCTCGGGTACTGACCTTCAAAGAAATTTCATTTCTCTCCTGTTCACAGTTCTTCCCATGGGGGATAGCCTAAAATACTTGGGATTCTACTTAAAACTGGATTCCAATAAAAAATAGGATTGGAATTGATTGTTGTCAAAAATGAAAAATGTATTAATCTGCGGAGTTTCAAATGGTTTTCGAGGGCTGGAATATTGATCCTTGTGAAATCAATTCTTTTTGACATTCCTGTATATTTCCTTTCTCTCACTTGGGTCCCAAAAGTTATACTATCTAAAATAAGGAAACTTTGTAGTTGGTTCCTTTGGGTCGGGTAAAAGGAGGAGGTAGTATTCCCCTAGGTATCGTGGGACATAATTTCCCATCTAAAGGAATGGGGAGGATGGGGTATAAAGGTTCTTCAACCTTTTTCTTCCTCACTTGCAGCAAAATCTAGGTGGAGGCTTTGATTGGGGATAATTTATGGATAACGATGGTTAAAAGAAAATATATCGATTTGGTTCCATTAGATGTATGGATCTGCAGGCCTGGAAAATATTCCTCTAAATCATCAGCCATTTGGAAAGCAACTATAAACTCTTTTAAGTTGGTGGAAGATGGTATTTCCTGGTAGGTTAAAAATGGGAAAAATATCAGAATTGGCATTGACCCATGGGTGGGGTGTAATGAGGTCTTTGCTCTCTCTAGAGGGGCCATGGAATCTCTACATCCAAAGTGGATTTTCTTCATGAACCATATTACAAAGGCTGAGACAACCTCAATCTGGCATCAGGGGTGGAAAATAGTTGAGGATGAGATATTTGCATTCGTTTAGGTTCCACGATGATCCGACAACTTCCATTTTTTTACCTTCGTTTGTCGCAAGGAGCACGAATAACTTCTGTGTTATTTTGCCTACATGCAAGTGATTCAATAGACTACAATTCCTTCTCCTTCACCTTTGTCCTTCGAAACCATAAGTTTCTAATTATTGTCTGCATCTAGAAGTATGAATACCAGTTGTATTCTTTGTCTGCACACAAGCTTCATCAAGTTACACTTCCTTCTCCTTCACCTTTTTCCTTCGGAGTCATAAGTGTTGAATTGTTACCTGCATCTGTCGCAAAGTTGCAATACAGTCTTTCACACTTACATGCATGACTAACACAATCAAACATGACTTAAATAATTCATCAAACTTTCCAATAGTTTATCACATACTCTTTGGTCAAGTTTACATCATGAACAAAAGAAACTAACATCTCATCGTCGCTTCGATGAAAAATGAAGAAGATTTATTCATTATCACCTTCGACCTTCCTGATCGACATTCAATCAGTGACCACTATGACTAGACTTGATGTATCCATCTGGATCACACCTCCCAACAAAAATAACTTTTGGAACTCTAAAATTCTTATTACAATCCAACAAATTTATTACATCAGCATGAAATCATTTTTCATCTTACAAACTCAACTAGGCCTACTGATGTGACGACATTTAAAAAAACACACAAGTATACATAACGCATTAAATCTGCCCAATTCCATGTAGGTGACTTCTCTAGAGACTTCGAATTCTCTTTGTCTGCACTCCACGATTTACCTCTGGTGGAATGTAATTTTTTTGCTTCACAAGGTAGTATGAGACATGCGTTCTTTGAATGTCCTGACAATTTTCATTGTGCACAAACTCGTTTACCTGATTCTATCATTGTCGTCCTTTTAATTGGATTTTCTGGGCTTGATGATGTGAAATCCTTCCTGGACTACTTCAAAGTCCTTTCATGGTTGTTCTTCACCTACATAGTGGAATCATATTTATATGGGCTGCTTCTAATAGCACGCACCTTTTTACTGTAAATTTTATGTTTCTAGCAATCAGCTACACAATGGTTGTTACTCCCACAAAAGGTGCATGGATATATCCATTGAATACTTTGCATAATAAAGTTTTGATTAAAGGACTCACCTTCTGAATCACTACTGATAGAATTATTTTGTTTAACTTTTTTATCCCGCAACTTCTTCGACATAAGTTCAGGATGAAGGGACCAACATTGATCCACTATGTGACCTAATTTCATACAATAGTCACATGTTAATTGATCAAATCCCAGTCCTTTTTATCTCGGTCTTTCTTGTACTAATATTGGCTGGAGTCTACCTTGAACATATTTTTCGAGCCCTTTCCCTCACTGATATCCCATCTTGCTTATCAGTCTCATACCTATGCCCTTGGTATGTTTTTAAAAGGCTCCAATTCCACGACCACTTGCGGCTTTGTCCTCTTCTATTTCTGATTCATTTCTAGGAATTTTTGGGGGGTACGCCAGTTCCTCAAAAGGAATAGAGAAATTTCCAATGGTTTCTTCTAATGATTGAGTTTTTGAAGAAGATGATGGAGATATGTTATTTTCATCAAATCAATGAAGCGGAGGTATTGCATCATTTTCCACGATAGATGGACTTCGAGAAAAAGGGAGTTTTCCTCTCTCGAATTTCTTGCATAGCTTCAATCATTTCTTGCAATTGTTGTTTCTCCTCTTGCAATGCTTGTACCATGCATCACAATGCGGCATTCTCCTTTTGATATTGTTGATTATGCTCCTCCAATTCTTGTAGGTGTATATGTCTTGTACCCTTTCCCATTATTGCGACTTGATAATAATTTTTCACTTTTCCAATTTATGGGCTTATCTCCTCAAGCTTTCCTTCTCCACGTCACAACTTGGATCTAGTCAACATTCATTGGAAAAAATCCTACTGATAAAATTTTAACCAGCTCTAATACCAAAATATAAGATCTAAACATAGGATTGATTATTTTCCAAGTGAATTGAATGTATAACTATGATTGTGTTAGGTGTAAAGAACTAAAGGAAAAATAACTTTTAGAATAGCTTGCACATACTGAGTACTGAAAGATCAATGAAAATCAAAGCAAACAAACTCAAACACGATGTGATGATGGAGTTCGTCCCTCTTGGACTACGTCTTCGGGTCCACTTTTAATTGAGAGACTGTTGTATTAGGAAGGCACTGACAATTTTTTTATAATGAGATTCCAACTGAATAGTTCCCTTCAACACTAATGGACTCTATCAAACAAAAATTCTTTGACTCGGCTTTCCGACGACCAACTTACAACAACAACCGTTGAAATGGAAAAAATATGGAAGATTTATTTGCACACAAATTTATACAACTGAATATTGCACATAGGAACTATTGGATGTTGTGTAAAGATGGATCTCTGAATCATCTTTCTTCTGCCTGTCTTTGTGCCCAATTTGGCTTCACGATGACCAATTTACGCCAAGTAGAGCTCTGACCGCATGGAGGAAGAACTAATTTTCCACTCTCCAAAACAACTCTCTAAATTGGCTCTCCAAATCAGCTCTCCAAAGCTGCTTCTCCAAATTGCTGCTACAAAGGCTTCACACTCTACTACCCCCTTAAGTTGGTTTAATTAGGTAGCTTATATAGCTTTTAGCTTCACTCTAAATTTGGCTTATTGTTTTTTTATATTAAATGATTAATAAAAACTATATTATATAGTTATTAATACATTAATATTTAAACAAACCCACTTTTGAATTTAGTATATAGTTTTTGTTTGTTATGTTTGGCACTAATTACTTTGTGCCACCTCTCGGCCATGTCACCACCTTCGAGCCCATTCAACGTTGGTTTTACTTACCTCCACGTCCATATGCACATTCGTTGCCTTCGTTGGTTGACTTTCGAACTCCATTGAAGGTTGAAGCCACGTACAGTCCACCTTCATAGCTTTTCATTATACATCTCCATGACCTTCACATTACATCTTTCCATGACCTTTGTTGGTGGAGCCACGTAACAATCCACCTTTTTCGTTGGAGTTTAAATCACCTTCATAGAATTTCGTTGGATTTTAAATGCACATAACCTTCGCATTACCATGACACATCTTTGCCATGCCCTTCGTTGGTGGATGGAGCCACGTCACCATAATGTGTCCCCCACATGATGCATTGGATTATCGTTGGTTGCATTTGAACCTTTTATGCATTTTATTAACCATGTGTATTATATGCCTTTATACTTAGGCTTTAGCACATAGGTTAAATACAACATGAATTAGCATGGTAAAGTGGTGAGATAGGTTTATAGGTTTAGGCTAGGTCTAGGGTTTGAAACCCAAGGCACCCATTTTTTAACCAAACTAATTCACCGTTTTACCTTTTTACCATTTTACCGACGAATTATTGTGCAACACGTGTTGGTCGCTGGTACTTTGACTTTTCCCCGTCATCATTGAAATTTTGACTTGAAGTTTCTTCCTCATATGGAAGTCAATTTCCGAACCATGAGTATCGATAGAACTAGTGTGATGAGCACTTTCATTTGATGCCATATTTATGACATTCTGAGACTGGTAGTTGTCAAGCATTCAGAACTTTTAATTTTTCTCCCATCATCATTGAAACTTTGATTTGAATGTTCTCCCTCATACAAACTCTATTTTAAATGAAACAAATTGCACCAGGTTTAGAATGACGAGATATTTGTGGTCATTCAAGTTCCACACTGATCTGACAACTTCCATTTTTTGACCTGCGTTTGTCACAAGGAACACGAATACCTTATGTATTATTTTTCCTACATGCATGTGCTTCAATAGACTACAATTCCTTCTCCTTCACCTTTATCCTTCTGATCCATAAGTTTTGAATTGTTGTCTGCATCTGGAAGTATGAATACCAGCTTTATTCTTTGCCTGCACGCGAGCTTCATCAAATTACACTTCCTTATCCTTCACCTTTGTCCTTTGAATTCATAAGTGTCGAACTATTACCTGCATCTATCGCAAACTTGTAATACAATCTTTCACACTTACATGCATGACTAACACAATAAAATATGACTTAAATAATTCATCAGACTTGCCAAGGGTTTATCACATAATCTTTGGTCAAATTTACATCATGAACAAAATAAATTAACATCTTATCGTTTCTTCGATGAACAACGAAGAAGATTTATTCATTGTCACCTTCGACCTTCCTGGTTGACATTCAATTAGTAACCACTATGACTAGACTTGATGTATCCATCTAAATCACACATCATAATAGCCTCTCCTCACATGTGTACCCCAGTGGACTGCTTAGCTTAGGTAAATATGGGAGGAGAGTGTTACAACATGGGGTCATTAGAGGATCAAGCTCTTCTAATTTTTCGAAAGATTCCTGCTGTAATGATAATTGTGATGTGACAATTTCCCAAAACCCTTCTTTATCTTCTTTGGTAACAAATGATGTCTTGTCTATCACTAATCTTTGTAGATCTAAGACAATTTATGTTAATTCATTTTTTGATTTAGATCTAAAAAGTGTTTGCTCAAACTTTTCATCAAACTTTATGTCTTCAATATTTTGAACACCTCCAGAGGGTAAGTATGAAGCTCTTAAAAGATATGGAATACCTAATTTTGATGAGCTACCAATACCTTTGAGAATTTTCTCTAGATCGTCAACTATCCCTGGAGGATTAGGATCTGGATTTCTCCTCGTATGAATCTTCTTGGAAGCCACCTTTAAGTTGAAGATGCCAGTGGAGTCACCAAGGTAGAAGTACAGCCTCAAATTGTCTCATCTCCTACTACCTTCAAGAGTTCTACTTTGAAAAGAAACACCCAGGATAATATAACTTTTAGACTCCCGGTAGATGCACCAAATGTTATCATTTGGCTAGAATAGGTTGGAACATAGTTACCGATCAAATGAGAAAATTACCTGGTACCCGTTTTTTTGAGGTAGAAAAAAAAAACACTCGATTTTGAAAAGTGATGATGTAGAGTCACCCTTTTTTTTAGCATAGTTTTGGCACTTTAAATTTTCTTGTGATTTTTTTTTTTTTTAAATGTCATCATTTTCATGTCGATTTTGAAAATTCCTGATGTAGAATAAGTTTTTTTTTTTAGCATATTTTTGGAACTTTAAATTTTATTTGATTTTTTTTTTTTTTAAATATCATGTCTTTAGAAAAATGGTCATTTTTCAGCACTTTAAATTTTTTTATTTATCAACTAATAACATTTGTTTTAAAGTGTTAATGATTTTCATGCTAATTTTGAAAAGTGTTGATGCAACATCAATCCTTTTTGTTTAGAGTGGTGATTTTCATCTTGCTAAAAAAACATAAAAATCAAATAAAATAAAAATAACAAAAAAATCAAATATAAAAAAATACAAAAAAAAATATGAAAAAAACTAATACAAGTGTAAAAAAAATAAAAATAACTTGTAAAAACAAAAAAAAAAACAAATAAACATAAAAATAAAAAAAACACTCATAATTTAAAGACAAAAATTAAAAATTAACCCAAAAAAACATTTTTTTTTAAGTTTAAAAAAAAAAAAAAAAAAAAAAATTCAAATAATCAAAATACTAAATTTAAATTATATATATATAGATATTCCAAAAAAAAAAATATATATATATATATATATATATATATATATATATATATATATATATATATATATATTCAACAAAATCAAAAACTAAAAAAGCAAAAAAATAAACAAATTTTTAAAATTAAAATTTAAAAAACATTAAAAATAAGATAAAAGATTTTAAAAAAAATTAAAAATATAAATTAAATTAAAAAATTAAAAATTAATTAATTAATTAAAAATTAAAAAATTAAATAAGAAATTAATAAAACAAAAAAATTTGAATTAAAAAAATAAAAAATAAAAAATAAAAATAAAAATAAAAAAAAAACCTAAAAAAAATAAAAATTTAAAAATTAAATTTAAAAACAAATAAAAAATGTTAGATCTAAGACTTTTGTGATCCATAATATAGATAAAAGTACTTTCGGAAAAATCACCTATTCTTAATAATGTGACTTTTCCAAAAATACTTTTATTATTGTTATCTATTTATTTATTTAAAAAATTAAAATTAAAATTTTATTTATTTATTTTTAATTAATTTTTATTTTTATAAAATTAAATTTTTTTTAATATATTTTATAATCTTTTGTTTTAGGTTTTTTTTTAAATGAAATTTTTTAATTTTTTTAATTTAAAAATGTATTTTTCATATATTCATATGATTTTTTTAATTTAAATTATTATTTAAATTTTTTTTTAATTTTTTAATTTTTATTTTTATTTTTATTTTTTTATTTTATTATTATTATTTTTAATTTTTAATTTAAATTTCTAATTTTAAATTATTTTTTATTTTAATATTTTACTTTATTATTTCTTTTAATTTTAACTAATTTTAAATTTTTTATTTTGATTACTTTATTTTATCATTTTTTTAATTATTATTTTTTTATAACTTAAAAAATAATATTTGTGTTTGTTTTTTTTGTTTTGGGCTAATTTTTAATTTTTTTCTTTAAATGGCATGTTTTTTCTTTTTTTCTTTTTTTTTTTCCTTTTGAAAATTTGTGTGTGTGTGTGTTTTTTTTTTTTTTTTTTTTTTTTTTAAAAATTTATATTTTATATTTAATACCATGTCTAAATATCACTGGAATTTTATTTTCATAAATGTGATATTTTATTTTGAATGTCATCCTTGGATTTTCAATGTTTTTCAAAGACACGATAATAGATTATCTTTAATACCATGCGTAAAAATTGTTGCAATTTTAAGACTTTTGATATTTTATCTTTAATGTCATATTTATTGTTGAAATTTTAAGGTTTTTCAGAGTCATAATATTTTATCTTTAATGCCATTATTAATTTTTTTTACAATTTACCCCGAAAAGAAAAAGACTTTATTCCAACATTAACACTTTTTGTTTTCAACGTGTTTTTTGCACACAAAAAATTAACCGCGTTATTCCAACAACAAAAAATTTCGTTTTTAGGCTACTTTTTGCACACACAAAATTGGCCATGTTACTCCAGGATCAACACTTTTCGTTTTCAAGTTGTTTTTTGCACACACAAAATTGGCGATGTTATTCTACCATCAACACTTTTTGTTTCGAGGGTGTTTTTTCAACCTTTTTTTCAAGAAAAATTTTGGTTTTTAGCATTATTTAAAAAAATGTTGAAATTTGACCCTAAAAAATTAGTGGAAGACACACTTTTCATTTTTGGTTCGTTTTTACATGTTTTTTGAGTTTTTTTGGGCTATAGTTCTCATTTTGAGGTAATAGTTCGCATTTGATCAGTAACTATGTTCTGGGTTGTGTCAACTTCCAACCAAGCATAACTATTTCAAACCAAATTTTAACTGGAATTTAGCCCTTCCTGTCAAAGAGGGCTCTCTCAAGGAAAACATTAAAATGTTTCGAATAAAATTTAATCTGTAGATGGCTAGCTCTGTTTCTACTTCATGTGATTTTGCAGGTGAAAGAGAATGTGATGATTGCCACCATTGAGCATGGAGTCAATTAAGGAAAATCAATTATGGAATTTGAGGCAATTTTGGCTTTAAAATGGTGTGAAATAAACATTTACAGTAAAACATAGCAAATGAAGGAAGTTGGAGCATCTGACATGAATATCAGGTAATCAAATTGCTATGAAACTAATAACAACATACAAAACATGAAGATATAACATATGAGCCAAAACAGAGTCTCGAGTTAAAAAGACAATCTGCTGCAAATGTATATTAACTTGAAGATAAATTTTACAAAGGTGGTCCTCTCACATCATCCATCAACCCCCTCACGGTGAAAAAGTTACACATATATAGAGAAAGGTATTCATAACAAAAAACTTTCACCTTAGCTAGATCGATGCATATCTAAGATATCTAATTCTAATTAAGTTACAAAACATGGAGCCTTTGTAGGGATATTTTCTGTTTTAATAGAATTTGAATACAAATAGGAGTCTCTTATCATTTATGAACTCAAAAAATTATGTTGGTGACCCTCTTTGAATGCAACCAACTGCTGAAATGTGATGGAGTGTTGTGTTGGAAAGCTAAGCTTTTGCCACGTGGATGCTAACCTGGTTGATTTGTTGACTTGTCTTCCTGAAAAATAGGAGTCCATGGGCTAATGATGTGGACACTTTTATGACTTGTAGTGCATCTAATTCCTTGTTGTTTGGAATGCTAAGCTTTTGCCACGTGGATGATAACCTGGTTGATTTGTTTACCTGTCTTCCTAAAAAATAAGAGTCCATGGGCTAATGATGTGGACACTTCTATGACTTGTAGCGCATCTAATTCCTTGTTTTTTGATTGCCTCAAAACTAATCAAAACTTTATAACTCAGAAAATAAATAAATTAAATTAAATTAAATAAATAAAAAATAGAGTTAGGGAGTTTTGGTAGCAATTGCAAAAAACAACTTTCTGTTACCAATCTGACCTTTCTAACAGTCCTAGGATCTTCATTAATTTTTTCTAGTTAAACACATGCATTTAGCACTCCCTTAGCTAAGGTTTAAACTTGTCTTTTCCTCCATGAAAATCTACAACAATTCCATAGCAAAAATCTCCCTTAACTATGGGGAGTTGCTATGAAACTGTCAATTTTCTGAATTTTTGCTTTTTCTTGATTTCATGTGCCTCCTTATCACTCCTAATAACTATCCATGCTCGTATACTACTAAAACTATTGGTTAAACATAGCATAGGAAAAAATTAAGGGTTTTACCATGTTTAAGGAGTGCCATCGATTTCAGCAATAATCTTGAGATTTCTCTTTGCAAGTTCCTCTTTGATCATTTCAATTTGAGTCTCTAATGCTTTGACTTGCCCTTGCAACTTTTTCCTGTCTTCTTGCAACCAACTGTTCCTTTTGTACATGTGTTTCATCATTTTATGCAAAGGCAGAGTCATCTTCACCATTTTTCTAGCTTATTCTCCAATGTTTTCATAGAAATCAAGCTTCTTTGATATATGTTATTCAAACTCCTTAAATGGTAGTTTAGTTTCTATCACCTCCTGCCTAGCTTCCCTTAATTTTTCTTGTAAAACCTTAGTTTCACGTTTTTCTTATATAGGCTCTTTTCCTTTCCTCTTCTTTGTTGGCTTTGTTTTTTCTGAAGGCACCTCTGCCATATTTTCAATTGGCTATTATGATCTTGTGATAGGCTTCCTAGGTTTGAAAACAAAACCTGACTCCCCTTGAGTGAAATCCAATTCCTTATCTCTCTTGCTCTTCTTTTTATTTTATGCCTTTGTGATCTCTACAGGTTGCACAATTGGACATTTTTCAATCTTAATAGGACTTTCTTCAATCTCAATAGCTTCTAGGATATCAAATAGTTTTCCCCTCACCTTCCTTTGACTTTTAGTCACCCTCCTCTTGGTGCTTGTAGAAGTATTTACTACTGCCACAAGTTTTGCTACACGTTCAACTACAAGTTCTATTTCAAGCTCTGTTAAAATTTATTTTCTCCCCTATGGGTTATTGATTGGGACTTTGGAATTTTCCTAGGGGTGGCAGTATCTAACTCATAACCACTTAAAAATAAAAATGTGAGCCAATATTTGTTCAACCTATTTAACTCTTCAACAACCAGTAATTTAATAAGACCATGATGGAAAACAGAGGTATTAATGGCATCAGGCTTGTCTTGGACCTTGTCAGCCATCTTTCCCAAACTTATAAATAGATAAAAAGGAATGTCTAAGGGTTGTTTACCTATGAAATGCAGTACCAATTTGAAATGGTATTGGAAGACCATGTTGAATGTGCCTTCACATGTGAAGTACTTCTGAATGACCATTAGGAGTTTAGAAAAATGTTCATTGAGGCGAATCCTGGATATGCTTGTAGTCATATCAATCCCTTTGTACTCTTCCTTAAGAAACCCATCACAATTTTGCAACTAAAACTTCTGCACTTTAAACCATGTTTCTCCAGACCTAGGTATTTTTGTAGCATGAGCAATGTTTTTTTAGCATGTCCACCTTAGATTTTGTCCCTATGAAATTAATAGCAAATTCTTTGGCAATATTCCCATAATAACCCTACATCTTCTGACATAAACGAAGGCGCCCTACATTGGAAAATGCTTGAGTGAAAGCAGGGTCCTCCTCTAATATCTTCATATCCACTGGTTCATATCTTACAAATAAAACTCCTTTATATTGTTTTTCTTGAGCTTCCATGGATTCTACACGTTGAGAGCTTCTTTCCACTTGCAAATGTGCCTAAAGAAAACTAGACCCGCTTTGACAACACTAGACTCTTCCCTAAAGATAACAAGACCATCTAATATGACGACAAACTGAATTTATGCCTGAAAAAATCATTCTAAAGTGGAAAGAAAAACAATGTTGGAATGAATTTATATGGTTTGAGCATTTTGGGAATAATGGATAAAGACTAATGACATGTGTTCATGACCCACCGTGACTTTGACCACATCCCCTTTTTTTTTAATGTATCGTTATTGTACTATTACCACAGCAACAGACTTCCGTAGCGAGACAAGTGTTTGAAGATACAGATCCTCTATAGAAGTGTCAAGAACTTCCGTAGAAAACCCTCGGTTTTTCTAACTGGAGTTGCTACGGATTCCTACAAAAATGTTAAATTCCAATCATAACCCAATACGCCCAATAACCATGGAACATTTGATTTTCACCTTTATGGTTAACCCTACTTAAATTGAAAATGACCCTACGAACTAACTATATGACAAAAATGACCTTTGTACATTAACTATATTTTGAGAAAATTCAAAACCCTAACTAATTTAACCAACTGACTCAGGGACTAATCCTAAGTGCTATCTTGGATAACATGAGGTACTTATGTATGTCCCCTGAAATCCATGAATATTTCATTGTCTGAAAAATGCATAAAATAAGATATAACAAAAATATCAATCTAACCTATTTAAAATTTATTCTAAGACTATTCAAAAACCCCAATTTCCTCGTGTTACAACTAAGAATGTATAGCAAACCAAATTATGAAATTTGCACAAGATGTTACTTGAGATTTAACCTTAATATGATCAAAGTTTCAATATCTTAAACCTGCCAACAAAATTACAAGAATCCCAAACTGAATTTTTTGAAACTAATTTCAAAAGCTTTGAGGAACCCAAAATTCCTTAGAGCATATATCTAAAATTATAGTGAATGAGGTTATAAATTTTGAAATGGATGTTATTTAAGATTTTGCCTCAATGTGGTCTAATTTTCATAGTCTGAAGCCTCGCAAAAAATAACTACAACAAAAACTATGAATTGACCTATTTGAGATTGATTTCAGGAGCATTCAGGACCCTAATTTCCTTGGAGTGTATCCCAGAAAATATAGCAAACCAATATCTTAATTTGAACCAGATATTACCGAAAATTGCTTCTCAATATTTTGCAAGTTTCACCATTTGAAACCTCCCATTGTAAATAAATAAAAAAGAAAAAGAAGAAGAAGAAAGTTATAGCGAAAATGTCTTAATGACATGTTTTAAGTAGAAAAGCCCTTGGATCATGAGCTCTAATACCAAACGTTATGAACCTTGCATCTTAAAATTTATAGGAAACTAATAATTGCAATCCTCTTCCATGGAGAAACTGTTGAGAAATCTAGGGCAAAGACAAGAGGTGAATTCTCTAGCAATGATAACTGCTTGTGAAGTATTTTTAATTTTCTTAATTATGCTCTTATTTAATTAATTATTATTGTGTGTTCTTCTTCATCAAACAGCTATCACATAATAAATAACAATGAGACAAAGGACACAATATGTAGACGATCAGTAAGGGCCAAAACCTCCCTTATCTTGAGAGGAAAAACCAAACAAATTCTTCTTCTTATAGAATCTTCAATTAATGAATTCCAAGACCTAGACCCTTGACCAAGAATCCTCTAATACCAAGTCAATTCTTAAGTCAAAGAAGCTTCTTCCTTGACTTCAACTTCAACCTCAAGAACACTCTTACTGCAACTTTGGCTTACCTGCAATTTTTGTAACTTTTCGGCCCTAGCTTCAGAAAATCTAGATCACATGAGAGATAAGATAATGGAGAGATCTATCTTTATTTTCGTTTGGTATTTATCCTTCTCTTTCCTAGTGAATTCCTCCTTCAAACTAGACTTCTTTGACACCATTATTTGACGCTTTTATGTGACTACAACTCAACCTTTTCTACAATAGATTGAAACCCTATATCTCTTCGCACATGTCGATATAATTAACCCAAAAATTTAATCTTCTTGTCTTCTTTTTTCCTCCTTTATCTCGCACCTTTTTCCTCTTAATTATGCTCAAATGAAAAGTGAGTAGTGTGTCCTTGAGAGATACTGATTGCCTCCTTATATAGGCTTCTTGACCATAACTTGAGGTCAACATGTCATTGTTTCTAGGCCGACTTGATCTTTAGAGATGGTTGATTGATTTATTGAAGGCCAACTTGTTGGAGGCGCTTTGACTTGGTCTTGGAGGATCTTATAGAGTTTTATAATGACTCAAATACATATGTAACATGACCAAATGGGTCCTTAATACATGAAATTGAATCACTTGACTTTATGACTTAATGACCAAACCTAATAGCTCACAATGGGAGCTTGATCTACAGAATAAAATTCCTTGAGCATGAAACCCATGCCTCAAGCATAAAAAAAACAATTTTATTTTACTTCTTTACATCAATTACATAAAATCATGATTACATTCCATTATGAAGACCAAACCTAGTTACACATTTCAACACTCCCTCTTAACTAGGGAGGTATTCATAATCCATACAAGGTTCTTGGACATTCTCAATCTGAATAGTTCTCATAAGAAAATATGGATTGGTAACCCATCTGTTTAGCATCATATCATCCAGCATTGTCACATAGCAAGGCCTTGACTCAATGCTTTATATCTCCCCAAGATCAGAGCACATTGCTGGCGAGACCAATGATTTATAGACACCCTCATCATTGTCTCTCTCAGAACATACCCCACCCGGGTTCACTCAGAGTATGTTACACCGAGACTATTCTTATCTTGGATTCCCAGTACTCAAAGAACATCGGTCCTTCAGTGACTACTCGTATCTTGGATGCCCTACCACATCATCATAGAGTACCAGTTCCAAATTATTACCCAATCCTCCATTCTATCTTCCCAAGTAAATACAAGAATGTTGTATCTATCTCTCCCTCTTAACTAGGGAGGACATACCAAATTCCAATGAAGGAATGTATCCATTCCTATAAAAGGAATGTACCCAGACTCCCACTTAATCAAGGACTTGACCAAGCTCCCTCTTGACCAGAGACATGCTTCCAACAACTCTTTAGGTGGAGATCATGGGACAAACAGTTTCTTGTAGTACTCATTTATTCAATGTCATGAATTCCTTCTTTGTTATGGATCCTACATCCTTTCAAGACTTCTTCGCAGGGCACAAACCATCCATCACTTTCATTCATGAATCATGACAATCATGGAATCCGTATTTCATCAAAAAGTGATCCATTAGTCCATATATGGCCTTCCTTCATGCCTTTATACCTTCTTCATGTCATGTTTCCTTAAGTACCTTTCATCCTACCACGTGAGCATCAGTTGTAGAAGACATATACAGCTCTTCCCTTGGAAGCCCCGCAATATCCCATCCATATCTTGTTCAAAAAATTAGAGAAATGAATCATTAAATAAATATTACCTTTGTGATGGTATTTCATCATGACATCTTCATGTTTGCATCAACATCCTGCACACATATTCACATATCTCTAAAAATATATATGAAGTCAAGGGTCTCTTTCTTTTTCAAACTTAATCAAAATCTTCATATCTTTCTTATATACATATCATAGTCAAAACCTCTTAGTTCTTGGATGTTTATTTCCTTCTTCATAGTTTCACTTTCACGACCTTTCCTTATTTCTTTGCATATTGCATCCTGGAACTTCCATCCAAAATTCTTTTTCCAACCACCTCATATTCCATATGAGGAATTATTATGTTGAATTTATCTTAGACAATATGTGACCCATGCCTTCATGCATCCTTCCAAAGGAGGATATCCTTTTTCTTTTGATCATGCTCACAAGATAAAGCTTGTATCCCTGAAACCTTATGACATGACTCGACTTTTATCCAAATATGTGCATACATAACTCATCTCTTATTTTAGGTAATCTAGACCTTCTTCAGCAACTTCCTTTATTGAACAAAATTCAATGGCCTTGACCTTCTTTTCATCTTATGACATCATACCCTTTCTCTATGAATCCCATACAAGGTGGAATTATCGGTGAAACATGTGCTCCTATCAATAGGTGAACCTTCCAGTGAATATTCCAACAGAGGATCTTAATCATCCTCATCTAGCAGATTCTCCTCTTGAGTGATGTATGATGAGATTTTATAGATGGCTTTATTCTTCCCATAAGTACTACTTATGCTTCTAATGAGCTTACCAAGAGCTACATCCTTCTATAGGTGGATGCCATATACTTCTATCTCAACTATATTTCATGCTTATTCTAAGATAATTTCACGATTTATTTCCTCTAATTATATGCTTCTATGATTCCATGATTCATCCTATCATTCTCAGTGATTCCTACTATGGTGGCTATACAACAGAAAAACTTGAAAGATAGAGACTTGAAAAGAACTTGGATGAGGAAGACTATCTCAATCATAGTAGAGATATTTTACTTTCTCCTTATTATATTTATTATTTTCGGCTTCCTCTACTTCTTCAGTAACATGGGATTCGTCTCTTCCTCTTTTGTAGTTTTCCTTATTAAGTTTAGGACAATCCCTATTATAGTGCCCATATTCTAGACATTCATAGCATTGAACCTTTGTCATGTTCTCCTTGACCAAATTTCCCAACCTTCCCTTTTCTCTTTTCCATAGCAACATATGCTTGAGTTTGTTCATTTGATCCTACATCACATTTTTCCTTCAACTTGGTTTCTTCAATTTTTCATAGTGACCATAGTTCATTGAATGTATAACTTCCTTTTTTCTGATAGATACTTCATGAGAAGTTTCCCCATTCCTCTAGTAGTGCATTGAGCATTATGGTAGTCATTTCTATGTTTGACATTATTTCTCCTAATTCTTGTAGTTGATCTCTTATATCAAATATCCTCATAAAGTATGATACTATTCCTTCTTCTTTTGATATCTTCATCTTGGAGAGTTCTTTCATTAACGATATTAATTCACCTAAAGTGTTTACAGAGAAAAAATCTACAATTTTGTCATATATGTGTTTTTATGTTTATAATGAGGGGATACTTGATGGGTTATATGAGAATCCTTTGAGACCTTGCTTCCCCTTTCATATATCTTAGAATTTCTTGAGCATTTACTTTGGAGGCTTGGAAATTGAGCCCTTAACATGCTCCATGACCTCATTTTCTATGAGGTTCAAATTTGTCCTTTTCTTCCATGCTAGAAAGTTTGAAGCCCCAAAAAAACTTGTTGCTTTCCTTGCAAAAAGACATTTTTAAAGATTCATATGTAGACATAAATGTACTTACGTGTGAGGATGCTTACTAAACTTTTTGAATTCTTGAATATTATGATGATGCAGGTAATAGAAAACTTCTTCTTGATGAAGATGGTTTTATTCAAAAGTGATCCTCGACTCCAAAGCACAGGAGGTCACCTTAGATCTTTTGATGATGATGAAAACCTTCTTGATCTTGATTCTTTTAGATGAGTATACTTCAAGTTAATTTTATTTGTATATTTCTTCAACCTGAGTAGAGTTAGTGTTTTATGGTATCTTTACTTGATGATATCTTGAGCGAGGATCTCGAGAATGCTTCTATTGTAGACTTCTTCTTTGATTCATCTAGGGATTTAACACTTCCTTGAAGAATATGATGTAGACCTTGACTTCAAAATGACTTAAGGATGAGATGATATTCTAGATGATTTTAATCCCTACTAGAACTTTGGTCTTTGATTCTTGAGTGTCCCTTATGTAGTTTCCCTTCCTTAACTTGTCACCTTAGCTCTGATACCATGTTGAGAAATCTAATGAAGAGACAAGAGATGATTTCTCTAGCAATGATAACTTCTTGTCAAGTATTTTTACTTTTATTAATTATTTTTTTCTTTACTTAATTATGATTGTGTCTTCTTCTTCATAAAATAACTACCACGTCATAAAGAAAAATGAGGCAAAGGAAACAATATGTAGGCAATCAACCAGGGCCAAAATATTTCCTATCTTGAGAGGAAAACCCATACGAATTCTTCTTCTTATAGAAACTTCAATTGAAGAATTCCAAGACCTAGACCCTTGACCAAGAATCCTCCAAGTCCAACTCAATTCTTAAGTCAAATCAGCTTCATCCTCGACTTCAATTTCGACCTCAGTAACACTCTTACTGCAACTTTGTCCTTCCTTACTGCAACTTTGGCTTACCTGCAATTTCTACAACTTTTCGGCCCTAGATTTAGAAAACCTAGATCAAGTGAGAGAGAAGATAATGGAGAGATTATCTTTCTTTCCCTTCACTTTTCTTTCTTCTCTTTCTTGGTGAATTTTTCCTTCAAACTAGACCTTGTTGACACCATTCTTTGACACTTTTACGTAACTACAACTCGGTCTTTATATAGTATATTGAAACCCTAGATCTCTTCACACGTGTAGAGATAAGTAACCCAAAACTGATCCCAAAACTTGAATATTTTGTATTCTTTTTTCCTCCTTTATCTCTCACCTTCTTCCTCGTACTTATGCTTGAAATACAAGTGAGTAGTGTATCCTTGAGAGGGATCGAGTGCCTCCTTAAATAGGCTTATTGACCATGACTTGAGGTTGACATGTCAGTGCTTCTAGGCCAACTTTATCTTTAGAGATGGTTGATTGCTTTATTTAAGGCTGGCTTGTTGGAGGTGCTTTGACTTGGTCTTGGAGGATCTTCTATAATTTTTACAATGACTCAAATACATATGTAACATGCCCAAATGGTCTTTAATACATGACATTGACTCACTTGAATTTATGACTTAATGACCAAACCTAATAGTTCACAATTAGATCTTTATCTACAAAATAAAATTCCTTAAGCATGAAATCCATGCCTCAAGAATAACAAAATAATTTTCTTTTTCTTTTTTAAATCAATTACATAAAATCATGATTACACATGTCATTATGAAGATCGAATCTAGTTACATATTTCAACAGAAACCTCCTTTTTCAATGGATAAAATGTACAAGATAATATGTAATGATCCTAATACTAGGTCTCCTTAGTGCATATATATAGGAGACAAAAGGTACAATTATAATAAAATCGAACCATGAAAGGTTATACCATACATAACAATATAACAATATAAATGTAATTGCACAATATATATGGCTTAATAATGGATTTTAGGATTAACACAAGATTCATATAAGGCTTAACATTGATGTTCCTCAATGTCATTACTAGTGGTTGTAAAGAAAGAACCATGCCTTTTTGATAAGAACCTAAAATTGGAATGCCATTGACTTCATTGGTTGATTGATTTAATGAATTTATTTTAGATAATGATGATGAATATAATAATAGTAAGACAAGGATAATGGAATAGTCTTCCTCCTAACATTGATTGTTTACCTTTTGTTTTATTGTTTACTTACGGATATTCTAGGAAACATTCCCATTCTTCACAAATTTGGTGTAAATCAAAGTGATACATTTATTTATTTGTGATATTGAAATTAATTTCATTTTATTTCAAACCATTGGCTCTTGGCCTTTACAAAACCCTTATCATCTGTTGGATGAACCTACTACTTACTCTCATTTTTTTCTTCAATCATATAGTCATTTTCCTCACAAGTTTCTTATACTCAATCACCACACTTTATGTTTCTCATAGCTCATCATATGGTACAAACTATAGTTACAGTCAAGAGAAGCTAGAAAGCGGGGAATCCAGAAATGATCGATTATCAACCTCAGTCCCAAAAAGTAAACAAGTGTTAAGGAAAAGAACCAACAAGAGTAGCAAGAAAGTGAAAAGAGATATTCATTGGAATCTACCCAGAATGGGTCGAATCCTCCATGCGGCATTTTTTTTTCCTTTATTTTTGTTAACTTTAACCCAGCCAGTATGTTGCGGATGAGAAAGAACCATTTGAAGGTTGTTGCTAACTGTAGGGAGAAACTCCTTATTTGAATCGAAGGAGGAGGGCTCATGAGTTCGTTTATGTGTATTCTGGGTAGTAGTATGTCCTTCAGGGTCAACCAAGGGTGAATCCTTCGTCTGCATTGCACCCGAGGGTGAGTCCTTCATTTGCATTGCAACCTCCACTTCTACCTCAGTCTCCTCTTCATCCGATCTGAAGGAATCAATGTCATCCATGGGGGGCGGATCACATGGTTTCCAGCTTTTAGATTTTGATTTGTGATTACTTTTCTTATTTTGGGTGAGGAACGTAGAGAAAGAGTTATGAAGGTGCCCTGTTTGATGGTAGTGGCGGCAACGGAAGGCGGTATTCTCACAATCCAGGGTCTGCTTCCAAAGGAAATCCCCTATTTTGAGATTGATTTGATCAGGCAGACCTTTTCTCATGTCTAATTCAGCACAAATTCTGTCATATTTTTATATTCCTTTCTCCCCCTTGGAGAGATCTGTTGCTAGAAAGCGGCTAGGGGTGTTTCCAATTCCTTGGAAGATAGATTAGTGTCATAGATGTGCAGGTAAGTTTGGAATCCAGACCCATATAGGTAGCTTGGTGATGACTGTCGTAGAGGGGTCAAAGTCTGGGAACCAGGGGGTGAGAAATAGCCCTAATTTTCCCCAAAACCATGGGCCTTCTGTCAAGTATTTTTGGTAATCTTCACTGAAGGAAAACACCACTATGAAGAAACCCTTTGAGCAGAAGACAACCTTGTAGTTTTTGGTCCAATTAGAGATGATCCATTGGTAGAGATATGTTGTGCGGGGCCAAAGTCCATTGAATCGGAAGATGATGGCGGATTCAGAATATTTTGAAGCTGATCTTCAAGATCTGGATGTTATATTTCTATGGAGGGGACTTCCTCCAGTTTATCAACCAAAAAGGTCTTGGGAACCTTAGAGGGTTGAGAAGCTTTCTTGGGAGGTTGTGCATGGACAACATCCTTATAAGATAAAGTTGGGGCAGAAGAAGGTTGCCTAGTTTCTCACCCTCGCAGACGGAAGGTTAAAACTACAGAAGCATCTCTTTCAATATTATAAAAAGAGAGGGGAAGAGTATCCTCTATATTTTTACCTTCGTAGAGAAATCGCTAAAGAGCTAAGGGAATCCCTAGCTTGTGTTTGAGTGCATATGTGAGGCTCTGAACTAGATCCGTTGAGCACACCCATTGAAGTATTGATTTTCCAAAGGATGTTGAGATTTGAATCTGATAAAGAGGGGATGATATATCTAGGTAGCCCTGGCTGTTAGAGCTTAGCTCGGAGGCCGAAATTTCTATCCAATTCTCAGGAATTTCACAGGGGTTTGGAGCTATGCAAATTCATCAAGTCTGAGTGGATTTGTCTCTTATGTCGTGGTTATCCCTGACTCTGGTTGCATACAGGGGCACAGAGAAATCCTTGGTCAGAGAAGCTTCAAACTACATCTAAACCCCCGAAATGTTGCTCTCGAGATGAGTCCCAGGAGGAAGTGATGACTCATGGCCGGAAAGAGGATCGGGAACGGGGAAAATGTATGTTTTTATATTTTGTATGGCATCATCCAGAGCTGTGAATGAGCGGGAGGCACCTCCTAAGGGTCGGACCTCCTCTTGGCAAGAGTAGTGGAGCGATGGAGGCTTCAGAGATCTCAAGTTGTCAAGACCTTTGGGGCCGAGTTGTGGCGTGGTGGCGGTAGAGGGAGGAGTAGCAGGAACCCTAGCAATCGACATATTTTTTTCCTAGTCCTTCATGGCCCACATCATTTAAGGGAAATATGTAAATCTTCTATTCTTCTTGTTTCACTATCCAATTTAAAAACATAACAAATGTTTTGGTCTATATGTATATTATTTGGTCTCCCATTTGCAAAATAGTTAAGTAGTAGTTATTGAGAGTACTCTAGGAAAACACTTCACTTTTCCTTACTCATTTGAGACAATTCAAAACCAATTGTATTTCCACTATTATCTTAAGCCTTCCTTGTCAACTTATGGTAGCTCATCCCCACCACCATCTTGCTTCAACAACATTGTGATTTGATTTTGAACTACTATTTCCACAGCTAGTATGTATCTCCATACTATTAGTTGTTACTCTTTAAGGCCAAAAGTGAAAACCTCTTTGTTTACAAATATTACCACATATTCTTCTAAATCAACAACCTTAAATAATATGTCTAAGTTTCTAGTAGATTTTAATATGAGACGTTGATTTTTAAAACTATGAGATTTGGTTTCTCCATTAAAACACAATAAATATGCACTAGAAATTCTAATGCTAGGGTCTAATGGAAAATCTATAAAGAGAAGAAGATTCATATATCATATTGGTAGGTAATGCAAGTTTTAGGTTTGAGCACTTCTCTTAATCCATATGGAACTAAACATAGTACTATTCATCCTTCTAGATTGATTTATACTCATGGCACTTACAATTGGAGAATGACAAGACCAAATAAAAGATATTTCATCGTCTATATCCAGTTTGGCAAGGATGAAAATATTTTTGGTTCATAATCCATTGCACTAACTTCTTTTCACATCATAATTTTGAAAAATTATAGTAGTAATTGAAGAATAGAAGTAATCAAAATTGTACTGAACTAACTATATACATTCTCTAATAAATTCATAGTGCCATTATGCAACTTGGTTGTTAGATGAATAACCAAATTGAAGGTAACTCCAAAGTAAATCGTCGTTTCCAAAAATTAATAAACAATTGTTCAAGAATAAACATCCACTTTCAATTTTGGAATCGAGAATAAGCTAATGTTTGAGATCAATGAAGCCATGCATGGTGAATTCTTATGACTCATGTTACAAATATCTCGCATCCTTTTTTATTTTCAACCATTGCATAATGCTTCACCTGATGAGATTTTTACCTTTCGATGAATTATAATTGTCAGAGACTTGAAATTATTAATTAAACTATTGTTTGATTATTTGTTAACCATGTAATTATAAGCTTTGGATTTAATAACTAAGGCAATGTAATTCAAAATCTTCATAATATAATGCGATGACCAAAGCTAATATAGATCATTGCTTATTTCTCCTTAGATTAATTTGAGCCTTTTGAAAGGAAGAAAATAAAAAAGGGACAAATAGACTTATCAAGCTCTTTCTGAAGTTCAAAATTTCATATTTAAGGATAAGCCTAATGTGCCTTAGTGATCTCTTTTGTAGTAAAAAAATGAAAAATTAAAGAGACACCCAATGACGTATAGCAAGGATATTTTTTTGAAGTTTCAAAAGGACAAAGTTTGGGAGGGCCTGATATACCTTTTTTATATCCAAGTTACACTACTTGAGGAAAAACCCTAATTTATTCCCCTCATTTTGAGAATGGTGCCTCGGGTGAACCCTAAAATATCCAAGGTGCAACATTGGTCAATAATATGGCTCAAGGTAATTACAACAATATACTAATTAGGAACCCAACATGTCACTTGCGAGAATTAAACCTAGGCAAGGAGGATACCAATAATTCATCCTAAATGTCAAAGCTAAACCTAATTGATGTGCTTGGTATTCCTTATTGGGTCATCGTTGAGATTTGAAATGCCAATAATGAAAGACAACCCAAAACAAAATATCAATCCCTTTTAATACTTTTAATTATTCAATGCTGAAAAAGGGTATGATAACACCTATTGGGTTGTTTAATCTTCAAAAATATCTAAGGTAAAGAAGGCACAGTGAGAGTATATTGAGGATTTTTGAAAATTTGAAATATCAAATGGAGAGGGGAGATTTAAATAAAAATTCAACCATTGAATTTTTGAACCACAAGGGGTCAAGATAAACCTAGAATATATATACCCTTAGAAGGAATAAAAAAATGCTTGACATGGAAATGATGTTGTCACCAAGGTTACCTGGATTTATAAACATGTAACAACTTATTCATAGGGTTGCATATCTATGAGATGTTTTTTGGAAGAGTGTAGAGGACATGCAGAGATTTCAAATGAGTGGTCACACACCACAATTTTACTTTAGCCTTAGTCAAATTGAGTAAATTTAATTTCCACATTAGCGGGACAACTTGGAGGTAGTTAACTAGTGTGACATGGCTCTTATCACTTAGTTAGCTCAGTAAATTCAAGTTATTGGGCTTGGAGTTTAATCATTCATGTGTGATTGATAAATTTTAGAAATATAGTTCAATTATTTTCAGTTGTATTCATTTAAGTGACCTATATTTGTTGATAGAGTCAGTGTAAGGTCAGTTGAGCAGTGCATAAAAAATCTGACTCAGAGATATGTTAGTTAACTTATCAATTAGGCCAAATATCTCATGCATGCATGGAATTCAAATTGCTCAACTGGAGTGGAGGAGACAAGGCCAGTGTACCATGAATTGTATACTAGTTCAGTGTACACTCGTTGCATGCAGTGAGGAAATCAAATCCTTGGAAATTGCGCAAGGAAATAGGGAGTTCCCTATTGTTTAGGAGCTCGAATTTTCTAAGATTTGTGAAAGGAAATATGAAGTCGAAGAATAATATGATTGGCTAAGTGTTGGCTAAAGGATCTCATTCAATAGAAAGAACAATTATTCTTTTGCAGGCTTGAGTGGTTTTTCCCATTTGGGTTTCCCTAGAAATCACTGTGTACTTGTGGTTTTAATTATTGCATATATATGTATGTTGTTTAAGATTGTGATTTTCATTCCGCAAATAAGTAGAGTAAAATTGTGTCTCTTGTTTTTCAGTTAAAAATATTGAGAAATTACAATTTATATAAAATTTCTACATGGTATTAAAGCCCTAAAATCACATTAGAACCAGTGTTTCAAATTTTTCACTCAGCAATTTCAAATTTGCAACTTCAATGTAGAATTTTTTCTGTAGAATCGGGATAATTTCTTTCAATGGACTAAGATTGGAGTATGCCTTAGAATGTAGCTCAAATTTCATAGTTTGGAAGGATCGAATGGAAGCAGTGCTTGATGATAATGGTCTGTTAGAATATGTTAAAATTGGCATTGCAAAACCCTTGCAGTCTGATGCACAACAATTAGCCCAATGGAAGAAGGATGTTGCAAAGGCCTGGAGAATTCTTCTGGAAGGTGTGAGAGACCATGTGGTCTCAAATATCCATGGACAAGGGGAACCATTTTCTATGTGGAAGACACTGACTGAGATATTCAAAAATAGTTGTGACAATAGAAAATTGGCCCTGAAAGACAAACTTCGAAACATTAGGAAGCAGAAGAATGATACCATTCCATGGTATCTCTCCATATTTACTCAAGTTCGTGATGAGCTTGGAGGGGTTGGGGTGAATGTTGCAGAGGATGACCTGGGGAGCCTAGCTCTTCTATGCCTTCCAAAATCATGGCACAACTAGCAAGAGTCTGTGAATGAAAGGGAAAAATTAGTGAATTGGGAATGGTTATGGTCTTATTTGGTTTAAGGGAGAAATACCAAAGATGGAATTTCATCTAGAGCATAGGATGAAGACAATTTTTCCTTGGTTGGAAAGGGAAGAAGGGAAAAGGAAAGAAGACCCAAATAAAACCTGAACCCAACCAAAATAATGTCAAGAAAAGATATTTGAGAAATTTAAAATGCTTCCATTACCATGAATACAAGAATTATGCAACAAAATGTATGTACAAGAAGTCTAACAAGAAGCATTCATGAGGAGAAGGAGGTGAAGCATTCACTTCACAATTCGAATTAGACTTCACCCTAATATCATGCATGTAAATCATTATTATGGGGAGTGTGTGGTACCTTGATTTCAATGCCTCATTCCATATGACAAGGTACAAGGTGTTTTTTAGTAGCCCGGAGGAGAAGGATCTTCATATGCATATCGAATGGGGGATAATGGGAGGTACAGTGATACAATAATTGGCATTGTCACCTTTGAGAGGGATAAATTTTCTCCTCTTCTTGTTGGCGAGGAAGAAGGTCTCTTGGGAAAGACCCAGGTTCGGGATAGAGGCCAACAAGGTTTCCGCAGTATTCTAGCACAATGCCGGCATTTTCACTATACTCCGTAGAGCATAGAGTCTCACCCAAGGAGTGTCCTGACCTTAGTAAGATTAGGATCAGATCAGGTATCGATCAAGCATAACTTATAGGATAAAATAGATAGAAATGAGTGCTCCGAACAGGTGTAAATACTCTGCAAAAAATAATACTCATGAACGTATTCAGGATGAAAAAACAAAGTTTAAAGTGACCAATACATTCAACTTAACTAGAGACACATTACAGAACTCAAGACATCAAACCCATATCATAGTATATTTCATTAACAATAGCGGACAGTTACATTACTCTTCAGAGTGATCTCAGCAGGACTGATTACAATATTATCACATAGAACATAACGGAATGAACAGAGAGAAAAGAACGAACAAAGAAAACGGAGCTCTCCTATGGCTCTCTTCCTCCGATCCCTACTAAGCCAACCTCATGTCTACGCTGGCCAACTGCCTATTTGTTCCTTTTCCAATGAGACTGTCAGTTTTCCTTTCCTTTCCGCTCTGTTGTTTTCTATATCTCCCTGATCACTGGGAGTTCTACTGTTTGTTCTTATCGCTCCCTTCTGCCATATGTGCTTGTTTCCGCAACAGTCGCGCCACCTACTCTTTAGCTCTTCACAACCGTGACAGCTCTCTGTCTACCGTAGTTTCACTCTGCCACCTATTACCTGCGACTCAAAACTGTTTCATTTCAAAACAAGGGCCCCAATAGTCCCCGACCAAATGCTATTGACTCGTCCCGAGTCAATCCTTTTATAGGTTTTAACCCTGTACAGAAATTATCTGCAAACGAATCTTAAAAACAGAAAATAAGAGAGCATAAAACATAAAACAGATATACATAGAGATTTTCCCCTGGGTCCCAAATCGGGACAACCAGCTTGATTTTTCATTATATTCCTTTTAGTGTTACAACACATATATACACATGCTAAAGCATACATAAACCCCAATCCATTAACCCTAGATTAGAACATAATCGTAGTTCCCTTGACTGGATCTACAAAATACCGAGGGTCGAAAACCATCATGCCCCAAAACCATGTGCAAAGCCATGCAAAAAACCATGGGCGGGTCTACCCACTGAAAAATAGGGTCCAAAAAAATTTTCCCATGGTGTTGCCCCAGACCTCGAACAGGAGCAGCTGTCGCCCCCCCTATAACCCCCCTGTTGCGCCAGGTGCAACGTACAGGGGGATCTATCGCCCCCCTTGTGACCCCCCCTGGGCGCATGACTAGTCGTGAAAAGAATATAACACATACCAAAATTCTCCCACTTGTTGTTTTCCTTCCGCAAGGGGCCACAGGAGAGGTGAGTCATTAGCCCAGCTTTGCAACGCCCATTGTTTATATACACCAAGAGAACTTCTGAGTGCTCACAGACTTCTTCGATGCATCTGCAACATTCTTCAAAGTGTCCACCTTTACCAGCAACATCCTTTTAGCCTCAATCATATATCTCACAAAGTGATATTGAACATCAATGTGCTTTGTATTTGAATGATAAGCAAGGTTCTTAGCCAAGAAAATTGCACTTTGTCTATCACAGTCTATCCTCATAGCTTGTTGCAACAACCCCACACTTGAACACAATCTCCTCAACCAAACTGCTTCCTTTCTTGCATGAGTGGCTTCCATGTATTCTACCTCTATAGTTGAAAGAGCCACTACAGACTGTCTTTTACTCATCCAACTGACTGCACCTCCAAATAGGCTAAACACATACCCACTTGTAGATCTTCTTTGGTCTAGATCTCCAGCCCAGTCTGCATCAACAAAACCACGAATTTCCAACATTCTTTCCAATCCTGATCTTCCCTAGTAGCACAAGCCATAATCACTAGTGCCACGCAAATATATAAAATCCCGCTTCACTGTTGTCCAATGATCCTTCCCTGGGTTTGACATAAACCTGCTCAATACTCCCACTACATGTGCAATGTCTGGTCTAGTATAGACCATTGCATACATCAGGCTACCCACTTCTCTTGCATATGGAACACGGGACATATCCTCCTCTTCTTCTTGTGTCTTGGGACACTGTTCAGCAGACAGCTTTACACCTACAGGAATCGGAACATTCACCGGTTTACTATTCTGCATATTGAACCTCTGCAATATAGTCTCGACATACTTCCTTTGTTTTAACCAGAGCTTCCTCTTTGCCCGATCTCTCTTAATTTCCATGCCCAAAATATAGTTTGCAGCACCAAGATCCTTCATGTCAAATTTGGAGAACAGTTGGGTCTTCAAATATTAAATAATTTCTTTTTCATTTCCAACCAACAACATATCATCCACATACAAGACCAAATAAATAACACGGTCACCAATTAATTTAAAATAAACAAAGTGATCCTCCTTGCTTCTGGTGAAGCCAAGTCCCTGTATATAGGTATCAAATTTCTGATACCACATCCTTGGTGACTGTTTTAACCCATACAGAGACTTCTTCAACCTGCATACCAGTTCTTTCTTACCCTTCACCATAAAGCCTTTAGGTTGCTTCATGTAGATATCCTCTTCTAGATCCCTATGAAGAAATGTTGTCTTCACATCCACCTATTCTATCTCAAAATCAAATGCAGTAGCAACAGATAAAAGTAATCTAATAGAAGTAACCTAGGCAACAGGAGAAAAAAATATCACCAAAATCAATTCCCGACACCTGGGAATAACCTTTTGCTACCAACCGAGCTTTGTATTTCTCCACCTTGCCTTCTACATTCATCTTCTTCTTAAACACCCATTTTCTCCCGATGGGCTTCCTTCCAGCCGACAACTCCACCAAATCCCATGCCTCATTTTTATGCAAGGATTCCATTTCATCAACCATGGCCTCCTTCCAAAGTTTTCCATCCTCTGAATCTACTGCCTCCCTCATGCTTCTGGGATCATCATCATTTAAATTTAAAGCAAAATTTGAACAAAAAGAAGATGGAATATACCTTTCTAGTTGTCTTCTTTCCTGAACTGATCTTTTCACAGCTGGAGTTTGTGGCTCTTCCTCTTCTGAGTCTTCTTCTGTTGTAGAGTCTAATTCATCCTCCTTTAGCTCAAACTCTATCTTCTCAGGTTCCTTTGGTAGGAATTCATGTTTAACAACATATTTCACCTCTCTAAACACCACATCTCGGTTGTACACAACCTTCCTTTTTTCCGGGTTCCAAAGCTTGTAACCCTTTAAACCATCCTTATACCCAATAAAGATGCACCTTTCAGATTTATTATCCAACTTGGTCCTTTTCTCCTTTGGAACGTGTACATATGCATCACATCCAAATACCCTTAGATGTGAAATAGAGGGTTTCTTACGAGTCCATACCTCATGTGGGGTCTTATCCTCCAACGCTGATGAAGGTGATCTGTTAACTAAGTAACATGCAGTCTCCACTGCCTCTGCCCAGAATTCTTGTCCTAACCTGGTACCACTGAGCATGCTTCTTGCCTTTTCCATCAGTGTTCTATTCATTCTTTCTACAACTCCATTTTGCTGAGGTGTGTATGGAGTAGTCTTCTGCCGTGCTATACCACACTTCTTACAGAACTCTTCAAATTCCTTCTTGCAGAACTCCCCACCATTATCTTTCCTCAATGCCTTTATCTTCTTCTCTGTCTGGTTTTCCACCAGAGCCTTAAATTCTTTAAATTTGTCAAAGACTTCAGATTTCTTCCTCAAGAAATATATTCATGTATTCCTTGAGAAGTCATCTATGAATGAAACATAGTACACAGACTTTCCCAGTGATGGAACTGACACAGGTCCAAACACATCACTGTGCACAAGTTCTAATATCTTGTTCGCCCTCTTAGCACCAGAAGGAAAACTCACCCGATTCTGCTTGCCATATACACAATGTTCACAAAAATAAAAATCCAAAGATCAATTAGACATACCTTCTACCATACCACTTCTATGTAGTATCCGAAGGCCCTTCTCTCCAATATGTCCAAGCCTTTGATGCCATAGCATGGTCTTTTCTCCAGAGACAGCTAGGCTTTCCGCTCCATTTTCAAGAACCACATAACTGTTACACCCATCAATAACAGTGCTACCTTGTAGCTTGTACAGAGTTCCAGTCCGAACTCCCCGCATTAATACCAGTGCTCCCCGAACCATCTTGCAGGCATCTTTCTCGAACACTGTTTTTACACATGCATCATCCATCTTGCTTACAGAAATCAGATTTCTGGCCAATGCAGGAATATGCAGAACACCAGGAAGTGTTCTAATCCTTCCACCTTGCAGCTTCAGCTTGACCTTTCCACATCCAATGATTTTGGCCTTCCTATCATCCCCTAGGAAGACATCACCACCATCATATTTCTCATACTCGCAGAACCACTCCCTATGGGGAGTGAAGTGAAAAGATGCACCTGATTCAATCAACCATGACTCATGATCTACATGTGTATTTGAAGAAGAAGCCAAATACACATCCCCACCTTCATCCGAGGTGGTTTTTGCCTCTGGAGAAGGAGCATCATCAAATCCCTTTCCTTTCTCAGGAGCTTTAGATCTGCAGTCCTTTTTGTAGTGCCCTTCCTTTCCACATTTCCAACACACCTTTACAAAATTTCCAGGAGATTTAGATCTCCTTCTATATCCATATCTCCCACTCGAAACCTTATTCTTGTTTTTGTTCTGGGACCTTCCTCGTACAGATAAGGCATCTCCATTCTGACCCTCCATATTTCTCCATTTCATTTCCTCTGACAGCAAGGCTGAGACAATGTCATAAAAATTCAAGGTAGTTGTATTGCTACCTATTGCAATAACCAGACTGTCCCACGAGTCTGGTAGAGAAAAAAACAAACTGATGCACTTATATTCATCTGAGATTTTAATATCAACATATGAAAGTTGACTTACCACAGTATTGAAGGCATTCAGATGCTCTGTCACCGAGTCTCCATCCTTCATCCTCAAATTATACAACTTTTTCCGCAGGAACAATTTATTCACCAGAGACTTAGATTGGTACAAAGTCCCAAGTTTGTCCCAAAAATTATTCTTCGTAGCTTCCCCAGATACATTCAACGATACCGAATCTGAGACACACAACCATATTGTGCTCTTCACCTTCCGATCCAACTTTTTCCAGTCTTCATCTGACATCGTCAATGGTTTAGTACCTGGATCTACTGCGATCCACTGGTCTTTATCCACCAGCAAATCCTCCATCTTGAGCTTCCACAACTCAAAACTCTAACCATTAAATTTCTCAATATCTATCTTTCCACTGCTCACCATCTTCTTTCACCGCCAGAATCGATCCCGCAGATCTCCCACTGAACAGGGTCTACCACAGGCCCAAGCAAAAAACCCCTTAGCAGCAAAGGCGTCCCCTTAAAGCCGAAACCTTTGCCAACGTTGATGCTTTGATTTCTTTGAATTCGGAAATGGCCTGTTTCCATCCCTCCATGAGAAATTCCATCTCTGTGGTGACTTGTGTTGCTTCTTTTTCCCCTGAGACAGCCGGCAGCTTACTAAATACGTCCTTAATCTTGATTCGGCCTCAGCGGCCATTTGTCATATTTTTTGGGCAGTAATCTTAACGGGTTGCCTTATTTCCTGGAGGGCCTGTTTGGTTGTTGTTGAATGATCTTTAATTTGTTGTATCTTAGCCTCCAAATCCTCTGCTTGGTTGTACAAGTGGTTAAGGCCATCGGGGTCTGTGGCCTCCTGAATTTCCTTCGATACCTGTTGCAGCTGTGTCGTGATCAGTTGTGACTTCATATTTAGTGAGGTTGAACACTCATGTAGATGTTTCAAAAGATCGTATTCTTCCTTCACCATGGTGCTTAGAGTTTCCTGCATCCCGATTACTTGGTTCTGTCTTTCTGTGATTTTCTCTGTGTAGATGATTGTGGGGTCTGGCAGCACTGGCCTGGTTGCTAGTGCTGCTTTCAGTTCTTGATTTTCGCGACTGAGTTTCGAAAATGATATTCTAACATGAATGGATTTCTCGACCAGCGTTCCAGCTACTATTTTGATCGGTATCTGGTCATTGTGATCTGTTACTATTGGCCAGAGATCCTTGAAAACCTCTGTCACCTTTTCCAGTTGGTGCTGCAAGTTATCTTTCTCGATATTCAACTGATCGTGCTCTTCAGTACGCGTAATGATTTGTATATGTTGCTGCTCAAAATTCTGTTGGAGGTCAGTGCGGAGACCTTCGGCCTGTTGTGCTGTCCGCTGGATAAAACTGTATAATTGTGTCATTCCCCGGGTCTTCATGCTCTTAGCCCCAGAGGTATCTTGATGTGGCGGTCTCTCCCGGAGTGTTTGACTATTGGCTATGGACCTGGCTAAGTGTTCCTGTGGATATGTCAGTTGTGTCAGTTGCAGTGGTGGATTGTCAGGGTTACCCATGCTTGGAGTAGGTTGAATCTGGTGGAGTATCAAGTTTTCTTGTTGAAACGGGTTCAGCTCCTTGGGCGAGGGTGTTGCATCTGCACTGTAGGATCTCACTCGACTTAAAAGGTCCTGAAAATTTGTCTGTTCAACCAGGGGTTGGTTAACCTCAGGTACCAATGTTGTACTAGAGTTAACCTCTGCCTCGTGGTCTCCATTTTTTTTACCCTCTGCTCTGACTGGGTCTGAGATAGTGGCTGAGGTGGATGGCGTTCGGGTGGAATGGTCTTTTGAAGTGAATGAGGTGTAAGGTGATGACTGGTGAGTGGAAGGAAAAGATGTATGAGTATTTAAAAATGGGCAGGGGTTGAACACAGGCAGCTCCGAAGTTACCTGGGATTCTGTCACTGGCTCCTCCTAAATTGGGGCTCCCGTATCCAAGGTTTGTGGTTGATCCTCCCTAATGAGATCAACGACCTAGCTAGAAACTACAACTTTTACCTTTTTGGCCTTTGGAGTAGCTACTGGTGGCTTAGGTGCTTTGTTCTTTTTGGTTGGAACTATGGTGGTTGCCATTGGTGAGTTAAACAAGTTGAGTGGTAAGGTTGTGACTATGGGGGACATTATGGAAGAAGAGGCAGAATTGGAGGCCTGAAACTCTACAAAAGTGGGAAACAACTGAGAATTACTAGTTAGAGTTTGCATACCTATTTAAATCCTTGTACCTTTGTGTTCAGCTCCTCGATGATGGGTGTCAGCTATAGTCGCGACACTCTGGCCATTGTTTCATCCGGCGTTTCCCCTGGCAGCGCATTCGGCAACATGCCATCAAATGAATAGTGATAGACCCCACTTCTGACCTCCATTCCTACCCCTGGCCAGGAACATACTTCGGTGTGGAAAGCATTCTCATCAATTTGAAACTTCAATGGCTTCATTTTGAAGGTCATTTCCGGCACACATGTTGGTCTAATGTAGGTTTGCCTGTGGTCGACTCCAAACCATATCTAAGAAGAGTAATTATCCAGCAAACTCTTTGGAATTCTTTGTTGTGTCGCCACTACATCGACCATCTGACTGTACCAAAACTTGAATGCCTCCTCATTCACCTCCTTGGTGCTGGGGTCCCCTGACGCCTTCCAGGGTGTGAATTTCATTGCCAACAGCTGACTTGTTGTGAGTTCCACAGGTTGTCTGATTCCCAGGAAATTTTTTTCCACATCACAAACGCCATGATAAGGTAACCATAGATGAACCCAGTGGCTCTCTTGTAGTTATCCTCGCAAGCTTTAAATAGCTCATTCAGCAAAAATGAACACCAATTTAATTGTGTCCCCTCGATACAGTGCTCTGCAACTAAGATGGTATCAAGTGTACACTCACCCTTTGTATAATGCCTCATGTTTTTACTCGCAATCAGATAACAGGCGAATTTGACTACTGTCTTGTTTATAAGGTCTATCTTTGCCCCTTTTCCTCCTCTCTTAGTGTCATATTTCTTGTAGTAATCACCATCTCCTTCCTTCTTCGCCCTCTTTAAGACATTTTGGAACGCTGTGAAGACATATCTACCTTCTTGTGATAGCCCTGTCAACCTGTGTATATCTTCTGCGTGGATTGGTATTTCTTTTCCTAGCCACGGTGACTCATTTTGGATCCTGCTCATTGGGAATTTTGTACACTACATCGCAGCCCCTATGGTTCCAAACACTCGAAGATTTCTGAGGTTTAGTATGGTTGATTGTTGGATACCTCTGAAGTTTAGGAGTACTCTTGCCGCTTCTTGTCCTGCTTCAGTGGCATAGTTTTCCATATAGAATTGTCTCTTAATTGCTAGGAATTGGAAAGAATCTGTCAGGTTTGTGTTGATCACTGAAGCGTTATCATATTTCCCCACCAGTGACTCCATCTTCTGGATTTTCTCATCGAGCTCCTGCCAAATGACTCTTGTTACCACCTTGGTCATTTTTTCTCTTCACTGGTATACTCGCAAAGCTACTCCTGCTCTTTATTTGTAAATTCCTACCTCTGGATACTCCCTCTGGACTTCTTCTGATGAATTTTCTCTTGCTGCTGTTGTTGTTTCTGGTTCTAACTCAGACTTCTATGGAATTCTCGCGCTTTCTTTCATGTAAGTTATGTAAGTAACTGGCACGCATGAGGTTGATAAGACCCCATAACTAATTAATTTTTCCTATTTCCCCCGCAGTTATAATTGTGTGATTAGTTACCATGATGAGGTGGGCTCTAACAAAGCTGACTGTGACTTTGATAATTGGGCAGATGTAGTGGGTAATGATTATGGCCTAATATGGAAAATTTGTTGCGGTATGGACAATACTAATTATGGAAATTACTTCTCAAATCTCAATAATCCTACGGATTGACATGGGTACTATGAGTCATGATGATGGAATGATATTTGACACATTTGTTCTCTGACATCGATGACACGCTGGAAACTACCCTCCCCCCGACCACAATCGGTTGTGTTACAGTCTCTGCATCACAACTATGAGTTATCTCTAATTTTGGAGTTTTCTTTATTGGGATTGCTATCTAGTCTCTTCTCGGGTGCGAGAGATTTATTGACTCTATCTATTCTAATCTACCCTACTGAATCCTCTCGGTTTCTAGAGTTATTGAAAATTGAAATGTAGAACTTACTCGTGATATGGCTTCAGGCGTGTTCCAATCACCCATCCTGGTAGTATCTAGCCATCCAATTGTGCTAACTGAATTGCTCCTGATTCTTGGATTTCAATTACATGGTACAGTCCTAGCCAATGTATTCTCAGTTTACCTGGGAACTTCTGGAACTTGATGTCATACAGTAAAACTTTTCCTCCGACCGTAAACTTTTTTCGCTTAATATGGCAGTCGTGCCAAGCTTTTTGTCTGTCTTTCTAGACATTTTGGTGGAACTCTGCTAGGAACCTGTCCTCTTCCAGTTCTTGTAGCTCTCACAATCACTCTTTCAGTGTGTCTTAATCTGATAAGTGTAGTGATGATGCAATTAGGAGGCTCGGTATGAAAAACTCAGCCGGTACCACTGCTTCCTTCCCATACACTAGCTGGAACGAGGTCTGGTAGTTTAATCTTTTGACAGTTGTTTTGTACGCCCAAAATTTTGCTGGTATACATTCGTCCCAATCATCTCGATCAGCGTTGCAGATATTTGTTAGACCCTTTTCCAGAATCTTATTGAATGCTTCTACTGTACCATTAGCTTGTGGATTGTACAAACTACTTTTATGATGTTGTACCATGAAATTTTCTAGCAGAGATCTAATCGTTGCATTGACGAAATGCGTACCTTGATCGCTTGTCAAACTTCTCGAGCAACCAAATCTGCTGAGGATATCTTCAAATATGAATCGAGCTGTTGTTTCGGTTGTGCAATCCTTCACTGGTATCGCCTCTGCCCACCTGGTCAAATAGTCTGTTGCAGTTATGATATACCTGACCTGTGAGTGCCTTGCGAGAGGTGTAATTGGTCCTATAAAATCAACGTCCCACTTTTCAAATGACTGCAGTGCTTTTACAGGGTGAAGTGGTAGCTCATCTCTGTGTGATGGACGTCCCATCCTCTGATACACATCGCATTTTTTTACAAAGGCCTTAATGTCCATGTGTACTATCGGCCACCATAAGCTTGTCTGAAGTATTTTCCTCACCGTTGGTTTTGTTCTGACATGCCCTCCCACAACTCCACAGTGGAATTCCCACAGTATGCTTTCCCTCTCATGACCTATGACGCATCTCCGCAAGATTTGGTCTAACCCCATTTTATATAGGTGTCCCGCTATTAGCTGATACTCTGTTGCTAGGACTACTAGATGTCTTTTCTGGGCTACTGTATATTCATTCAGGCGTTGTCCTATTGTCAGATAGGTTGCTATCTGATCTAAGTAGTTTGGGATGGCTTCTACTCTAAAAAGATCAGCATCTGGTAGCTGATCATCCAGAGACCCTCCATTTTCTCTGTTTTCTAGCCTTAACAAGTGTTCAGGACCCATGTTCAGTCTCCCGGGTTTTATTATCACCTCGAAGGTGAACTCTTGAAATAGTAGAAGCCATAGAAGTCTGTGAAATACTTAAACATACCTCCTATTAGGTAGTGGAAAAACTTTGAAGGGAATACACCATTGCCAACACTTCCCGTTTTGTTGTGGTGTAGTTTATCTCAGTTGTTGATAGCTTCTAGCTTGCAAAATAAACTAGGTGATCAACTGAAGTATCTCCTGGTTGAGCCAGAAATGCTCCAAGTGTGATGCTGGAAGCATCAATGTGGACACGAAATTTCTTGTCCCAATTACGGTGAACTAATATGGGCGCACTTGCCAACTTTTATTTCAAGGTATTCAGGGTTGTAGTGCAATCTTCTATCCAACTGAACTCCTCTGATTTCCGCAATAGCTTCTCTAATGGGGCAGTTATCTTCGCATAGTTGTGGATGGATCGCCTATAGTAGCCTGTGTGGCCTAGAAATGATCTCAACTGCTTCATAGTTTCTGGTGCCTCAATATTAATTATAACATCCACTTTTGTTGGATCAACGCAAACCCCTTGTCTGCATGAAACATGTCCTAGCAGTGTCCCAAAGGGTACTACAAAGATGCACTTCTTTAGGTTTAATGAAATTTGGAGTTGCCTACATCTATCGAACATTATCCTTAATAATCTTACATGGTCCTTTAACAGGCTGTATACTGTCCAGTCATCCATATAGACTTCCAGTAATTTGTGGATGTATTCCTGATGACATGGATGACAATTTGTGAAAATACTGCTGGTGCATTTTTCAAACTGAATGGAATTACATGATATGCAAAGGAGCCCCATTCGGTGGTGAAAGTTGTCTTATTCTTGTCTTCCTCGACTATACTTACCTGATGGTATCCTGAAAATCTATCTGTGAATGAATAAGCCTCATTCCCCGCAACATTCTCGAGAACCTCGTCACTGAACGGAGTAGGGAATGGGTCATGTATGCATGCATTTTTCAGGCTCCTGTAGTCAACACAGACTTGAATCTTAGACTTTTCATTTTTACTTTGTATGACTATAGGACTTACCCACACTGCTTCTTCCACCGGGAATATCAACCCTACCTTTAGCATCTTATCAATCTCTGCCTTGACTTTTTCTTTCACTCTGGGATTCAGACGATAGGGTCTGTGCTTGACTGATCTTGTGTCGGGCTTCAAAATTATATGCATCTCCCACATGTCTCCCTTTATTCCTTTCAACTCCGCTACTGAGGATGGGAACAAGTCTTCATATTTTTGTAGTAGATTGAATATCTCCTTAGTCGTCTCGGCATCCCAATAATCACCAATTGGCGCAAGTTTGGGCTTTTCCTCTGTCCCAATGTTCATCTTCTTGGTCTTCAATGGTAGCAAATGAATTCCTTATGTTGTCAGTCCTTCTTTAATATCCCGCTCCCCCTCTTTTTCTTCAAAATACAGATCTCTAAGACCTTCTATATCATCATCATCCATCTTTTTTTTTTTTTTTTTGCATGCTACTGATTGTCTAATGCCTTGGTTTGGGAGCAGTTGTTCTTCCTCCTCTTGAATCTCTGGGAAGAATAGTACCCTTTTTATGGCCTACAATGCTTGGGTGACTGGTTCTGTTTTTCCTTCAAAGGAGAAGCATTGTGTAAATTTATCCGCTACTTCTTGCCAAGTATTGGTTCCTCTTCCTCTTTTCTTCTCTTCAGTTAGGTACCACGCCTGCAGAATCGAATCCAGTGAATGTACAAACTTGTGTACCCACAGCTCTTCCAGGTATCCTGCATTCTTCCATTGGTTCTCACAATATTTCAAATTTTTCCTGGGGTCTGAGTCCCCTTGGTATATTTCAGTGAATTGTGGTCCCTCTTCTTCCTTGAACCTGGCTTTCAATGCTGCTGCAACATTGTCCCATCGTGACAGGGAGTTGCAGTGGTTGCTCCACCACCTTGCTGATGTGGATTGTAAAGCCACATCCATGAGTGGGACCCTATGGTCCACTGGTACCTTATATTCTATTCTAGCAATAAAGGTATTTACAGCATTCATATTTGACAGAGTTGGATAATCTCTTACCTCAGTTCTAATCCAGTTGATCCTTCTGATGTTGGCACATCTTCTTGTATTTGTCTCATATCTCCCCTACTGCCAATCATCCCAGGCTATCTCTAAGCCTAAGTCTGAGCTTTGAACACTTCTCCAACTCATATTCCCCCCCATTGTTGGAGTTGGAACACCTAATCCTACATGGGTAGGTGTGGAATGCGAAAAGTCACAATGGAGTCCAAGTGACCTTGGAATGTGAAACCAAGAGTCACACTATTGTACTATAAATGTACATCATGTATAATGGAAAAATAAGAAAGCCTCACACTTATCCTTCATTGTGTGTTGAGTCTCTTGTGTGAGTGTGTTCATCCTTTCTCATACACCATGTGTGTGTTTAACATGGTGTTTAACATGGTATCGGAGTTGATATGTCCATAACCAGCTCAACCTTGAGTGAGCCATTTGTGTTTATGGTCTGTGCATATCTGCAAAAATTCTAATAATTTTTGCAGCACTCAGAGATTGTTGCAGCAGACATTTTTCCGCATTCAGAAAGTGGCAGCCTTCAGAAAGTGGTTTTTAAGAAGAGAAGCAGTGGTTTTGAAGAAAAGCAGCGTTGCACATTCTGCAGGTTTTCTCACTGCACATTATTTTTCAATTTCCACTGCATACTTTTAAATTTCTACACAAGTTTTAGAGAGCTGCTAGAAAAATTGTTTAAAATTGATTTCTGAGGAAGTTTCTGGTTTTTAACTAGAAAATATTTTTGAGTTTTCACTGAAAATTTTCTGCAAAATTATGGGTTTTTCTGCTGAAAATTTCTTCATTTCTGCAATTTTTGCAAAGCCATGTTGATGTATTTCATTGTCTAAAAGTTGCTCTGAAATTCTTTGAGGCTGTTGTTGCCTTCATTTTTGCAATCTCTACAAGTTGTTTTACTCCTCTCTACTCTAATTAAAACAAAAAACAAAAAAAACCTTCTGCTCAATTCGGCCTTTCGGCCCCCTCAATCTACAACACCTCCCAATCCCTTCTCACACTCCATTCCCATCCCACCTACCGCTCCAAACAGCTGGCCCACGGCACAACCCCCTCCCCTCATCCTTATCGCTCCTGCCATTCTTCATAACCGTTCGCCCTCTCACCTCACTACACTCCCCCTTACCCCGTCCACTCCCTGCACACTCTACACACCCTACACACTCTACACACCCCTCTTCCCCACGCCTACCCCCTCCCAACACCTGCTCTACACCGCCCTCCCCCTTAACGCTCTACCTATCGGCCTTCCGGCCCATCCCCTCTCCTTACCTCCCTACTCGTGGCCCTCTACACACACTCTTCAACGCACATCCCCTACGTCACTCCCCTAACCGCCGCTCCCCTAACCCTTCACTCTATGCTCGAAAGTTCACAGCTCCCTTGCCGCACCTTACCCCACTCCTCGCACTCGCTCTGCAACCTACTCTCTCCTTTACGCAGACTCCCCCACCCTTATCACTCTGTCCTCCCCTATCCACATTATGCCCTCCTCTACGGTTAAACACCCCTCTCACCTTACACCCTTGAATTCTCACCTGCAAACCCTCCCCTCTCCCTCGCTTGGCCGCTCGGCCTTTCCTCTTCCCTCTCCTCCCATGAAAATTAATTCCCCTCTCTTTAATTTTTTTTTTTTTAATTTCGATTTTTTAATAAATTTTTTTTTTTTTTTAAATCCCTTTTCCCAATTAAAATCCCCTCCCCCCACATTTAAAAAAAAAAAAAAAAAATTTAATAACTCCCTCCCATTTTAATACCACACCCATAAATTTCCTTTCCATTTTAAAATCCCTCTTTCCATTATTTTAATTAATTCCCATTAATTTATTTTTTAATTACTTTTTAATTAATTAAAAAAAAAAAAGCACAGAGAGAGAGGAAAGAGAGAATATGAACAGTGAAAAAGAGGAAATGACATGTGAGCAGATGGACTGAATACATAGAGAAAATTGCAGTTTTGCATTGTGATTTGTGGCATTGACATAAGGGTGATTTTCTGAAGAATTTTATTTGAGAAGACAAGTTTGCCATCATTTTTAAAATAGCTATTTGAAGAAGAGAATTCAGCTGCCTTAAAGGCCTCTTGCACAATGTTTTCAGCTGCAAATTCAAACAAATATTTTGCAGAGATGGTGTATTGAATTGACATTGTGTTGCTTCAAAAATTGTTGATTGTCCTCCATCATTTGAGGAGCACATTTTGTACTTTGAGATTTCCATATTTGGAAATTCTTTAGAGTCATTTGTATTTGTTGAATCACATTGTAAACGGGTGCATTTTCAGTTGAAGTCGACACCCTTTCATTTTTTGAGCCTAAGTTGTTGAAAATGGCTAAAATCAATGAGGCATTAGAGTTGTTGAAAAACCTCATTCATTCCAATGTTGATGATGTGATAAAAATGAGCAAAAATTCTCTTTGTAACATTCAAATTTGTTTGCAAGATGCACAAGAAAAGATTGAGTTTTTGCAGTTGGAAACTCAGCTTCAGCAAGACGAAATTCAGCAAAAGAGTCACCATTCTGAACCTGTTTCTGTTCAGAAGATTGTGAAAGACTCTCATCAGAAGAAAGAAGATAAAGTTGCAGTTGATCCACATTCACCTCCTTGTACTAGAGCAGATGTACATGCAGATGCAGCAGTTCAACCTGCACTTCTCAAGCCCATCATCAGACCTTGGGAAGAGCTTGTCCACAACAAGCACCGAACTGGTCTTGGATATGAAAAGGATGTGTCCTTTCATATTCCAGACTACACCAAGCCCATCATATTTCAGAGTGCCGGATTCCTGTATGACAGTTCACCTGCAGCTGTTCCAGATCCTGTTCCACTTCCACAACAGATTGAGAAATGCCAACACTGTGATCGAGTTGGCCATATGAAATATCACTGTTTTGATCTTCATCCATGCAAGCACTGTGGTCGGCACACTCATTCTTCAGACAGATGCTTCAGACACAAGCCTCCTGCAAGAACCAAGATTCATCTTGGATGGATCGCTTCTTGGCAATGGGCATCAGCGGCCAAGAAGATGTTTACGACACATGTTAGAACTTGTTCACGGATATTGAGCAAACTTGCAGTTGAGTTTTCGCCATCATCTCACCTTGTCCCTGACAGGGGGGAAAATGGTGGTCATGTACAAGCTTCGACGTCAGATCAAGCGAGCCTGAGCCACAATCTCTCATTCCATGTTCAGATTTGTAGCCAGCAGTTCAAGCGAGCCTGAGCCACAATTCATCATTCTAGATTCAGAGATGTAGCCAGAGACACGGATGCCCATGAGCATGCCTTTGGTTGGTGGACAACCTTAAACCATCATCTTTGGTTGGTGGACAACCTTAAACCATCACAGGTAGTAGACCTCCCTTCTTTTAGGTTGAAGGTCTCCCTTTCATATATGAGGAACACTTCCTCTAGCAGAAGCCTTCAGCTTCTTGCCAGCTTTGGTTGAGTTCCAGGAAATGCTTCAAAGCATTCCAGAGTTGTTGGTAATCCTAAAACCATCACAGGTAGTAGACCTCCCTTCTTTTAGGTCGAAGGTCTCCCTTTTTTATGAGGGACAATTCCTCTAGCAGAAGCTTTCAGCTTCTTGCCAGTTTTGGAAGAGTTCCGGGAACTGCAACAAGTTTTGTGTTCCAGTGTTTGTGGTCATCCTAAAACCACCTCTTTTTTCCAACATTTCAGAGAGTTGATTCAGCCCAAGTGCTGCCATGTATACTTTGCAGATTTGTATTACAACTCTTTTCTTGGACTCACACATACCCCTTCGGATTAAGGGGGATGTTGGAACACCTAATCCTACATGGGTAGGTGTGGAATGTGAAAAGTCACAATGGAGTCCAAGTGACCTTGGAATGTGAAACCAAGAGTCACACCATTGTACTATAAATGTACATCATGTATAATGGAAAAATAAGAAAGCCTCACGCTTGTCCTTCATTGTGTGTTGAGTCTCTTGTGTGAGTGTGTTCATCCTTTCTCATACACCATGTGTGTGTTTAACATGGTGTTTAACAGTTGGGTTGATATAATCGTCTCTTTTTCCTGCTGTCATTTGATAAATATGATCAAGAAGTTGATCATCTTCTCTGTTGTCGACAGACTCTGTGTATCGGGGACCTTGATATGGGTCAAGTGGGCTGGGTAACCCTGACTTCCCCATATTCAAAGATCATCAGTTCCTTCTTCAAATCTATTACTACATAGTTCTCGAAATCCCAGTCGATCCCCAATAATGTTGGATAGGGATCCTTATCCCCCATAATGTTTATTACCTCGAAGTTTGTGTATGTATTAACTCTTGCAACATCAACTTCGACCTCCTCCATCTTGCCTATGGGCACAATGCAGTACTGGTTTTCCATGCAGAGTTGGATTGGTGAATATTGTTGAGATTGCAACAAGATGATGAGCTTAGTGGAAAGGAGTCGCCTTCACTAAGTGGGCTCGCAGGCTATTTTTGGCACAAAGTCTATTTTTAGACTATTTCTATTTTTAGACATATGGATCATGTTCTATGAGTTGCATGATGCTATTTTGTGGATGGTTGGTCAAGTTGGAAAAAATAGATGGACTTCTATTTTTATACATACTGGGCGAAATCTATTTTTAGATTGCCAGTCTAAAAATAGATATGTCGAATATTATTAGCTCTTAATAATATTTAGACTCTAAACATTATCTTATTCTCTTGGAGCACTTCAGTTAAGTGCACAGATGTGGCACAGGAGCTCACAGAAGGATTTACGCTATTCCTGAGGGTTATGTGGAGCTATTGCATGGATAATTTAGTTAGAACTCATGTGACAGAGTTTGGTGGAGTTGATTGAGGAAGTTAGTGGATTTGTATTCATTTTAACTAATCTAAACATAGTTGAGCTATTTGCATCTAGTTTAACTAATTGATACAATTAGTGAGAGTGGTGTGAATTAATTATTAAATAATTCACTAATTATAAACTCATTAATCAACTAAATAATGCATCAGTTAACTTCATTGCATGGACAGTTTCAGTGGAGACCAGTGCAGAAATAGGTGAAAGAGCAGGTTAACTATCAGTTGTGACTATACAGTTGCTATTTTCAACACACAGATAGGTGGAGAAGCCCATGAGGATTGCGTAGTACAAGCTAGCTTGTTTATCTATTTAATGAAGCCATCCCATAGCATTGATAACGCAATAGAGGTTGGCTATCAAGTGGCAAAATATTGGAGCATGTGTTTTGCTAGATCTAGCTTGATAGTGTGTAGCAATTTGAGGTTGTGCAGAGAGCTTGTGAGGATCTTTGTACTATGATCTCCATGACATATAATATACAGATAGTTGGGGTTTTCAGCTTTAATCTTTCCCATTAAATATTGTGTTCATATGTGTGATTGTTCGTGGCTTTAATGTGTGCATGCAATTGATTTTATTTCCGAAATTAATGATCAATGGTAGAAGAGATTCTGTATTATGCATGAAGCTAAAATATTGTGTGATCAGGAGAATCTCGGTGAATAATATATCATTTATTCAAAATTTCTACATGGTATCAGAGCGATATTGATCATTGGAGCAATTGCAAAACATTGAAGCGGTTGAGTTTTGTTCTGGTGGAATTCGAATTTGCAACAGTGTTTTCTTGGTGTCGAAGTTGAGATGTCTTTCAACGGATTGGGATTGGAGTATGCCCTTGAGGGAAGCTCGAATTATATTGCATGGAAGGACAGGATGGAGGTGGTGCTGGATGACAATGGGTTGAAGGATTTCATATATGCAGAAGTTCCAAAACCTACTTCTAGTGATGCTGCCGTACTTGACACATGGCAAAAGAAGACAGCAAAGTGTCGAAGGATTCTATTGGAAGGTGTGAAGGATCACATAGTATCCAGCCTTCATGGTAAGGCTTCTCCATTCTTGATGTGGAAATATTTGACAAATTTATTCCAAAGCAAGAGCGAACAGAGGAATTTGGCGCTCAAGGAAAAACTCAAGAACATAAAGATGGAGAAAGGTGACAGTATGCCCAAGTACCTCATGAAGTTCATCCAATGCAGGGATGAGCTGGGAAGTGTGGGGGTTACTGTTGATGATGAGGAATTGGTGAGCTTGGCTTTCCTTGGGCTTCTGAAGAGTTGGCACTTCTATCAAGATTTTGTCAATGGTCAGGAGAAATTACCAGGATGGGAGCGACTTTGGTTGGATCTTGTGCAAGAGGAGATAAGGCGGAGTACCAGGGACGGATATTCATCAAAGAACTCTAATGAAGAGAATTTCGTTTTGGCTGCCAAGTAAAAGAAGGGGAAGAGAAAGAAAGCTTCTCATTCCGGTGCGAAAGGCAAGAAGCAGTACATGTCCAAGGTGAAATGCTTTCACTGTCACTAACATGGACATTACACCACAAATTGTCCACAGAAGAAGAAAAATAAGAAGGCTGCTAGGAATGCAGCTGGAGAGGCCTTAGCCTCACAGTTTGAGCTGGATTTTTCGTTGATCGCATGCTTGGTCTCAAGTATGAAGGGATCAGTGTGGTTTCTTGACAGTGGTGCGTCTTTTCACATGACAAGAGATCGAGATTTGTTTACTAATCTGGATGAGAAAGATCTTGGAGTGCACATCAAGATGGGCGATGATGGTAGATACAGTGCGACCGGTATCAGTACCATTTCCTTTGAGAGGGAGTCTGGTAAACCCTTCATATTGAATGAAGTGATGCATGTTCCAGGATTGAAGAAGAATCTTATCTCTGTGGCGATGTTAGAAGACAAGGGATATGATGTTGTCTTTAGCGAAGGAAAGGCTTTCCTGCGCAGTAAGGCAACTGGTGAGACCCGGAGGATAGGGGTTCGAGTTCAGAACCTTTATCAATTGTAGGTAGATGGTTGCGCAGCAATGGCAGGCAAGGCAGAAGGAGTGGTGAGCTGGGATGATGGCGAGTTGTGGCACCGGAGATTGGGCCACCTTCACCATGGAGCTTTGAAGATACTGCAGCAGATTTCTACTGGGCTTCCTAAAGGCACTCTTGCGCAGTCAGATCAGTGCAAGGGGTGTACCTTGGGAAAAATTGTGAAAGCCACCTTTCACGAGAAGGATAGTCGCGCCACGACGATCCTTGAGAGAATTCACACAGACGTGTGTGGACCTTTCTCAGTAGCTTCGATAGCAAAGCACAGGTATTATGTGATATTTGTTGATGATTTTTCTCGTAAGTGTTTGATCTTCTTCATGCAGAAGAAGAGCGAGACATACTCAAAGTTTTGTGAGTTCAAGGCACTGGTTGAGAAAGAATCGGGGAAGCAGGTGAAGGCTTTTAGGAGCGACAATGGTGGTGAATTCATCTCTGGCGAATTCAAGGACTTTTGCAGCGCAGAAGGAATTCGAAGAGAGCTCATAGCACCACATAACCCACAGCAGAACGGGGTTGCTGAGCAGAAGAACAGAACGATCGTGGGTGTTGCACGGGTGATGTTTCATGATCAGGGCCTACTCATTCACTTGTGGGCGGAGGCATGTAATACTGCATTATATGTGCAGAACCGTTGTCCTCACAGGATACTTCACATGAGTACACCCGAGGAGGCATTTTCTGGTAAGAGGCCTGATATTTCCCATTTGAGGATTTTTGGTTCACCTGTTTACATTCATGTGACTAAGGATTCCAGGAAGAAGCTGGAGCCAACTGCAGAGGTTGGGATATTTGTGGGGTACACTGATACGCCCCACAACTATCGTGTGTATTTTCCAGACAGTCGCAAGACTTTTGTGAGACGGGATATTAAATTTCATGAGGAGAAAGCCATGAAGTGTTCGCTTGAGAGGGAGCCACACTTGAATGCAGATGAGGAGATATTAGTTCCTAAGGATGAGTCTCAGGATGTGGATCAGCCACAAGATGAGGTTCATGGAGTGGAAGAGACCACTCAAGCAGCACCAACCATCAGAGGGCGGAAGCGCACTACAGAAGCTGAGCGACTAGCTCAAGATGCAGAGAAGGTTGTAGGAGCACCTACATCACAGCGTAGACAGAGACAGTCACCTGACTAGTATACTGGATACATGGCTCTTATGAGCAAGTGTATCGTGACAGAGCCATCCTCTTTCGAGGAAGCTGTGGAGGACCCCGCATGGGTAGATGCCATGGTGGAAGAGTATGATTCAATTGTCAGAAACAGTGCATGGGAGATTGTCTCGAGGCTGGAGGGGAAATCAGTGGTGGGTTTGAGATGGATCTACAAAGTGAAGCAGGCAGCTAACGGGAGTGTGGAGAAGTATAAGACAAGATTTGTTTCCCGAGGCTTTTCACAGATTGAGGGGATCGATTATGTGGAGACCTTTGCACCTGTCGCAAGGTATTCTTCCATACGGACGATTCTTGCTCTCTCAGCGCAGATGGGGTGGCACATTCATCAGATGAATGTGAAGACTGTGTTCCTCAACGGAGTCATTGAGGAGGAGGTGTACATAGAGAAACCCGAAGGTTTCGAGATATTCAGCAGCGAGTCGCATGTGTGCAGGCTCAAGAGAGTGTTGTATGGGTTGAAACAAGCACCTCGTGCTTGGTACACATGGATAGACAGTTATTTCACCGGACTTGGATTCTCCAAGAGTGAGGCGGATCCTAACCTATACCAAATTGTGGTGGAGGGTAAGTTGTTGATCATTGTACTTTATGTAGATGATTTGATTTTGACAGGTGATGAACTGTTGATACACTCATGCAAGGATGATCTTGCAAAAGAGTTTGAGATGAAGGGCTTGGGCCTCCTTCATTATTTCCTGGGATTGGAAATTTGGCAGCGTAGTGATGGACTGTTTGTTTCTCAGAGTAAGTATGCCCGGGAGATACTGGAGAAGTTCAACATGTAGGACTGCAAGCCTGTTGATACTCCTCTTCCTGGTGGCTGAAGGAAGGAGGATGCTACTTCAGCGGAGGTAGTGGATGCCACTGTTTATCGACAGTTGGTGGGGTCGCTTATGTATCTGGTCAATACATGACCCGACATATGTTATGCTGTTAACCAGCTTTCACAAGCTATGGTTAAGCCTACCAAGCTCTTTTGGAAGGCAGGCAAGCATGTATTGAGATATCTCAGAGGCACATCGGGATATGGATTATGGTACAGACAGTCGGATGAGGTGAAGTTGTGTGGCTTCACGGATGCAGATTGGGCAGGGAGCCCAACGGACAGAAAGAGCACATCTAGAGGGATTTTCAGTATCGGTTCATCGGTAGTTTCTTGGTACAGCAGGAAGCAGATATCTATGGCACTCAGTTCAGCAGAGGCCGAGTATATGGCAGCGAGTTTGGCTGCATGCGAGGCTATATGGATGAGGAAGATCCTGGTCGGGTTGTTCGGTTCACACTTAGAGCCTATTGTGATTTATTGTGATAATCAGAGTTGCATCAAACTCTCGGTTAATCCAGTATTTCATGATAGATCTAAACACATTGACATCCGGTATCATCATATCAGAGATTGTGTGCAGCGGAAGGTCATGTTACTTTCATACATTCCCACGGAGGATCGGGATGCTGATATCTTGACGAAGGCGCTCACCAGGAGAAAATTTGAATACCACAGGGGCAGGATAGGGGTTGCAGATAATCCTTATCTTGTTGAGAGGGAGTGTTGAGATTGCAACAAGATGATGAGCTTAGTGGAAAGAAGTCGCCTTCACTAAGTGGGCCTGTAGGCTATTTTTGGCGCAAAGTCTATTTTTAGACATGTCGATCATATTCTATGAGTTGCAGGATGCTATTTGTGGATGGTTGGTCAAGTTGGAAAAATAGATGGACTTCTATTTTTAGACATATTGGGCGGAATCCATTTTTATATTTCCGGTCTAAAAATAGATATGTCGAATATTATTAGCTCTTAATAATATTTGGACTATAAACATTATCTTATTCTCTTGGAGCACTTCAGTTAAGTGCACAGATGTGGCATAGGAGCTGACAGAAGGAATTACGCTATTCCTGAGGGTTAAGTGGAGCTATTGCATGGATACTTCAATTAGAACTCATGTGATAGAGTTTGGTGGAGTTGATTGAGGAAGTTAGTGGAGTTGTATTCAGTTTAACTAATCTAAACATAGTTGAGCTATTTGTATCTAGTTTAAATAATTGATACAATTAGTGAGAGTGGTGTGAATTAATTATTAATTAATTCACTAATTATAAAATCATTAATCAACTAAAGAATGCATCAGTTAACTTCAGTGCATGGACAGTTTCAGTGGAGACCAGTGCAGAAATAGGTGAAAGACCAGGTTAACTATCAGTTGTGACTATACAGTTGCTATTTGCAACACACAGATAGGTGGAGAAGCCCATGAGGATTGCGCAGTAAAAGCGAGCTTGTTTATCTATTTAATGAAGCCATCCCATAGCATTGATAACGCAATAGAGGCTGGCTATCAAGTGGCAAAAGATTGGAGCATGTGTTTTGCTAGATCTAGCTTGATAGTGTGTAGCAATTTGAGGTTGTGCTAAGATCTTGTGAGGAGCTTTGTACTATGATTGTTCTCCATGACATATAATATACAAATAGTTGGGGTTTTCAGCTTTAATCTTTCCCATTAAATACTGTGTTCATATGTGTGATTGTTCGTGGTTTTAATGTGTGCATGCAATTGATTTTATTTCCGCAATTAATGATCAATGGTAGAAGAGATTTTGTATTATGCATGAAGCTAAAATAGTGTGTGTTCAGGAGAATCTCGGTGAATAATATATCAGTTATTCAAAATTTCTAAAAATATGTCAGCTTCGACCTTCCCAATGCTTCCCATGTCTTTCTTGGAAAAATGTTGACATCTGACCCTAGGTCAAGCATCGTGTCCTTAATTTGGAATCCTGCGACTTGAGTGTTCACCCGGAATTATTTCCCTATTCTCCTCTTATTTCTTTTGACTCTTTGTATGTATTTATGTGTTGCTTCAACTGATTCTCCGGGCTCTATGGTCTCCTGCACCGCCATTTCCAGGTTCTGCTTCAACTGTTCCAGCATTGGTGCATTGGTAACAATATTTAGAAATAGTCGGAACCATTCTTCTATCGCAGTACTTCTACTAGCTTGGTTCTCCTTAGTTACCTTGGGATGTGGTAACCCAATGCCTTTGCTTCCCCCAATTTGGGCAAAGGTTTCCACTGCTTCTTTAATGTATTGCTTTTGTATTTCTCGCTTAAACACTCGATTTGGAGATGTTGGCCTTATTAGTTTTATCGGGTCTATAGTCTGTGCATCTTCCCCAGTTCTTTTTCCTCCTCGTGTCACTATGGCTACGTTCTACGTAGCTTGAGCTTCTATTATTATTGGCTCTTCATTTACCATATTTGTTCCTCTTTGTCTGGATCTTTCTTCCCATCTTTTAATTAGCTTTGGGGAGTCTTCTATTGCGTGCGTGTTAACGCTGCACTGAGAGCACCAGGGTCTTCTAGGAAGTGGACATTCCCTAGCCACGTGCCCTTCTTGGTCACAACTATAGCATCGTACTGGTCCTCTTCCTCCAGCTCAGCCTCCTCTCATGCCTCCCCCTCGTCCCTTGGGAGCCTCATTCACTCTATATGAAGGCATGTCCAATCGTTTCGCTAATGCATCCAGAGCCCTACACTTCTTTATGTTGTGTGTTTTGGAAGCACAGAACTCACATTATATGTTGTTCGGAACGTTGGATTATTTTTTCAAGATTGGGCATAGGCGAGGCGAATGACCCATGCTTTTTCAAATCTCACAATATTCAGATGCGGCCTGATTCTGTTGTGCAGGGAACCCTGGGTACTAGTGTTGCGGCAGATATAACCCTTGAGTGTTTATCTGTGCAACTCCTCCTACAGGCATAGCTCCCTCTGCCGCTACTGCCGATGTCCCCACATTCTGAACCCGCAACCTTGGACACTCGGTTACCACGTGTCCCTCCATTAGACAGTGTGTACACCATACATTTGGTCTTACTGGCCGCATTGGCTGAATCTCTTTCAAATTTTCTGTTAGGCTAGCTATCTGATGTTGTAAACCCAGTATGGAAGGGTCTTGAGCTACGGCCCCTCCTTTGAACTCCTGCGAATATCTCACCATGGCCTCTATCTTCATAGCTTGATCCACTGCATCTTGTAATGTCTTGATATTCTGTTGTGTTAATGGAGTTCTTGTTAATGGAAGAAGGGCCTTGATGAACCAATCTCTCTGATGATTCGGATCGATTGGGTAACTCGGTTTACCAATTGCATCCTTCAATATTGTCATCAGATCCCATGCAATTTCCCCCTCTCGCTGCTTAATCTCCCACATTTTGGATAAACCTTGCTAATCTGTTTGGGGTAACTTGAATTCTTTAACAAATTCTCTCTTTACATCGTCTATCATTGGGTTCTAATGAGCTTCCAACCATTTGATAAACCAGCGTAGAGCTCTCTCCCTGAGATTAGTTTCAAAATTCGATCAACTTGCCTGCCTCTGGACCTACTGGAGGTCTCAAAATCCAAATCCCTATTCCCCCTTCCAACGTACTTGTAGCATCTCTCCCTCATCTCCTGCCCTTAGTATTGGAGGTTTAAGTATCCATCTCATATTTTTGAAACTCCATCAATCCTTCATCTACCATTAAGGCTTTGATCCATAGAGGGATCTCCTTCAACAGCTCTCCTCACAATCCTGATTTGAATGTGTCCTCCGCTTTTGAGAAAGACTGGTAACACTCAGTTGTGAACTCCACTATGTATCCTTCCAAGGTAGATTGCACTCAAAATCTGTAGCTCGGGTCAAATCGGTATCTAACCGATGGAGCACTACCAGATCTACGTGCAAACACTTGCGAGAGACCTTCCACGAGCTTCCTTGAACTATCTTGGCTTGTAACCTCTGCAACCAATTATAGATTTCCTTTGGAAACTTTCCCCATAAGATCTCGTATATATCACTAGCAGATTTAGAGAATAGAACCCGATCCTTAACAGTTTTCTCCCTCTGTTGTCTGAACTCAGCTTGTTGTGCTATGAACTGATCTAAGTGGTTATCCCGCTAGCTTCATATTTCTCTCTCGAAGATCTGTGATACCATGATTTAGTTCCCAAAAGGAATTTCAGGTCTCGGAAACTGAACCATTTGTTGGCGAGGAAGAAGGTCTCTTGGGCAAGACCTAGGTTCAGGATAGAGGCCAACAAGGTTTTTGTAGTAGTCTATCACAACACCCGCATTTTCACTATACTCCGAAGATCAGAGAGTCTCACCCAAGGTGTGTCGTGACCTTATTAAGATTAGGATCATATCAGGTATCGATCAAGCATAACTTATAGGATAAAACAGACGGAACTGAGTGCTTCGAACAGGTGTAAATACTCTACAAACAATAATACTCATGAACGTATTCAGGATGAAAAAACAAAATTTAAAGTGACCAATACATTCAACTTAACCAGAGACACATTACAGAACTAAGGACATCACACCCATATCATAGTATATTGCATTAACAATAGGGGACAGTTACATTGCTCCTCAGAGTGATCCTGGCAGGACTGATTAAAATATTATCACATAGAACAGAACAGAATGAACAGAGAGAACAGAACAAATAGAGCAAATAGAGCTCTCCTACGGCTCTCTTCCTCTGATCCCTACTATGCCAACCTCCTGTCTATGTTGGCAAACTTCCTATTCCTTTGCCAACGCGACTGTCAGTTTTCCCTTCCTTTCAGCTCTGCTATTTGTTGCATCCCCCTGATCACTGGGAGTTCCACTATTTGTTCTTGTCTCTCCTTTCTGCCATCTGTGCTTGTTTCCGCAATAGCCGCACCACTTGCTCTTCATCTCTTCACAACCATGACAGCTCTCTGTCTACTATAGTTTTTCTCTTCCTCCTGTTACCCACGACTCAAAACTATTTCATTTCAAAACAAGGGCCCCAACACTTCACGTCGAAGATGTTATGTTTGTACATAGGCTAAAGAAGAACCTTATCTTTGTAGTAGTATTGGAGGATAGAGGTTATGATGTTATTTTTAGTAAATTGAAATACTTTCTAAGACACATAGCTTCCACGAAAATCATATTGGAGTTTGAGTGAAGAACCTATACAAACTTGAGGTGGAAGATTGCACTGCATTGAGCCATAAGGCTAAAGAATTGTAGAGTTTATATGTTGGAGAACTTTAGCATGGGAGATTGGGTCATCTACACCATGGTGCCTTAAAAATAATTCAACAAATTACCATTGGTCTCCCTAAAGGCTCCCTTGACCAACAGGATGTCCACAAGGGTTGCACATTAGGGAAATATTTCAAAATCCACTTTCCATGGTTGAGATAGCAGAGCAGATGCAACCTTGGAGTGAGTCCACTATGATGTTTTTGGACCCTTTTCTATATACTCACAACAAAACATAAGTACTATGTTATTTTTATTGATGATTTATATAGAAAATGTTGGATATTATACACGCAAAATAAGGATGAAGTTTTCTCAAAATTTGTTGAATTCAAATCATTAGTTGCGAAGGAGTCTAGGAAGAAGGTGAACGCTCTCATGAGTGACAATGGAGGTGAATTTGTTTCAAATGTCTTCAAGGATTTATTTTCCAAAGGAGGTATTCAAAGATAACTGACCGCACCCCATAACCCACAACAGAATGGGGTAGCTGAAAGGAAGAACAAAAGCATAGTGGGAGCATCAATAGCCATGTTGTATGATCAACGGTTGCAATTACATCCATGGGAAAAAGCATGCAACACCGCAGTCTACTTTCAAAATTGGATTCCTCATTGAATGCTCGGTATGATCACATTAGAGGAAGCTTTCTCTGGGAGAAATCCTGATGTGTCTCATTTCATAATTTTTGGAGCTTCATTTTATTGTCATTTCTCCAAGGATTCGAGGAAGAAACTTGAGCCTACATCATGGTTGGGAGTTTTTGTAGGATACACTGAAACTCCACATAATTACTAGATGTATTTACCTTCATTGAGGATGACAACTGTGAGTAGAGATGTCAAGTTTGATGAGGAGAAGGCTATGAGATGCTCTCTGGAACTAGAGTTGAGTACCCCACTGGAGTAGGAGCTTCTAACTCCAAAGGAGGACCCTCAGGATGAGCTTCAGGAGGTTGTGGAGCATACACATGTAATGGAGCAGACAAGAGGCAAAGTGGAGGCACCCATTCAACTAGGATATTGTAGAGAGGGGAGAAATAGAATCAAAGAAGCTGATAGATCATTACAGGATTCTAGGTAGAATGTGGGAGTCCCTAAATCAGTATGTAGGCATAGTAGGTCACTTGAAAGATACATTGTTTACATGGCTCTTGTGACAGAGATAATTGATTCAGAGCCTTCTTCATTTGAGGATGCAGTATCTCAACTTGTTTGGGTTGGTGCCATGGTGGAAGAATATGAATCCATCTTGAAGAAAAATGTATCGGAGGTGATGTCAAGACCATAATGGAAATCAATGGTTGGTTCCAAATGGATATACAAACTGAAGCATGCAGTTAATGGAAGCATTGATAAGTACAAGACCATATTTGTGGCTAAAGGATTCTCTCATGTAGAGGGAGTGGACTATGAGGAAACTTGTGTACCAATTGCAATATATTCCTCAAACAGATCCATTCTAGCATTGGTTGCGCATATGGGGTGGAAAATCCACCATATGGATGTAAAGATCGCCTTTCTCAATGGTGTTGTTGGGGGGGGGGGATTTACATAAAGCATCCAGAAGGATTTGAGACATATAATCAAGATTCACATGTGTGCAGACTCAAGAGAGCATTGTATGGTCTCAAACAAGCACCCCGAGCATGATACACACAAATCGACAGTTATCTCAATGGATTGGGATTCACCAAAATAGAATCAAATGTGAAACTCTATCACATTGTAGTAGATGGTAAGTTGCTTATTCTTGTTTTGTATGTTTATTATTTAATATTCATAGGTGATGAGAAATTGATCCACTCTTGAAAAGAGGATATTGCAAGGGAATTTGAGATGGAAGACATGGGCTTAATGCATTACTTCCTCGGGCTAGAAGTATGGAAAGGTGATTGTGAATTTTTTGTGTTGAAGGGGAATTGTGCCTCTGAAATACTTTAGAGATTTCACATGGAGAATTGTAATCCCATGGACACGCCTCTAGCTACAAACTGGAGGAAGGACAGTGCCACTTCAAGTGAAGAGGTTTATGCTACCGTTTATAGGAAGTTTTAGGGTATTTGATGTATCTTGTGAACACAAGACCCTAAATGTGCTATGTAGTAAATCATCTTAGTCAAGCTATGGTGAGGCCTACGAAGTTGTATTGGAAGAAAGCAAAGCATGTGTTACGGTACCTCAGAGGCACTACCGAGTATGGATTATGGTACATGAGGATAGAGGGAGTGAAGCTCCAAGGATTCACCAATTCATATTGGGTAGGGAACCCATCAAACAGGAAAAGTACTTCAGGTGTTATATTTAGTGGTAGGTCTGCAGCTATTTCTTGGTACAGTAGGAAGTAGAGGTTTGTGGTACACAGCTCAACATAGGTTGAATACATGGTTACAACTCAAGAAACATGTGAGTCCATATGGATGAGGAAAATTCTTGTGGTTACTTTTAGTCAGGAGATGGATCCGATAGTGATATATTGTGATAATTATAGTTTCATTAAGCTCTCTGAGAATCTAGTATTTCATGATAGGTCCAAGCACAATGATATCTAGTATCATCCTTTACGGGTTGTGTGGAGAGGAGAATTATGTTTCTCCAGTAAATTCCAACTCAGGATAAATATACTGAGATATTGATAAAGGCATTTTCAAGAGGTAAATTTTAATTCCACAAGTGCAGGATAGGGGTGGTGAAAAATCCCTTTCTTGCTAAGAGGGAGTGTTAAAAAATGTAGAAAGAAAGGCTCAATTTCACTTTAACCTTAGTCAAATTGAGTAAATTAAATTTCCACATTAGCACGACAAATTGGAGGCGGTTAGTTATCTCAGTAAATTCGAGTTAGTGAGCTTAGAGTTCAGTCATGCATGTGTGATTGCTAAATTTTAGCAATCTATTTCAATTATTTCTAGTTGTATTCAGTTAATTGACCTATGTCTATTGATAGAGTCAGTGGAAGGTCAGTTGAGAAGTGGGGCAATATTCTAACTCATATATCTATCAATTAACTGTCAATCATCCCAAAACACTTAATGCATGAATGGACTTCAAATTGCTCAGATGGAGTGGAGGAGACAAGGCTAGTGTAACATGAGTTTTATACTAGTAGAGTGTAAAGTTGTTGCATGCAGTCAGGAGATCAATTCCTTGGTAATTACACAAGTAAATAGAGACTTCCCTATTTTTTAGGAGCTCGAATTTTCTCATACTTGTGCAAGGAAATAAGAGTCCTGACGAGAAGATAATTGGCTAAGTGTCAGCTAGATTCTCTCATTCAGCAGAGGGAACAGTTATTCTTTTGCAGGTTGTGCTCAAAGATGGAGAATGCAATTGTAATAGTTTCTATATTCAACGGATTAATGCAAAGAGGGTTGAGGGGTTTTTCCCAGTTGGGTTCCCCTAAAATCATTGTGTACTTGTGGTTTTTCTTGTTGCATGTCTATGTGTGTTGTTCTAAATTGTGGTTTCCATTCCACAGATCATTACAGTAGAATTGTGTCTCTTGTTTTTCAGTTCAAAATCTTGAGTAATTGCAATTTCTATCAAATTTCTACAATTTATTTCATTACCCATGAAGTTCACATAGCCTCATTTACATGAATTTTTTTAATGCATATTTTCTTAATCCCTAAAAACCTATAGATATACTTTTCTTTAAATAAAAATATCATTTCAACTCAAGACCCATTTTATAGATAAAGTAATTTTTAAATGAAATTTTGGGTCCTATTCCAAATGATGATTTGATATAATTGAGTTGTGTGTGTCTACCTCGTATACTTACTAAATAAGATGGTAATGCATTCATTGAATTTAAAAAATTTCCTTGGTATTTAACTAATTTTAACCTATAAAAAATGATTCCCAATGCACCTAAGGTGAAAATAAGGTTAAAATAACCAAACCTGCATAAAACTATCTGAAATCACTACCAATGATGGGGCGTGATCTAATGACCTAATATAAAGCAACATAACACTTTCTAGAAGTTTAGAGTCAATCAAACCCAGGAAGTGAAGTAGCAAGGACCATGATGCATGTAATGCAACTAATGCAATAACACAATATCTTACAAATAAAAATAGCATGATTATGCAAATGTTGTAAATTATCAACACTGGATTCAAAAACAAAAAAAATTAATCATGGATTCAATCAATTTTATTTAATCCAACAACACACCATCATTGAGTAATCTAAAGATAACAAAGCCAAAAGAGATAAAAGTCTACTTGATGAGGCACATTAAAATTTTTAAACAAAGGTCCCGAAGTTTGAAGATTTGGGGTCATTGAGGCCTTAAGGCTCACTTAAATTTATAGTTATATTTTAATTGTTTCCTTAGTTTCTCTACTTATTTGATTCCAAATAAGTGAGTTATGTTTTACACTACATTTTCCTTATGCAATTGGTTTTCCTTCCCCCTCCTACTTCTAGATAAGTTTCCAAGTCATTGATAAAAATGTAAAGGATACCTTGATAAGTGGATGAAGCTCACACATGCATCAAAACTTGTTATTTATTATCTATCGTCCCTATGATAACCACATTGAGACATACTTGCCCAAGATTTTCTAATTGATCTCAAGACGAATGATTTTGTTCATTGTGCAAGCTTGTAATAATAATATATCTAGAGAATTAAAGTTTGATTACTATTGAAACTTATTTATCCAATACTCGTATTATTTTATTTTATTGTAGTGTTGTAATTTTGTTCCTGAAAGTTATAATTGATATAGTAAGTTCATTTGATTTGCTCTCTATTATAATATATATAGTATAATTTGTTGATTTAACAACATACCTTGCATTAAGACTAGCTATATCAATCACGTGCATTCGTTACATTTAATATTTACACTTCATCATCATAATGGAAGTTGTTGATAGAAAACAATTATTTTTCAAAAATACACAATTTTTGGATTCAACAACTTTCCCTTTTTCGATAATGAAATTTTTTATGTACTCTTTGGCCTCTTTATTTGATTTATTCGTCAGTTATCATCAATGCCTCATTACCAACTAGATATACATCTATAATGCTAGGGGGTTTGAGCTCTCAACCATGAAAAAATTTCCTTCTTTTTCATCTTCATACAAGTTAATAAGTGAACACAACTTATGCTTGGGTTATCTATCTAAGTGATTTATCTATTCTTTATCCCTAGAGGTTTTGTTCTTTTAGAATTTTAGCTTCGAATTCATGCTTCCCTTTCCTCTTTCTAAGTTTCCCAAAGGTCACATTAAGAGGGGGTGAATCTGTGTGAGGTCAATTTAATATTTTAAAAATATTTCTTAAGCATTCATCCATTTAGTAGTGAACCATAAAAATCAAGTCACCAATTATATATATGCATCATGGTGACAAGAAGTGATCAACAACACAAGAGAGCATCACATCGCAATGAGACACAAATTTTTAGGTGGAAACCCAAATGGGAGAAAAACATCAACTCTTCTTCTGCTTAGTTTTCAATTCCTTTACATAAATTTGCAGGCCCTAAGCCATGGGATTCAACTACCCCCAAAAATATTCAAGTTGCCACTTGCGGTAAGCTACAACCTTATTGAGGCTCCAACCTTGAAGATGCAAGAAACTGATCATTATAGGTAACAACCTAATTGAGGCTCAAACCTTGATATTGAGTAGGCTCCAACATGATTTATGCTCCAACCTCAGCAATGAATAGGCTCCAACCTACTCCAAGCTCCAATATGATTGAGGATCCAACCTCAGCAATGAGTAAGCTCCAACCTTCTCTATGCTACAACCTGATTGAGGCCCCAACCTCAGTAATGAGTAATCTCCAACTTGCTCTAGGATCTCACTTAAAATGAGGTTGCAGCCTCCTTCCTCTGCTTCCTTGTGGACCTTTATTTCATCGCATTTTCAAATTGGATCCACAATCACAAAATATCATTGTATCATGATTATTTTCCTAATTTATGATCAAAATCTACCACTGAAACAATCATTGTGTTTTCCATACAACTTGCAACCAATGTCATTACGAACACTATACCCTCTTCCACTACATGATATATTGGAATTGTTGTCACAAAATTCATATCATTCTCTACTGTTGGTTTTCATATTGTTATCCCATAACTACTCCAACCAAAATTTCAATCTGTTTATTTAAAACCTTCCTCAGAACCTGTTATCTTCATGTGTCCAAAATATCTACAACATGCTCATAGACCTTCCAAAAGTGCACAAGACCTTCTAGTCATCAAATATGTGTTAAAACAACATCCAACCCTTCTATTTTTGTCCATATATGATCCTTGATCACCTAGCTTGTTCTGGATTTAAATTTGGATCAATAATGCCTCCAAAATCCCATAATAAACCATATATAAACTAATTGTTCAACAAAAATCATTTTCTGAGTGATTTTCAATATGACCATGGAATCCTAGTATAGATCGTTAGAAGTTTCAAACAGTGTGACAAAATGGGAAAATATATTAAAAATAACCAACATGTTTGTGTCATAAGTCGAACACTTGACCACACATACAGTATACCAACAACTTACCAATTGCACTTTCAGTGTGCCTTGGAACATTGGGCGATTCTCATTTCTTTATTGTGGAGTCAGTGTATTCAACAAAGCCCCATCAACTCTCTATAGATTTGTGAGTCCACATGGTGATACTATACTCGCACTCATCCGTGGAGGCTTAGGCCCACGGTGCAACGTTGTACTCAGAATTTTCTACATCAAGGTCTTAATACCATGATGGCGACAATGCTCTGCCTTATCCATGTCAGGGCCATAGGGGCTACAATACTCGGCCTCAGGGATCATGATGGCATATAATACTTTGCCTTAGGGGTCACTGTATATACCATATTGAACCTTCATCCACAGTGGCTACAATACTCGGCCTCATCCATGGTAGTTACAATACTCGACCTCATCCACAGTGGCTACAATACTTTGCCTCAGGGGTCACGATGATATACAATAGTTTTCCTTTGTCCATGGTGGCTATATTACTTTTCCTCAAGGTTCACAATGATATACAATACTCATCTTTTTCCTTAGGAGTCACATTAATATACAATTATCAACCTTCATCGTAGATTGTCGAGGGCCATATAGGCCTTCCTCTATCGATACATGAAAGCAGTGACAGGGGGGTGGGGGGGATGTTCATCGATACCAAAGTGGTGGCATGGCCACCATTTTTTAGAATCAAACCAAACTTAACAATAATGTGTCTCACATACAAACCAAGCTAGAGGAATCAAATGAGATCAAACAAGAATACCTTCAAAACAAACAAAATAGTTCCAACCGCAAACTGCTCACACCAAACCACAGAAAAATGACCAATTGCTAAATTTGTGTAACTAAACCATTTGTGATGCCATATTTATAGTGTCTATGCCATGGAGGGGCCAACCAATTTCGTTATGGGGAATTTAGAATTTTAATAATTTTGAATGATCGGGCTGACATCCCATGTAGTTGATTCATATGACCTAGACCTTAGGGTGTTTGGAAAACCCATCTATGATTTCAATGACCGACATGGTAGCCCAAGAGGGATGCCAAGTGTCACCCAAATTTTACCTCCTTATTGTTCCAAAATTGTTATTGGTCACTACCATGTTGCAACACCTTGTAACGCCACATGTCACTATGATAACGTCATCGAATTCCATGTCATCTCCCAATAAGATCTTTACATGTGTCAAATTTTGATTAGATATGATGGTCAAGATAAACATCATGTCGTTTGTCTTCAATCTAGTCATTGATAAGTTGGCAACACCATTTATTGACCCAAGATTTTCACATCATTTAGAAACATTAACTAGTGCACTAATTCTCGTTTCCATGGTCATTTATCTACTAATTTAAAAGTAGATCCACTCCAAACTTGCATGATATTTAATATATTAATATTTTGGGTTTGGCCCTATTGTTTGGCCTTTTAATATTTTCCCCAACTAATGTTGATATTTAACGATCCATAACTTCTCTTCCGGGAAGATTTTTTCTAAGAATAATATATCTTTGGAAAGGGTCACAATTATCTTTGGAAACTTTCTACATATAATTGTGACCCTTTGTAATAAAATTTGAGCATCTTAATTTCATCAAAAGTTCAAATAACTTAAAGCACCCATATCCTCCCATAAAGAGACCTTGCAAAAGGTCAAGCTATCATACTACTTCAAAAAGAGACTGCGGGCTTCTTTAATCATCAATTATGGTCTTGTTGCTCTTGTCCACATATCCCCATTGACATTAATGACATCCTATTGTTATTAATGACAACACTATGTGAAACAATCTCCCCCTTTGTCATTGATGGAAACACCCCTAGACATTGATGATCATTGAATTTCAAAGCAAATCATCATTGATGGTTGTTGAATGTCAAATCAAATAAAGAACTCCAAGTGAACTATTGCAATCTCTCCCTTCTATAATATAAGTAAATCTCCTACAATCTATCCCAATAACATAATTACAATGTCTGCATTCTCTTCCAGTAACATCAATGTCTGCAATCGCTTCCCCTTTGACATCAACGGCAAAGGGTCACAATTATTTGTAGAAAGTTTCCATGCATATTAACCATTATGAATATGTGTTCCTGGATGATCATGTGGACCTATCATGAACCATTTTCCTTTCTTTTTATATAGTCTCCCCCTTAAATCAAGATTTCTCCGCTTGCTAGTGAGTGTTCCTCTTCTCCCCCCGAGACCATGCAACCTATTGATAAGTTCCCCCTAAGATCATTCTCCTTTATTCAAATATATGTACTTGTTATCTACTCTAATTTTCATACCATTACCCAAGATTAATAAGGAATGTATGTCATAATATTCAAACAACAATATTTTTCCTTTATTTGTTATATCCATATATTATGTTTACATCTGAGATATCACCATAAAAATATAGTCCACAAACTTCCTTCAAATTTGCTTCTTTAAGGTTTGATATGTCAAATTATGATTCTTGAAAATTCTTTCTCCAAAATATTATATTTGAGGGATAATACATAATAGATATCCTCCTTGACCTCTTTTCCATATGCAAACATTGATAGGAAATATTTCTCTGTTGAACCATCCAGAGTTAAGTTTGAAATCTCGATTAATGTGACCTTCATTTTGACATACATAACATTCAACATTGGTATTCAATATTTTTTGATGAGGTTGATTCATTCTCTTTATTTCGTCGACATGTATCCATTTAGGTATCCGATCATATCCTCTATAAATAACGATATCATTGGTCCAAAAAACTTGTGCTTTATGTCCAAACTTAGTACATGAGTAACAATAACCAAAAAAAATTCTTTGAGTACATGAGGATGCCTTCTGGAGGATTCATAGTTTCTTTTTGTCCGACCTGAGCATGAGGCATACTCATTTTGTTATTCCTAATACCTTCCCCCTTATTTCTTGTGGAATTCTTGTGATGAACTATGTTCATTATCTTTCCTGCATTCTTTTTTTAATTCATTCCTTCTACATTCTAACTTCTTGCATTATACTCTTTACCATAATTAATTTGAGACTCAATGAAGTGAACCTACTTGGCTTGATGTATTGTTTTCTTTGGGTCTTCAAGTGAGTTGTTGCTTGATGTTATAAAATTTGGATCAATATTCTTGGGATGTCTTTCATTTTATGGTGGAACATTGCTCTTGGATGTTTCACCTCTTGATATCCAAGACCTATATTGATAAATGGATACCTTTGTATGTTGAGAATATGATCTAGAGATTTAGTTCCTCTTTTTATCTTTGAATTGAGTTGATCCAATTTTTCTCGTAAGAGGACAACTTCCACTTCCAATATTTCACATATTTTTTCCTTCTCATTTAGTTTTTCAAGTAGAAATTATTTTACCCTCTTCGCTTCTTCCAATTCAACTTTGAGAGCAATAATAGTGTCTTCATTTTGACTCATGTCTTGCACAATTGGTTCTATTTTTTCCTCGGAGTTATTATTTCCTTCAAATCACTTCTAATTTCCCCTTAAAGATCCACTTCTGCTTGGGGTTCTTAAATATTAGCTATGAATAGTATTTCGTTCCTTTCTTCATTAGTCGCACTTGCAGTGCTTTCACTATCGGTTTGTTCCTTTCAATGAAAAATATTTTTCTTTCCTATTTGCTTCTTATTTTAATACTTGGGTTTTAATTTTGATTCATAATCACTTTCATTCATTGTAGAAGAAGGACATGTAGATGCATAATGACCAATTCCTCCACATTTAAAACATTTGAAAGGAAGCTTAGCTTTGATCTTGTCAGTTGGACCTCTCTTGAGATTTCGAACAAACTTGGCTTCTTCTTCATAAAATTTTGAATTTTCTTGATCCTTTTTATTTTTCTCTTCTTTTTCTACCTTTAAATCTGCTTCCTTGACTCTTGAATGGTCTTCCTTGATTCTGAAGTCATATGCAGAAAGAATTCATTAGAGTTGAGCTATTGATATCTTGTCCACTTTTGCTAGTTCCTCAAGGGTTGATACTTTAGGGTTGAATCTTAATGGGAGTGATATTAATACTTTTCAAACAATGGAACAATCTTTGACTTCTTCACCTAGGTCTACAATGGAGTTCATTTATTTTCATCTTGGAAAATTTTTCTAGTTCCTCAAGGGTTAATACTTTAGGGTTGAATATTGATGGAAGTGATCTTAATACTTTTTGAACAACATAACAGTCTTTGAATTCTTCACCCCAGCCTAAAATGGAGTTGAAAATAATGTCTACTCAAAGAAAATATAAAGTGATATCCTCATCTTCTTCCATATTTAAACTTTCAAATTTACCTCTTAGAGCTTGAAACCTAACTTATTTAGCTTCTTTATCTCCTTCCTAATAAGCCTATATCTTATTCCATACATCAAGAGTTGACTTGCACTTCATTAATTTGACAAATTATGATTCTACCAGGCTTGTTAAGATAACATGCTTAGCTTGATAATTATATGTGTAAATTGCCTTCTTTGGTAGATTTGTTTGAATAGCAATGGGGAATCTATATTCTATGTTCACAATTTCCCAAGTGTCTACTCCCAAAGAGACGAGATACGTATCCATTATTATCCAACATAATGCATAATTGGTTCCGTAAAACATAGGGGGCTTTCCAAATGCTCTGGTAGTGGCCATTTATTCTTGAAATTCAACCTTCCAATAATTGGTTGTTCCTAAAGGACCTTACTCTGATAACACTTGTTGGCCCAAAGGTCACACTAAGAGGGGGGATGAATCAATGTGGGGTCAATTTCACAATTTAACAATATTTCTTAATCATTCATCGATATAGCAGTGAACCAAAAACATTATTTCATCAATTATATCTATGCATCATCATGACAAGAATCAGTCAACAACACAACACAACATCACGTCACAAGGAGACATAAATTTTTAGTGGAAACCCAAAAGGGAGAAAACCGCCAACTCTTCTTCTGCTCATTTTTCAATTATTTTACATTAATTTGTAGGCTCCAACCTGCGGGAGTTAACTACCCCCAAAATGTGCAAGTTTCCACTTACAATAGGCTACAACCTTATTGAGGCTCTGGCCTCAAAGATGCAAGTAGATGCTCACTATAGGCTACAAATTGATTGAGGATCTATTGTCGTTGCTACAATAATCTCCAAATTTTGGCCTATATTAAAACTTTGGAGCCTCCCTTTGATCATGTGAACTTTCATTCCTAGTTTTTAGATTCATCCCATACTTGTTTCCAAAGTTTCCAAGTCCATTTTGAAGGAATTTGAAGTGTCTTATTATGTTAAGAGAAGTGTCGTTTTTTGTGAAAGGTAGTTATGGCACACCTTTAAGAAGCATATTTGGTTCTCTCTCTTGAATCAATGGATTTTATCTATTATAGGTACATGCATTAGACTCATCCTTAGGGTATTATGTACTTTCTTGTTTTAGTCGACACTCGTGTCGTAAGTTATACCTTGAGTGTCGCACTTGGAGGTAAGTGTTATTCTGTTGTTGTTTCAATGGTTGCATGTTGATTTTAGGTACTAAGTGTCTCAATGTCACGCGGTTTCTCATTTATGAATGTGTGATCATGTTCAAGTCTTGTTACATGCTTCCACTCTCATCTTTTTTCCTTAATGATCTCGCACTTAGTCAATTTTGGATTTCTCTCTATCTTCGTAACTTGTCCGATAAAGCACTAACCTTTTTGCCTCCTTGAAATGTGGACTCTGCAGTCATAAGCCACAGTGAAGCACCCTCTACCTCCTAGAACTGTGCATTGTGCTATCAGAGAGAATTTCCTCCACCACTCAATCCTAGTGCTAAGTCACTCAATATTTGTCAGTTGCACTTGCCCACTACGCAATACTTCACCAGCCTTGCCTAGTGTTGCATGCTTCACACTTCCAGTGGATAGTTGTGTCATCCTTAGAAACTTTCCTTACTCAAATTTTCAATCCTTAGGTCCTCTTCTTCCTCAACTGCACACTGTGCAATTACAGTTCCCAATCATGCATATCTACCTTCTATACTTTCCCAATGTGTAATCTATGACTTGCCTCTCTCTCATCCATTATGCACTGTGCAGTAATTGTGCCTATTCCCTCACTCCTTTCCTCATGCTCTTGTGCACTGCGCTCAATAACGCATGTTCCTTTCAATATTGTGCATTGTCCCAACATAGTCAACATGTTGTATGAGAAACATGATAGACGAGGATATTTTGGGACTGATGTCGTCTTGTCATGAGCAAACTTCATTTGCAAGTGTTATTATATTAACATCGCATCATGATGCTCAAGGAGGATTTCAAGGAGATACTACAAGAATAAACTTATGAAGTTGAAGATACAAGGATATTGTCAATATAATAGATAAAGGGACAGTAGATCACAACATAAGAATGGAGATTAAGATCACATGGAAGACTTTATAACATAACCAACCTTTGGAGGATGAATATGATGTACAAGAAAGACTTATCATGGAGATTTGAAGATATAATCAAGGAGAAAATATTAGCATTGATTCACCACATTTAAGTTCCATGTTACCATCACCAAGTCATGGCTTCTCAAAGTGTCACCATAAAGTCATATGTCATTGTATTTTGTGACAAATTTGTAAAAATTTAATATTGTATTTTCAAAAAATGAGAAAATGTAAAATGTGTGGAAGCCCAAATGTCACACATAGAATGTGAAAATTCATGTAGAATCTCAAAGGTCTCATAGGAATTCTAAAATTCACTGGGATCTCAAGAGTCATGAGGGAATATCAAGAGTCACAAGGGATATGGAGAGTCACCTCATTCGTTATATATACACCCTCATAGCTCAAGCAAATGACTTTTCACCTTGGATTCTCAAGCTAGGAATAGGATAGAAGATTAGTATTTTGAGAAGCAAGTAGTGGCTTAACATTCCACTATTGGAACTAGTGTTGTATCATTGTAATGTTGTATCCTGAAACTTTCACCTTCTAATTCGAAGCTCTTGGAGTTGGCACATATTAATGCATATGTTGTGAATGATTGTGAGACTATTATTTCATTGTTTGCATTGTATGTTTATGTTTCTACATACTAATAAAAATGAACTATTTTTTTGCCTTTAATATGCATCTTTGAATTGTGTGTCTCTTTCTTTCATGAGCATTATTTATTTTTGAACTTTTTTTCAAGATAACTAACGATTCTCTTATATATGTGCATGTGTATTTATTAGGATATTACTATTAATTTTCTCTTAAAGACTCACTTTCTCTTCCCTTATGTGAAAGAACCTTTATACACTTTGCAATTGAATACATCACAAGGCTAACTTACTTGTTCATCTTAAATGTATATGTGTTTCATATTGTGTTGTGTATTGTAGCAAATGAAAATAATTAAATGTATGGTAGTTAGACCCATTTCATAGATGGGGCACCTACTCCAAATGGTGTGAGTCTAATTTGGACTCCATATCGGGGAGACCCCCTAATTATTGGCAGAATCCAGCACCGTCAACAATTCTGGTGCTAGAAGGAGGGAAACCTTTTATGGATGATAATTCAACACATTGACATAAATAACCTTATGTCTAAGATAGCAATTATCTGAGCCTATATCCAACTCATATATCTGAGAAAGAAGAGTCATCTCACCAATTTCGGTATTGTGCCTATGAATTCACTTATGAGAAACTCCTGACAATTCCTACTATTACTCGTCAATTTGATAGAACTCTTGGATTACTTCCTATCACATTCATTCTTCCTCATAAGTAATCAAAGAAAGAGACAACTCATCGTAGTGTTTTAATTTCTTCAATGGAAGAATTGGTTACTGTAACCCTTGAAGATTTAGTTGACTCTCTTGAATAAAATTATCATCAAGGGAATCTCTGTTGGGGAAAATTCGGAAGAAGACGGGGATGGTTTTCATGTTTCAGACGAAGAACAACTGATAGCTGACAAACACTCGAATTATAATGAGGATTTTAACAATGAAGGAGAAGAGTCTTCGGAATCAGAAAGTGAACAGGAGGAGGAGAAAAAAGACATGGTCAATCACCAATTGTATTGCATGGCCCAAGGGAATCTTTCTCATATGGGGAATCTTACTTACAAAGTATGATTCAGAAAAGAAAGTGAAGGTCGAAGACCACATTGATGACTTCTACTTGCATCTACAGATGTTAGAGGTATGTTTAGATGATGTTTCTTGTATATTATTTTCATACACCCTAGAGGGTAGAGAATCATTTTGGTACCATAGCCTTCCACCAAATTCAATCCATAATTGGAGGGAGATTAAACGATTTTTCTTAAAAAAGTTTGATGATGATAAAACTCTTGCCATATTACTTAAATAACTCATAAAAAATAATATGGGGGATAAAGAAAAGGTTAAAATTTATAATAAAATGTTTACAGAGATTTTGAATAAATTCCCCATTAATGTGCAACCTCATGATTCAATCACCAAGGATTATTATATTATTGCCTTACCCACTAACATTTTTGGTTTTGTTAAACTAGTTGCGAAGGAAACTTTGTATCTTAACTTTGCAAAATAAATTGTTGTTGAAAAGTACTTAAGGTCTATTGGGTTCATTATTGATCAAGAAGACTCAAAGGACTCTAAATATATTGGTATAAATTCCAAGTCTCTTCCATTAAAACTAAAGATAAAGATCCCTTTCACATGGAAAGCTTGACTAAATTCTTGAAGTCGATAACCAATGAAGTATCTGAACTCAAAGGAAGTCAAGTGAGGCTTCTGATAATAACAAGTATTTTAAGCCATGTCTTAAGAATAACATCAATAAACTAGCCAAGTCCGCACAAATCTCTAATGTTGTGTTCAACGTTGATAACTTGGGCATGGATAACTACTATAATTTTCATCAAGAATCACATTCAGAGAAAACATGCCCACAATCAAAACAAAACATGAATGTTATGGTTTCCAATTTCATAGAGATTTTTTCAATAGAAGAGCATTTAGAGCATACTCAAGAGACTGATGAACCAGCCTTGACAAATGAAAACACAAATGTTGGTGATTCAATCTTCACATTTGATCTTATATTGAATAATGATCGACAAGGTGCTAGTGATCCCCCATCGAGTGAAGCTCCTCCTCAAAAGCCATATAAGAAATATAATTTAAGGATCAAAGGACCAGTGCCTGAGAAAGATGTGCAGAAACAATTTTTGAGAAAAAAATTACCTCCTAGTAATCATGCTTAGATAACTCAAGCTAAATCTAGAAATTCTCAACCTTAGAAGAGTACTTTCACAAATAATGAAAACAGGTCCATCACTCCTGAGGTAGCGAATAACGCTTCACCGCCAACCACTTTAGCACACCCTACCCAAGATGAGGACATTAATTATAGCATTTTTGAAGACATGAAGAAAGATCGCGCTAATATTTCCATATTTGAGCTAGAAAAGTTGATAGGGAAACATGAGTTGTCATTAAAGTATTTTCATATCAACCTCCATTAGGTAGAATGTTTTCGACTTCTCAATCCTCGTCCGACATATCTCCTACTATTCTCGAATTGGTAGTTAACATAGCTAATGAAAATTATAGATCTAATATCCTCCCTTTTCTTTTAAGTTTTTATATTTTCAATTATAATGTATGTAATTTCCTAGTTGATTTTGGTGCATGCATGAATGCCATGACTTCATATGTTGCAAAGAAAATCAATGCAAAATGGGAAAATAATGATGCCAAAACCATAAAATTAGATAGATCTTTAGTGCAAGAAATTGGTGAGCTTAACAATGTTTTAATATGTTTATCATCAAATCATAGACTTCACCAATGTATTGATATTGCTATTGTGGACATTTTGGAATCTTATGGCTTGCTTTTAAGCAGAGACTGGTGTAACAAGCTATAAAGATACTTTGGTATTGACTGATCGCATTTGTGGCTTCCTTATAAGGTCAATAATAATCAGATTCAAGTAGAGAGTGAAATTTTCATGAAATATACCATCACGATGCTTGAAGCTCCTAATGAGCCTATTAGTTGTGCGCGAGTAATTTTTAGAATTTTTTTTACAGGTTGATCATGGATGTTATCTTGTGCAACCAATCCCCTCTACCACCAGATACACAGTTGGAACTCCTTCCTTGCAATCCAACTGGTGTTAATGATTTTTATAATATAAATGTAAATAGTACTAGTGTAGAAACTAACCATGTTGTTGCTAAAAATTGGACTCTATATTTTGATGGATAAAAAACATGGGAGGGTTCTAGAGATGGTCGTATTTTGATTGACCTGCAAAAGAATGAGTATATGATCTCATGTCTAATGGAATTAGAGTGCACGGATAAAAAAAATTGAATATGAGGCACTCATTCTGGGTTTAAATAAATCCATAGGCCTCAAGGTAGAGTTGTTCAAGGTAATAGATGACTCAAGTTTATCACACGTCAGGAATGAAATAATATTCATTATATGCCACCTAATATGAAAAACCACCAGCAAGAGGTATGGTGTCTTATTTCATTCTTTCAAGATTTTAATATCGAAAGTGTTCCTAGGATTCACAATGCAACCATAGACACATCAGTTAATTTTATTTCTAAGTTATCACCACTTAGAGATGGTTTTCTATTGAGATTATTTATAAGCCATCTATACTGGATAATATCATTAATTTTCGTGTTTTCAATGATCACTAAAATATACTTGATTTTATGGCTAATTTTGATGTTTTTAAAGACACGATGATAGATGAAGATGAGAACAAAATGGCTTTGCAGGAATCAAATCAAGCACATAAAGGGAACCCCATGCCTAAGGGTGTGCTATATTTAGAAAAAATTCTAACTTGCATAACCGATTTAAGGGACCAATCAATGCAAAGACCCATAGTTCTACATTGTTAGACAAACAAGTTAACTTGTGCATCAAGGAATATCTGAAATATGTGAACTTCAGTACGTGTTGTTCTCCCTAAGAGCGACAAGCCTTTGTTTGTCTCTTCAAACATTACCGAGATGTGTTCGCATGGGCATATGATGATCTGAAAACTTATGATACTTGAATTATATAGCACGTGATACCCATTAAAGGAGGGTTGAAGCCATTTCAATGGAAGTTAAAAAAAAAATCATCCTACACTTAAACCCATGATTCAGAAAAACTGAGAAAATTACTAGATGCTCATATCATTTTTAAAGTTTTTAACTCTACCTAGGTTTCTAATTTGGTCTATGTCAGAAAGAATTTTGGAGAGATATGCTTATGTGTTGATTTAAGCAACTTGAATCGGGCTTCAGATAAAGATAATTATCTTGTGCCATCTATGGATCATATACTCTACACAGTATCTAGGTCAAAGATCTTATTGCTATTAGATGGATTTTATGGATAAAACCAAGTTCTAATAGTATAACCTGACAAACTAAAAACTACATGCAAAACTAAATGGGGTACTTTCGCACTTTGGAATATGTTGTTTGGACTCATAAATGTTGGTGCTACCTTTCAGTGAGCTATGGATATCACATTCCATGGATTGGACCTAGTGTGGTCGTGTAATTGAATGATGTTACGGTATTTTTCAAAGAACTAAGGAAAATCTTTGAGAAGTAGAAAATATGGTATTTCTTAAAATCCAAAGAAGATCATCTTTGGAGTGTCTAAGGGCAACATATTGGGACACATTATAGCCAAGAGCAGAATTAAAGTGGACCCAGAGTGGGTCAAGACTATTTCTTATATTCCCTTTCCCATGAATAATAAATCCATGCAATCCTTCTTGGAAAAAATTAACTTCCTACGAAAATTCATCTCGAATTATGCACAGATTTTTAAGCCATTACAACAGATGATCAAGAAGTAAATAGTTTACAAGTGGGACCAAAGAGATAAAGATTCCTTCACTCGGATTAAAAAAGCAATTTTTTATGCTCCAGTGTTGTATATTCTAAATTTTAATAAATGTTTCTTGTTGAATGCATTCACTTCTGACACATCTATTGAAATCCTTAGCAAGGGTCTCGAGTTTGTTGTTTCCCCTAGGAACATTCCAAAAGAAAGCATCATTTGCAAGATTGAAGATGGGATTCAGGGTTTATCCTTGGATGACAAAGAGGAATTAAGACAAGAATGTTCCCTTATAATGAGGAAAGAAAAAGCCTGTAGGCTTAATCTAAGCAAAGATGAGCTTAGTGCTCTTAAGTCCCTTCATAATAATGACAAAATTTTGGTCCTAAAGGAAAGTAAAGGAGGAGATGTTGTGGTTTTGGATAAATATGATTACATAAAGAAAATGTATAAGCATCTAAACTGCAGTAGTTATAAAAGACTTAGCTCCAACCCCATGCCCAGGGTTATAAAAGAAGTCAAGAAGGCAATCATGGAATCTTGTCTTGATGATAAGTTGAAAAAGAAGTTAATCCCTTCCCGTGAAGTTATCCCTAGAATTTATGGATTTCCTAAATTCAAAAGGAGGGTTTTCCTCTCGGACCAATAGTTAATACTATCAGATCCCCCACCTATGAATTAGCAAAATATGTTGCCAAGATTCTTAAGCTCCTAGTTGGAAACATTGACTCATTCATAAAAGACTCTAATGATTTTGTAAAGCTTATTAAAAATGAGAGGGTAGATGATAAGGATATTTTAGTGAGTTTTGACGTAGTGTCATTATTCACCAAAAATCCTTTGGATGAGGTTGTTCATGTTATTAAAGAAGTCATTGATCCTGAAACAACTAAGCTTGCAGAGATTTTTTTATGTTTCACTTTTTTTAGCTTCTAGGGGATTATTATGAGCAAGTATCCGGTGTCGCAATGGGATCACGACTCTCACCCATTGTTACTAACTTATACATGGAGGAATTTAAAAATAAGGCCCTTGATTCCTTTCCCTTAAAACCAGCTTGGTGGAAGATATTTTTCGATAACATCAACATAAAGTGGTCTCATGGGAAGGAGAATCTTGAAAGATTTTTTAATCACCTTAACTCTATTTCAACAGAAATTAAGTTTACTATGGAGGTTTAAGAAAATAAGAGCATTCCATTTTTAGATGTTCTTGTTACCAGGAAGGAGGATGGAATGTTCGGGCATAAGGTATTTAGGAAGAAAACTCACATTGACAGCTATATTCATGCTAAATCTTACCATCATCTAGCTCAAAATTTTGGTGTTCTGAATACTCTTACTGTTAGGGCCCTCAGAATATTTGACGCGGAACACTTAGTGAGGAAATCAATCTCTTGACCTTTGTATTTAAAGTTATAGGATATAAAGATAGGGATATTAAGAAATCCATAAAAAGAGCTGAGGGTACGGTCCTTTCCCGAGAGCACCAAGAACCTCAACCTATATGTGATGGGGTTTTCCTACCATACATCCAAGGAGTTACAGATAAGACCGCAAAGGTTTTGGGAAAGAAGGACACAATCGCGTGGTTTACAGTATCAGGAACAATAAGACAAAGAATGCGGTCAATTAAGGATAATATCAATCACGAGCAACTTAAATGAGTTTATAAGTTTTATTTTTTGTGTGGGAAAAGTTATATTAGGGAAACCGGATGTTCATTGCAAAGGATATTGAAAGAGCACGAAGTCGATAATAAGAATGGGAGATCTTGCACCTCAACCCTTGCAGAGCACTCCTCAAAGACTAATCATCACATTTGTTTAGAAAATGCAAAAACTATCGAAAAATGAAAACCAGAGAAGCTCTTGAGATCATTAAGCATCCACATAATCTCAACAAGGATGGAGGGAGTGAATTAGTGGTAACTGGCTTCCTCTGATCAAACAAATTAGTTCCTCTAGTCCTTCTTCCCAGGTATAGTAATCTCAGGTATAATTTCCTTTCCCTCTCATCATTTAACTTCTTATCTTTAGGCTTAAGATTTAATAATAAAAAGAAAATTAACAATAATAATAATTAATATTAATTAATTAAATTAAATTAAATAAAAATAAAAATTAATTAATTAATTAAATTATATATATATATATCAATATTAATTAATTTAAAACTAGTTGTTATTAATCAATTTATTTTAATTTTCAAAGTCAAACTAGTTGTCATCCTAATGGCTAGTTTAGCCATTTCTACATCTATTTAAACTCAACGTCCTAATCTGATCTCTCACCTAGTCCTGATGATGGACCACACTGGTTGGTTCGAAACACGTTGACAATGTTTATTTGCATGTGATTATTACCGAAAGAATTCTATAATTTTAAAATACTTATTATTAATTAAAAATAATAATTAATTAATTTAACAAAATTAACTATTTATTAATTAATAATGAACAATCAAAATAGTTTTAGATCTAAGTCTTTTGTGATCCATAATGTAGATCATTGTCTTTCAGATGAATCACATCATTAGGATTTGGTCGATGTTTCGAACCATATAATGTGGTTCATCTTTAGGACAAGGTGAAGAAGCTAACCGATCTTATTGAATAAATAGTGTGGATGCATCATTGCCCAGAAATAGCCGTTGAGAACTACCCGTTAAAAACTAGCCACTATTAAATTAGTTAATTAGTTATTAAGAAAAAATATTTAAAAAAATTTAGCTGTTAAGAAGTATTGTTAAGAAATATTATTGACTAATAATATCAAAGAATTTATAAATAAATATTTAATAAAATGATTCATAAATTTGTATTATTATAATAGGATAATATTGAGTTAAAGAGTAAAGAAAAGGCCAAAAGAATTTAATAATAAATGTTTAAATGAAAAGGTTAAATTTTTTATTTTTTATTTTAATTTATTATTATAATCTATAGGATAATATATAATAACTATATAGAACATTAAATATAATAAGAATATTAAAGAAAGTAAAAGGAAAATATAATCAAATACAAGGGAATTAAAAACAATAAAGACTAGATGTCAGGAGAGTCTCATTGCAGGGGGGAAGAAATCACCTAGAGAGAATCGGAGTCCAGCTCTTAATTTCCAACCATCATCCTTGTTGAGATTCTTGGCATGCCTCTCAATCTCAATAGCCTCCCTCAGCTTCCTATGTGGAAAAATTGTGTCACCATGTATGCATTGAGAACTCCAAATTCAATGCTAAAGTTTATCATTTCCACCATAGGAAGCTGAGGGAGGCTATTGAGATTGAGAGACATGGTAAAAATCTCAACAAGGATGATGGGCGGAAATTGAGTAAGAGATGGACTCTGGCGCTCTTTAGATGATCTCTTCCCCACTGCGATGATACTCTTATGGCATATGGTCTTTGTTGTTTTTAATTCTATTTTCTTTGATTATATTTTCCTTTTATCTTCTTTAATATTCTTATTATATTTAATGTTTTATGTAGTTATTATATATTATCCTATAGATTATAATAATAAAATAAAATAATTAATAAATAAATTCAACCCTTTTATTTAAACATTTATTATTAAATTCTTTTGATCTTTTCTTTACTCTTTAACTCAATATTATCCTATTATAATAATAAAAATTTATGAATCATTTTATTAAATATTTATTAATAAATTCTTTGATATTATTATTTAATAATATTTCTTAACAACTAAAAAATTTTAAATATTTTTTCCTAATAACTAATTAACTAATTTAATAGCATCTTGTTTTTAACGGCTAGTTCTCAAAGGCCATTTCTGGGTAATGATGCATCCACATTATTTATTGAATAAGATCGATTAGCTTCTTCACCTTGCCCTGAGAATGAACCACATTCGATGGTTCGAAATGTCGACCAAATCCTAATGATGTAATTAATTGAAAGACATTCATCTAATTAAAATAGTTGTTATTATTATTAATTTTTAAAATAATTATTATTAATAATTATAATTATTATTATTAATTAATAATTATAATTATTAATATTAATTAATAATAATTATAATTATTAATATTAATTAATAATTATTATTATTATTATTATTAATTAATAATAATTATTATTATTATTATTATTAATTAAAACATTATTATTAATTATTAATAATAATTAATTATCACTACTAATAAAGCAATTTATTTTTATCTTTAGGAAATTTAATATATAGTTTGTTATTATGAATAAAAATCAATTATTATTAAAAAAAATTAAAAAAAAAACTTTCTGCATAATCTAGGTTTAGGCTTTTGGTTGGCTCTCTTTTGATGTTCATTCCTCTTATTACTATGTATCCCTCATTTTATCCCTCTTTCAATCATTCATTCAAATAGTCTTGAAGATGGATCCTCATTGGGATTTGAAACATCAACAACCTTCTTGTAACACTGTGGATAATCCAGATCATTGATCTTCACATCTATTGTGGTCGTTCTTACTTAGAAGGACAATCAAGGAAATTAACAACCCATATCCTTTATGAGTGTTGGCCTACATGGATTAGAATTGAATTATCCCATCGTCAATAAACAAACATGTGTAGTATACAAGGCAGTGAAGCATTTTAGGACTTACCTCTTGAAAAGCCATGTTATCCTCTTTGTGCCTCATCCATCGATTATATCACTTTTTTTGCAACAATATTTGGGTGAGAGGAGGGAAAATTGGATGACAAGCCTTCAAGAATATGATCTATAATTTAATCTAGTTCATACAATAAAAAGACATACTCTCTGTCACCTTGCAGCAGAAGTAGTCAATTCACTAGAAGGATTATTTTGGATGGGAACAAGAAATTTAAATGTATAACATGAAGCAAACTACCCTTGATGAACATCAAAATCTATAGCAAGGCACCTTTTCCCCACAATTATCAGCAAAAAAAAAATGGTAATTCAACTTAAAGCTCTATGTTATCAGCTTGCACATGGTGTGCTCTTTCGGAAGCACCACAATGGTGTCCTGCTCATATGATTAGAAGCATAAGATTCAGAAAGGATATTGAAATACATTCATGTTGGGTCAATTGGTGGCCACTACGCAGGTGACACTACCGCTCATAAAGTTATGCGAGTCAGTTATTATTGGCCCACATTATTTAAGGATGCATATGCCTATGCTCGCAAGTGCCCTATTTATCAGAGATGTGATGGTCGAGATAAGAATTCATCAGCCCCATTGCAACCCATTGCCATTAAAGAACCATTTTAACAATGGTGATTTTATAATATTGGTGAAATTTTTCCACATTCATCAAAGCAACATCGATATATCTTAACTACCACAAATTATTTTACTTGGTGAGCTAAATAAGCTCCATTGAAACAAGTGAACAAGTAGGAAGCCATCCACTTCCTTAAGAATAATATTATTACCAAAGTTCGACATTCCCACGTCACTTAGTTTCTATAATGCAACTTACTTTTCATCGCTAAAAATTTATGATTTTTCATTGGATAATGGTATTGTTTTAAAGCACTCATTTAATTACTACCCTTAAGGAAACAATTTAGTTGAGTCTACTAATAAGAGTTTAATTTGTACGATCAAGAAATTTTTTTACTCTGAGTAAAGGACATGGCATAATGCATTGGTGAATGCTTTTTGGGTTGACAGTGTCACACCAACACACTCTCTGAATACCTCCCCTTACTTCCTCGTGTATGGAAAAGAATTAATCCTCCCTCTAAACATTTAACTCCCGAATCTTCAAATTTCACAAAAAACTATAGGTAAACCATGTCCTATTGTTCAAAGCAGGATAAACACTCTTCTGAAATTAGAGGAAGAAAAGCGCAAAGTGAAAGAAAATTTTGTCATACACCAGAGTTGTAACAAGCATTTGTTTGATAAGAAATCTATGGGGAACAAGGAGTTTAGTGTGCGAGACCTAGTATTGAAGTGGGATGAATCCCATGAAGAAAAAGGTAAAACACAAAATTTCAATCCCTATGGATCAAACCCTTTGTTGTTCATGACAAGCTTGGCCACCATAGTTATCATCTCCAATCATTAGATGGAAATACAAATTCTCTTCTTGTTAATGGTCAAGATCTTGAGTGTTATTTTCAATAGCAACCTAAGGTTGTGTTTCTACCTATGTATATATCTATTTCCTGGTATGGTTTTTTTTTTTGGTTCATGTCATGTCTTGTCCTGTACTTATTCATTTTGTTTTATGAGTCTATGTAAATAAGACCTTGTGTGGAAGTGTTTTGTTGGGTTCTAACCAATGTGGTGAAAGTTTGAAAGGGCTTTGTGACATACAATAATACCCAGTTAACTTTTGATCATGCTTCTTTACTTAGATCTGATCACTTTAAGGTCAATGATTTACGAATGGAAAATACGATCCATTCAAATTAAAATCTTTAAGAAGAACCATGATGCTTGTATCTATTTTAGCATCTTCATTCCTCAACTCGGTATTGTGATTGAATATTTTTTTTGCTGCCAATCCAATCAAGTAGAAAAGGGAAAGGAGAATATTAAGAGTGAGCATATCAATTTCAGAGGTATGTAAAAGTCTCTGCAATAGGGATAACCTATTTTTCTCTTCATAAGTCAGGATCCCACTTCCACCTTGGTGATATAAATGTTGATAAAATTCTAATGAGCATATTGAAAATAAATAAAGGGTGGCAGAAGAGAAAGGCTTCTTGCATAGAGAGGTAAATCAAGCAACTTCGCGGGGTATTAAAAAATCTCAATGTCAACAAAGAAATGTGTGTGTTTCTTGAAAGTGACTCTCTCAAGATATTGAATAGGCCTGTTGACAGCTAAGCAACACTAGAGACGGTACTAAAACTATGATCATTCTAAACTCATGAATATATATCATCCTTCTCCTATATCAAAACAATTGTGATATGGTAAGCTTTGTAATTGTATCTAACCGAGGAAAGGAATAGGAGAGACTACACCTATAATTGGGATAAATGGGAAAGCTAAGCTAATGTATATGATTAATCAATACTTCCTGAAATACTAGACCCTATGCATAAAGCCAGACTTTAACATATAAGTTGTGATTCTTCCAGGTAATCGCCAAGTGTTTTCGCTGCTACAATACCCTCTAAATTTTGGCCTATATTCAAATTTTGGAGCCTCTCTTTGATCATGTGAACTGTCGTTTCTATTTGTTAGAGTCATCTAATACTCATTTCCTAAGTTTCTAAGTCCCTTTGGAAGGAATTAAAAGTGTTGTGTGATCCACACTTATGCAAGAACACAATAAAATACAGAAATAAACATAAACGTGGAGATGCAGCAAGAATAACACTTCATTTCATTAATATCAAATACTGAAGAAAAAAAATGCTTATAGTCATAATGGAAAATAAACTAGCTCGGGCAATGGTAGCTTATCTCTGAGAAGAGATGTGACGGCTACATGTCTCTGAAATATGTTACAATGAGGCTCAAGGGAATTTTTATTATTGAAAAACATGGGAAAACCATAAACATCCAAAAACCTAACCCTAGGAGAGGAAGCGCCAAAACTATGGGCCCTGTTGGGGTAAATTGGTTCATCAACTTCCCGAGGACGTAAATTTGGCATATGATCTTTGTTTGACATGAAAAATACCTCATTAGATATATCTATCCGAGGAATATAACTTTCAAGTGACCACCTTGGTTTGGTTTTCCGCTCTGGAAGTTCAAGACCCAAAAAACTGCCAAAAATAGTAAATTGTGCTACCATTAAGGAAACTAAAAAACTAAAAGAAACAATAATGGGGGTCCTAGTGAAATATGAGGGTGGTCACCAATACCCACCTGGATCAATCCTCCCCCTCTTAGGAAGCAATGGTTCCCATTTTGTAGAGTTCCTCCATGAGATGAGGAAATTTCTGTTCAATTTGGTCCCTAGTGAACCACTTGCCTTCGTGAAGGCGTTAGCCTGCTTTGACAACTCGATATAGCTGGATCCTTTGCTGGCAGGTGTTCTTGATTTGTGTGTTCATGATTCGATCATATGTGGCTTGTTCCATGCAATCTGGGTCTAATTTTGTTGGTGTGAGTTGTTCTACAATGTCGAATGTGTCCAACAATGGTGGAAAGTAGGGTCGAAGATGGTCTACATTCAATATTGGGTGAAAAACCAAGGAATGGGGGAATACTGAGCTAGAAGGTATTGTTCCCTACCACCTTGGTGATCGTGTATGGCCCATATTGGAGCGGTTGAAGCTTGCAATGGGGCCCAACGAGGCACTTTTTCTGCAAATGTAGCCAAACTTTGTCGCCCACCTGGAACTTGTGTGGCACCTGATGTTGATCATGTTGTTGCTTGTACTTAGCATTGGCTATGTCCACTATGTCATGGACCTTTTGGTGGATGTGTTGAATGTGCTCAATGAAGTCATTCGCCTTGTCGGCTTTGGACTAGACATGGGTTGAATCTACGTGAGTAGCTGTAGATGGTATGGCCACATCAATGGGACATAGTGGCTAGCATCCCAAGCCCACCTGAAAGGGGTTGTGGCCAATTTAGTTTTGGAGAGCCCAATTATAGTTGTGTTGAACCTAGGGGAGTATTTCATCCCATGTGTGTGGATGCTTCAAGTTGTACATGCGCACAATGTGTACGATCATCCTATTGACGACCTCTGTTTGGAAATCGGTTTGGGGTGGAAAGTTGTGGACTTAGTGAACTTGGTTTCCAATATTGACCAGATACTTGACCAAAATTTACTGAGGCAGCTGTTATCCCGATCTGAGGTAATGGACTGTAGGATCCCAAATTGTACCGACACTCGTTCAAAGATGATTTTAGCAGTGGCTTATGTTGTGATATTCTTCTTGCAGGCCGCCATAATGGGAATTTTAGAGAATATTTCAACGACCACAAAAATGTAATCATTTTCGTGCTTGGTAGAATGAAGGCCCAACATGTAATCCAAGGATAGGGATGTTGGGTGTGTAGCTTTATTATCTTCTTTATTTATATATATCGCCGCATTGGACCCATTTTCTTAATGAATCGAAAACATCGCCCATCGTTTGATTGTTGTCAGGGCCCCTAGCAGGAGTTTGCAGGCAATGCCCTTGAAGCTAAAACTAGATGTAAATTTTCCTTGTAAAATATTGTAATTTCATAGTCAATCTGGGTTTTTCATTAGGCAAATGATCTGACGATATAAGTTATGTTTAATTTAGGGTTCACATGAGGGTATTGTATTGTGGCTATGTGTGGTATGTCTATTCTAAGTGAGAAGAGAAAAGGGTACTATGTGAGAGAGTAGAAGATATTACTACGTATCTGCTATAGGTTGTGTCTCTTCATTTTGCTAGATAATATAAAGGGAGGAATGGTTGTTTCTTCGTGGATGTAGCCCAAGTTGGGTGAACCACATATATCTGTGTCTCTCTTGTTTATAATGTTTTTTGTGTTTGTATTTCCGCATATTTTTGTGTTCCATTGCTTTGTAATATATAATCTTATAACAACTGGTCTCAGTGCTGTAGGTCTATTTGGTTGATAAACTCACAGGAAAGAAGGGTTCCTTGTTCGATTTGAAGCAATGGAAAAATATGGTAGGTTCAGGGTCAAGAAATTTATTGGACAAAACTACCTGTTGTGGAAGATGTAGATGGAAGACTATATGTATCAAAAATATTTGTACCTAACATTGAGTGGAAAAACAAATAATTCATCGAGTATGACAGACGCACAATGGGAGATTCTCGATATAAATGCACTTTGAACAATACGGTTGTGCCTCGTGGCATCAGTATCCTTTAATATTTCAAAGGAAACGACAACAGAGGCTTTAATGACGATATTGGCTAGACTATATGAAAAACCCTCCGCCTCAAATAAAGTATTTCTTATGAAGCGTTTATTTAGTATGAAAATATCGGAAGTTGGATCTGTTGCTGACCATTTAAATGAATTTAATACAGTTACCAATCGGTTAAGTTCTGTAGGGGTAAAATTTGATGATGAAGTTAGGGCTCTGTTATTTTTATGCCCATTGCCATAAATTTGGAATGGTTTAGTTTTGGCCATTAGTAACTCTGTCTATGGATCTAGTACTTTAAAGTTTGATGATGTTGTCAGTGCCATCCTTAACGAGAAAATGTGATAGAAAAGCTCTGGTGAGACATCAATTAATTCTTTGAGTGTAGAGCCTAGGGGAATAAAAAGGAAAGAGCCCAAGATATAATAGTAAGTTAAGGAAAGGCAGATCCAAGTCGAGATCGGGGATAGTGTGCTGGAAATGCAGGAAGAAAGGACACCTGAAGAAAGACTGTAAGTCTTGGAAGGGAAAATAACGAGACGCGTAGTAGGAAAACAATCATGAAGCAAATGTGACAGGTGATGTGTTGCAAGATTATTTTCTTTAGCAAATGTTATTGATGCCTGGGTGGTAGATTCAGGGGCCTCATTCCATGCCACACTTGATAAGAAATATTTTCATGACTATGTTTAAGGATATTTTGGACAGGTTCATCTTGGTGATGATAGAACTTGTAAAATCGTTGGAATGGGTAAAGTTCTTGTAAAACAACAAGAATGGAAACCAATGGCTATTAAATGAGGTAAGGCATGTCCAGATCTAAAGAAAAATATAATTTCAAAACTGCAGTTACATGGTGAAGGTTGTGTGATAACTTTTACAAATAAAACCTGAAAGGTCACTAAAGGAGCCCTGGTAATAGCAAAGGGATAAAAGGTTGGTACATTTTATTTATGCAATGGTATTTCTAATTATGTTGATGCTTTAAACTCCACAGGAGCAGATGCAACATTATGTCATCATAGGCTCGAACACATGAGTGAGAAGCAGACGAAGATTCTTCACTCAAGAATTTTTTTTCCATGTTTGAAGAATATTGATTTGGATTTTTGTGAGAATTGTGTTTATGGAAAACAGAAGAGAGTCATATTACTTGGAGTTCGAAAAGAAAAGAAGACTGAAAAATTAGGGCTTGTGCATACAGATGTATGGGGACCTGCTCATGTATCATCTCTTGGTGGCTCTCATTATTATGTTACTTTTATTGATGATGCAACAAATAAATCTAATGTATTTGATACTTTCAAGAAATGGAAATCTTTGGTTGAGATTAAGACATGAAAGAAGTTGAAGTGTCTCAGATTAGACAATGGAGGTGAATATTGTAGCAAAGAGTTTTATAGGTACTATTTAGAGCTTGGAATTCACAGAGAGAAGAGAGATCCAGGAACACCACAGGAAAATGGTGTGTCAGAAAGGATGAACAGGACAATCATGGAGTATGCAAGGTGCATGAGATTGCATGTAGGATTGCCTTTACAATTTTGGGCAGATGTAGATACTATTGTTTATCTAATAAACAGAGGACCTTCAAGTTCCTTGGATGGTGGTATTCCAGAGGAGGCATGGACAAGTAAAAAGGTAAACTATTATTTTTTAAAGCCTTTTGGTTGTGAGGCCTTTATCCATATTAATAAAGAAAATAGAACAAATCTTGACGCAAAATCAAAGAAATGTACCTTTATTGGATATGGTGTTAATGATTTTGGTTATCGCTTATATGATTATGAAAATCACAAAATAATTACGAGAAGAGATGTAATATTCAATGAAAAGGTCTTGTATAAGGATCAGTTGCAGGAAAAGAAACGGGAAAAAGAAAACAAAGAATACATAGTTCTTGATGAGATCACAGAAAAATTAAAGGTGTCTGAAAATAATAATAATCAACATCCACAACAACAACGACCACAACAATAGCAACAGGCACCTCAAACACCTGAAAGTAGTGTCAAAAGATCTACCAAGACAAGTAGACCCCTTGAACGATACTCTCCTTCATTTTATTATGTATTGTTGAATTATTCTAGTGAACCAGAATGTTATGAAGAAGCAATACAGGTAGAAACTAGGAAGAAGTGTGAGCTAGCCATGAAAGAAGATATGGACTCCTTGGTACATAATCAAACTTGGGACTTAGTCAGGTTGCATGCAGGTAAAACAACATTATATAATAAATGGGTTTACAGGTTGAAGGAAGAAGATGGAGGAAAACAGAGGTATAAAGCTAGACTTGTGGTGAATGGGTTTGCACAGAAGAAAGGTATTGACTTTGATGAAATATTTTCTCCTGTTTCTAAAATGACTTCAATCGGAACTATTTTAAGTCTTGTAGCAGCGAAATATTTTCATCTTGAACAGTTAGATGTAAAGACAATCTTTCTCCATGGAGATTTGGAGGAAGAGAGCTATATGCAGCAACCACAAGGATATGAGTTCAAATCGAAGGAAAAATTAGTGTGCAGGTTGAAGAAGAGCTTGTATGGCTTAAAACATGCTCTGAGGCAATGGTATCTAAACTTTGACAGATTTCTACCTGAACAAGGTTATACTAGATGTCGCTCTGATCATTGTGTTTATCTGAAATCAAAATTATGGCAGCTATATTATATTGTTAGTGTATGTAGATGACATGCTTGTTATGGGGTTTAACATGCAGGAAATAAATGTACTCAAACAAAAAATCGAAAATTAATTTGCAATGAATTATTTGGGAGCTGCAAAACAAATCCTTGGTATGAGAATAACTAGAGACAGAAAAAATCACAAATTAACATTGTCTCAGAATGAGTACATACAAAAGGTGTTGGAAATATTTAATATGTAGAATGTAAAACCAGTTAATAAACCTTTGGCTATCCATTTCAAAATTAGTAAGGAGATGTGCCCCAAGACCCAAGAATAAATGGATTATATGTCTAAGGTTCCATTTGGATCAGCAGTTGCAATATTAATGTATATAATGGTCCGCACAAGGCCTGATATTTCACATGCAGTGGAAGTTGTAAGCAGCTACATGAAAAATCCAGGAAAATAAAATTGGATGGTAGTGAAATGGATTCTCAGGTATTTTAGTGGTACCACAAATCAAGCATTATGCTTTGGTGGTTCAAAAATTTCTCTACAAGGATATGTTGATGAAGATATGGCAAGTGATAGAGGTAACAGTAGGAGCACTACAAGGTATGTATTTATTATATGTGGAACAACTGTCAGTTGGGTTTCAAAAATGAAAAGTGTTATTGCACATTCAACAATGAAAGCAGAATATGTTGCTGCTACAAAGATTAGTAAAGAAATGATTTGGTTACAAAGTTTTATGGATGAATTAGGTAAGAAGTAGGAGATGGGAAGGTTATATAGTGATATCTAGAGTTCCATTCATCTTGCAAAGAACTCAACATTTCATTCCAAGACTAAACATATACATCTCGAAGTACCATTTCATACAGTCAGTGTTTGAAGATGGGCAGTTGAAGCTGGAACAGATACACACTAGCTAGAATCCTACAAATATGTTAACAAAAGTTGTAACCAGGGAAAAACTGAAATTCTTCTCAGTTTCAATTGGCCTTCAAGTAGATGAGAAACAACCAGGTCCAAAGTGGAGTAATTTTCCAGCAAATGAATCGGCAATGGAGTTGCTACAATCAATCTCCAAGTGGGAGGTTGTTGGGTGTGGAGCTTGATTATCTTCTTTATTTAGATGTATCGCCACATTTGAACCATGTTCTTAACGAGGCATCAACGCCGCCCGTTGTTTGATCATCGTCAGGGGGGGTCTAGGGGGGGGGAATTTTATGAGCACCCCCCCCCCTGGTGGGGATTTGGGGGAAGCACCCCCGAAGCTAAAAATAGATGTAAAATTACCTTGTCAAATATTGTAATCTCATAGTGAATCTAGGTTTTCATTAGGCAGATGATCTGACTGTAGAAGTTATGTTTAATTTAGGGTTTTTTTTCCTAAAAGGTAACCCCTCAATTCACATGAGGGTATTGTGTTGCGGTTATTTGTGGTATGTGTATTCTGAGTGAGAAGTGAAAGGAGGATTGTGTGCCAAGAGTAGAGGATATTACAGCGGATCTGTTGTAGGTTGTGTCTCTTCATTTTGTTGGATAATATAAAGTAAGGATTGGTTTTCTCTGTGGACATAGCCCAAGTTGGGTGAACCACATATATTTGTGTCTCTCTTGTTTTATATGTTTTCTTTGTTTGTAGTTTTGTATATTTTTATGTGTTCCATTGCTCTGTAATATATAATTTTATAACAATGGATTCCCAAGGTCGACTAGGGGTAAGCAGCGAAGTATATAGGCCTTTCTTTTTTATGGTCGGTTTGGAAATGGCGCAGTGCAGGATTTGATGTACTTCCCAACATCATGTTGAAGGTTCGGCCAATAGAAATACTTCTTCAGTATTGCCATTGTTTTCTCAACACCAAAATGTCCAGCGACCCGATTATATTGCGCTTCCCAAATCATCTTGGCACGCTCGCTTGAAGGAACACAGAGGTGTCCCAGGTGGCATAACAGTGCATCCTTGAGGTGAAAATTTGGAACTTTCTTACTCTTCAGAAGCATCTGGTATGTGTTGCCGAATTCTGGATCACTTTTGTAGAGATGCGTCCAATCCGAAGTCTCGTGATCATAAGAGTCGAGCACAGTGGTTAGCACCAAAATCGGTGGTCGACTAAGGAAATATGCAACATTATTTGTGCTTCCCTTCTTGTACTATATGTTCAAATATAATTTTTGCAAGTATGTGGACCATTTCTGATGGTGATCATTATACAACTTCCCTTGTGTCTGTATGAACTGCAGGGGTTGGTGATCTGTGTGGATGACCGTGTCCTTCCCCAAAATGTAGTGCTTCCATTGCCGACAGGCCTACATAATGGAATACATTTCTTTGTCATAAGTGGGATACTTTTAGATTGTTTCTGAAAGTGTCGCACTATGGTATACCACTAGATTCCCTTGTTGATTAAGTATTTCCCCAATAGCATAATCAGAGGCATATGTCTCGATCTCAAATGGTTGTTGCAAGTCTAGTAATGTGAGCACTGGTGCAGAGCAACGGTGATGCTTCAACTCAGTGAACGCCTTCTGTTGAGATTAAGACAAAAAGAATTTTTCTTTCTCTCCTCCCTTGGTGACTTGACTCAAAGGCCAAGTGATATGAGAGAATCCCAACACAAACCTATGGTAGAAATCATCAGGACCCAGAAAGTTGCAGAGCTCTGTTAGTGTGGTTGGGGCTAGCCAATCCTGAATGACCTAGATCTTGGTTGGGTCCACATGCACCCCCCGCTCATTAATAATGTATCCTAGATATTGAACCTGTGTCATGCGAAAAGTGAATTTCTCCAAATTGGCACACAACTTGTGTTGTCGCGGTGTTTAGAGGACCTGTCGAATGTGGTGGATGAGCTCTTCCCAACTTTGGTTGAATATCAGGATGTCATCCAAATATACCACCATTAATGAGTTGGTGAATGGTGGAAATATATCATCCATCAAACTCATGAAGGTTGCGGGAGAATTCATCAACCCGAAATTCGATCGGTACTTGGTGATACCTAGAATTCAAGTCGATCTTGCTGAAATATTTGGCCCCCTTGAGTTGTTCAAGAAGGTCATCAATCCTTGGGATCGGATACCTATTCCTTACAGTGATCTTGTTCAATTCTTTATAGTCAATACAGAGTCTCCAAGTCCCATCCCTCTTCTACGCCAACACGATCGGGCTCCCACAACGCGATCAACTAGGTTATATGTGACCTTTTTGTAGCATCTCCTAAATTTGCCTCTTGATTTCGTCATTCTCCATAATAGAGCATTGATAAATTGGTCCATTGGGTAGCAGTGCGCTTTGAGTCAAATCGATGGACTGATTCACCTGACAATGAATAGGTACCCTAGCGGGTGAGGTGAAGATGTATCTATACTCCTCCACAACCTTGTCCATATGTTGTTTCCATGCAGAGGAGCCCCGTTTGGAGGTCATGGCTATAATATTATTTTTTCCTGAGGGCGGATCACTAGGAAAGCAAATTTCCTAGTTTCGTAAATGAGCTTACTACATTTTTTTCAGTGATCAAAGGGATGGCAGTATATAGTGCTACCTTCAGTATCTTGTACAACTTATTTCCCAAAGTAACAATAACAACACGAGGCCTAGAATCATACACAGCATGTCGCTTCCACAAGTATGGTTGGCCTAATAATACATCACAAACATCAAGAGGAGCAATATCACATAATGCCTCATCCGTGAAGGGCTTGATGTTGTAGGGAAGGCGAAATTGTTGGCTAATGCGGAGATTTCATCCTTGGTGAATCCACCCTTTGGTGTACGGTTGTGGGTGTGTTGTCGTTGGCAGGCCCAGCCTCTTCACGACCTCTGCTGAAATGAGGCTATTTTGGCTCTTACTATCGAAAATGAACTATAGCAGGGAACCCTTCACCCATAACTAGGAGTGGAAGAGGCACTCCCCCTCCTCTTAATCATCAGGTTCCTCCTTTTGGATCTTGGTGGTGGAAACAGTGGCATTGGGCTCTGCATTGATATTTCTTCCCTTTATCATTCCCCTTGTCAGGTTTTGACTCAGATTCAGAACATGCATCTAATTCAGAAGCCTTCAGCTCGATCACCAGTGACTTCTTGGCCTGACACTCATTTTTGTTGTGAGTAGAGCTCTTATGGAACTCACACCACTTTCCTGCGTCCTTCTTTATCTTTGTAGTGTTGTTCTTCGCTTATGGCTTTGGTGGGTTGTCCTGGGCTGCCCCGCCTTGGCTTTGTCCTTTGTTCTGCAATTTGGGGGTGTCTTTCCCTTACTTCTAATTCGCAAATCCAAAGTCTTTCTTCTTTTGTTCTAATTTCTGCTCAATCTTGGCAGCATACCGATATGTTGCACCAAGCGAGGAGATGTAATGGAACTCTATTTTCTCCTGAATGTATCTATGTAGACAACTGTGGTATTTCAATGCCAAATGTTTCTTTGAATATTTGATACCCAACTTTGTGTGTGGGGTATGGAACAAATTCGTTAGCTTATGCACATCTTGATCCCTTTGTTGCTGCAACGTAGTCCATTGTATGTACTTGTCCTCATATCTCCCCACGGAATAATATTTTTCCTTGATGGAGTCTCAGAAAGAATTCCAAGTGGGTGTGGCCGACAACAGGGAGGTTTCCCTCTCGTCCTTTTGCTCACAGTAGGTTTCCCATCAGTCCTTGACATGGGAGGCGGCTTTGAGGAGTGCAAAAGTAAACTTTTCCCGATTGGAAAAGTCATGAACCAAGAAATAACCTTCTAATATATTTAGCCATCTATCTATGGCATCTGCATCTATTTGGCCCTCAAATATGGGAATGTAAAATTTTAATTATACCTTAAAAGGAGTGGTGCCTCTAAAGTGTATGTTGGATGAAGGTGTGTCTTCGGTGGGTAGTTGTTGAAGGATATGAGAAAAGTTATCCATCATCGCGTTCCTTTTTTTCTCGAGGGACTTCTCGAGAAATATTTTGATAGGATCTCCTTCTCCCTCATCTTTATTTTCTTCTGCCATGGAAGTTCGTCGGGGTTTGCGAGGCTGATCTTGCAAAGGTTCAACCAAACCGATCCCTAACTGCTTATATCCCAACCTCGTTGGGGAAATGCAAAGAAAAATTGAGAAAGACCATACTACTCTAATACCACTCATCCGGACTTATGCAGGAATGTAATAAAATAAAGAAATAAACATAAACACAGAGATGCAACAAGAATAACACTTCATTTCATTAATATCAAATACGGAAAAAATGCTTACTGACAGAATGAAAATTAAACTAGCCCAGGCAATGGTAGCTTATCTCTGAGCAGAGATGTGATGGCTACATGCCTTTGAACTGGGTTAGAATAAGGATCAAGGGCATTTTTATTATTGAACAACATGGGAAAACCCTAAACATCCAAAAACCTAACCCTAGGAGATGAAGCGCCAAAACTATGGGCCCCGTTTGGGTAAATTGGTATATCAACTTCCCAGGGACATAACTTTCGCATATGATCTCTGTTTGACGCGCACAATACCTCGTTAGAAATATCTAACCGAGGATTACAACTTTCAAGTGACCAACATAGGTACATTGGTTTTCCCAAAAAAACATCGTTTAGGGCCTCAAAACGGCTCCAGAAGTTCAGGACACGAAAAACTGCCAAAAATAGTAAATTGTGCTACAATTAAGGAAAGTGAAAAACGGAAAGAAATAATGGTGGGGGTCCTAGTAGAATAGGAGGGTGGCCACCAATATCCACCTGGATCATTCCATATTTCTCTACAGCCAACCTGATTGAGGCTGCAACTTCAGAAATGATCAATATCCAACTTACTCTAGGATCTAACTTGAATGAGGCTTCAACCTCCTTCTTCTAGTTCCTTGTGGACCTCTATTTTATCACATTTTCAAACTGGATCCACAATCATAAAATATCATTGTATCATGAGTATTGTCGTAATTTTCGATCAATCTCATCCACTGCAAAAATCATTGTGTTTTCCATACAACCTACAACCAATGTCACTGCAAACATTACACCTACTACCATTTCAAGATATATTGTAATGACTGTCACAAAATTCATATCATTCTCATCCGCTAGTTTTCATATTATTTTCCCATAACTCTACTCCAACCAAAACTGCAATCTGGTCATTCAAATGCATCCTTGGAACTTGTTATCTTCATGTGTCAAAAATGCCTACAAAATGCTCAAAGACCTTCCAAACATACACAAGGGCTTCTAGTCATCAAATATGTGTTAAAACAACATCAAATATATCTAGTTGTGTCCATCTATGAGCTCTAATCACCTAGTTTTTCCATATTTCAATTTGGATCAATAATGCCTCCAAAAACCCATAACAAACTGTAAATAAAATTAAATGTTCCACAAAAATCATTTTCTGGCTGTTTTTTAATCCGAATGTCGGATTATGGTATACATCACCGAAAGTTGCGAATAATGAGACACAATGGGAAAAAAATAACCAATTTGTTTGCACTGCATGTTGAACTCTCAACAACACATACACTATACCAATGACTAACCAATTGTGTTTTCAATGTGCCTTGGAACACTAGGTGATTCTCATTTCTTTATTGTGGAATCATTGTATTCAACGAATACCTTTCCACTCTCGAGACCTTCATGATTCCACGTGGAAATATTTCACTCACCCTCAATCATGAAGGCTTGGTCCCATGGTGCTACGCTATGCTCGACCTTGTGTGACGTTAAGGTTTGAAGGCCATAATAGTGACATTTTTCAGCCCTATTCACATTAGGGCCATAGTGGCTATAGTAATCGACCATAGGGATCATGATGGCATATAGTACTCTGCCTCAGGGGTCCAATTATATACCATACTCGGCCTTCATCCACACTGGCTATAATACTCACCCTCATCCATGGTAGTTAAAATAATCGGCCTCATCCACGGTGGCTATAGCACTCTACCTCATGGTTCACTATGATATACAATACTCACCCTATATCCACGATGGCTACTACAGTGCTCCGCATCAGGGGTCATGATGATATACAATACTCATCCTTTACCTCAAGGGTCACAATCACATACAATAATCGTCCTTTATCGTATATTTTCTTAGGGCCATGGTGACCTTCCTTTGTCAATACATGAAAGAGATACCAGGAGGGGTTTCTAATTAATACCAAAGTGGTGCCTTGGCCACTATTCATCAGAATCAAACCAAATTTAAAAATAATGTGTCCCACATACAAACCAAACTATAGGAACCAAACCATATCAAACAATGATAGCTTCAAAATCAAACAAAATAGTTTTGTCAACAGATTTTTGGCACTTAACCACAAACGAATGATCAATTTCCAAAGGTGTGTAATCAACCATTTATGACGCCATATATATAGTGTTTAGTCCATGGAACGGCTAACCAATTTCATTTTGAGGAATTCAGAATTTTAATAAATTTAAATGACCAAGAAGACTTCCATTATAACTGATTCATATGATCTGGATCATAGATTCTTTGGACAACTCATCGATGAGGTCATTATGATGTCAATGATCCATGTGGTTTCCTGAGAGGGGTGTCGTGTGTCACCCAAATTTGACCTCCTTGTTGTTCCATAACTATTATTGGTCATTGCCACATGGAAGCACTTGGTGTTGCCATGTGTTACTTTGATGAGCTCATAAAATGTTGTGTCATCTCCCATGTGTCGAAATTTGGCTAGATTTGATTGTTAGGTTAAACATCATGTTGTTTCTCTTTGATCTTGATGTTGATTTGTCGACAACAGCATTGATTGATGCTGGACTTGCATGATTTTTAGTGGTGTTAACCAATGCGCTACTTCCCGTGTATGTGGTTGTTGATCTATTAAGTAAATGGTGGATCCACTACAAACTTGCATGATATTTAACAACTTAATATTTTAGGTTTCATACTATAGTTTGGCCTTTTAATTGTTTCCTCAACTAATACTAATTTTCAATCAGCCATAACTTCTCATCTGGGAGGAATTTTTTTGAGCATAATATACCATTATTGGAAGGGTATTGATGAGAACTAAATAACCATGCTATTTGTAAGAGAATATAAGCATACTAAATTAATAAAAAACTCAAATAACTTCAATCACCCATATCTTCATGTAATGAGACCTTGCAAAATGTCAAGTTATCATACTCCTTCATGAAGATACTTGTTGCTTCTTTGATCATAAAGGATGGTCCTGCATTATATTTTTCTACTTTTAATTCCATTATGTTTGGAAATTAAATGCCTTTAGGAGTTGGGACAACCATTCTCTCTCTTGGGTTACCTTGGTGACTATTCCCCACACTTTTAGGGATTTTTGGTGTTATTTTAAGGGATGGAGTAATTCAATTTTATATAGTGTGCATGACATGAGGTAGTTGTTTAACGTTTAAGGAAATTTTCATTGAAAGATGGAGGCAAGTGGCAGAATAATTCTTAAAGTAATTTTCCTTGTCTACTCTTCCACTCAATAAACTACCACTAGGTCGATTATAAATATTTGCTCCTTTTCAAATTCAAGATACTTCTCCATAAGCTCTTTTTTTAATTATTTTTTTCTCTCCTTCATAGTCTCCATTCCTCCTATTGGTCCTGACCCCTCAATTTTACATGTGAATATCAAATTTCCTTTTAAGTTCATAATATTCCATTGCTTCCATGCTACCTAATTAAATCATATCTACTTTCTTGGATGTGGTTTCTAGTTTATAATAATTTACAATAGGTATTCTCATCAATATCAAGGCAAGTGAATGATGCAGTTTTTGTTTCTAACTAAGAACTAGTTATATCGATATAAGATCCATGTACAAAATTCAATAACAATAAATCCATTACATGTGCATTGAGACAATGTGAAAATTTGACATATAAATTGATAAATCCTAATATAGATATAACCATCTTAAAAAAACTAGTATTCATAGCCGTTCAAATTCCTTAATTGCTTTAATAATTCAATACAATAATTTCATATCCTTTATCCAAAATATAAATGTCTCAAGCCTATATATATAATACCAAAACCATGCGAGGTAATTATTTACATCAATATTCCTCTTAATAGGAAAAATGGCATATGCATTCCAAAATAATTTTAAATATACAACATAAGAAGTTACAATAAATCATTTGGTCTAATTGTAAATCCATAGTTGAGGCTTGATTATTAATGAGCTCATCTCGGTTAAACATTATGTGGATTTCCTTTATATCCAAAGTGAACCCACCATTATTGGCTCTAGTAATGGTGCACCTATTACAACAACAACAAAATCCATGATACATTCATTGCATACATTATAAAGGGAGATAAAGTAAATCCACATAGTTTTTAATGAGGTTGAGCTCATTAGCACTCTAGTGCATGAGTTATGGATTTACAATTAGACCAAATTGATTAATGTAACTTTGATTTTTCAATGTATATGTCATTTTTCCTATTAAGAAGAAAAATGACCAGAATAAATATCTTACGTAGTTTTGCTATCCCATTTTATGGGAACATAAATATAATGATTCTTTTTAGGCTTGGGAAAAATTATAAGTGAATGAGGGGAATCCTCAAACTCCATATTTTAAGAGACTTAAACAATACATCCCCCACTTGCCTCTATTTTCAAAATGATATAGAAAAAATAAGAACTCGCTCCTAAAAACAACACCAAACAACTCACTCCCTCAAAACAACACCAATATCCTTTAAAAAAGTAGGGTATAGTCACTCACGTAAGGAGAAGAAAATGTTGACCCTATTAATAAAGGAATTTGATTTCTATATCCAGGGGTATTACTGAGTAAACAAATATTTAATGATCTAATAACGATGTTATCATGTTTCTTTATCCTTATAACTCTTGGTGGGGTTTGTGAACAAATATTTATGTTAAAGGAAGGGTCACTAAGGTTGATACCATTCTCACCAATTTGGTTGTGAAAATTTATTATGTCTTACCATTACATATTGTGGTGCACTAGTGTATGATCTCGTGACAATCAAAAGCCTTTGAGAGTTAAACATATTAAACTAACCCCAATTCCCATAAATGATTTCTCTTCATCGTTGTTTTCATGAGTTTGATAAATCAATTATAAAAATATAGGAAATGTTGTCTACAATGGCTTTAAAAATTTGGTATACTAGGAAACCCTAACATGAAAATAGGTTGTTGGTTAAGTCTCATTTGTAACACTCCCTCCCACCCCCTTATATTATCTTAGGTTTTGGGAGGTGTTACCTATTGATTTGACCTAATATCAAAGGTTTTTTATAAACGTGGTGTTATGAAACTAGCTCCAAAAATAGAAGAAAAGAGAGATCAATGCCTTAGAAATAAGCCACTTCGAGGGGGAAATCTCCTTTACATTACATAAATGAACAATTCTTAGATGATTAAAATGACCAAAACCTCCTTTCTATATATAGGAGTCCATGGGGTCACAATATAATCCTAGCCGACGTAACAATAATAATGTAAGGGTGCAACAAAAAAAATAGTGGGGTTTTATGGGGCACAATAATAACAATATGGGGACTACAGGGGAACAACAATAATAATAAGTGGCCACATTAACAATAATAAGGGGCTACACTATTATTATAGGGACCTAACATGCCCCTCTCATTCAAACAAGTGTTGTCCTCAATGCTTGATTATTTCTGGATGCTTCTGTATAAAATTATCATCCTCCCATGTGGAATATTAAACGGGTAAGTTCTTCCACTTGCTGAGATACTCTGAAATTGATCAATTTAGTAGTTTTCGAGTTCTTGCTTCTATGACTGCTTCAGAACTTCTTTCACTGCAATGTTGATCTTCTTCTTGTTTCATTCGTTTCTGCACCAAAGTTAGGTTATCCTTTGAGAGTTGGAGAACTTGTTGTTGATGCTCAATTTGATCTTCCACTACTTTATCATCCATATTAGCTTTCATTTTATCCTTCAAACCATCCAAATTAGCCTCCATTTTTTATTTTAAACCATCTATGTCATATTTGATTGCTTTTTGTAAGATCGAAATTTGTTGCACTTGGTACCGTAATTTTGATATCTCATACTGCAATTCTTCCTCTTCATGCATCATTTAGAGCTTTATAAGGGATTAATGGGTGTTGAATTCTTTTTTGGGGAATTTTAGAACCCACTGCTGATATCTGTGCTTCAAAATCCCCTTGGAATCACTTCAAACTGATTTTTCAAACAATACTTATGTAATTTGAAGAAAAAAAATAAACACCTTTTTTTTTTTTTTTTTAGGAGCTCGATATTGAAACTGAATTATCTTTGTGATTTTGGATCTTCAATATCTGAAATTCAGTCCTATATTATCCCTCCAAATCTTGTTTCAAATTCCATGAGTCTAGCCTGATTTGGATTCTTCAAGGCAAAGTTATGCCCAATCTCCCACAATGACCTATTTATGGACTAGTTCAGTAGAGCGAAATTATACAGTGTGCCACATGCCATTGTTTCCTCCTTCGGTTCTGAAATAGATACACAGGAAACTAAATTCTGTTTGATTTCAGCCATTTTTACAAAATTCCAATCCGATGCTCAAAGAGATATTTATGACGATTTTCCCACGGTCACCTTTTTGAGATGAAATTCGGGAGCCTAAAAAAACCCTAACTTCCACAGATCATATCTTCAAAAATATTGTGAACCAAGATCTGAAATTTTTACACGAAGTTCCTCAAGGTTTCAGCTTCGTGTTGTAAAGCTTTCAACTTTTGAACATGCGTAGAAAAAAATTTATAGCAAAAATCCCACGATGACTGTTTTGGAGTAGTGAAACCCTAAAATCCAAAGCTCGGACACCAAATGTTATGAAACCAACTCCAAAAATAGAAGAAAAGAGAGATCAACACCTTAGAAATAAGCCACTTCGAGGGATAACCTCCTTTACATTACATAAATGAACAAATATTTGATGATTCAAATGACCAAAACCTCCTTTCTATGTATAGGAATCCATGAGGTCATAATATAATCCTAGCCGACCTAACAATAATAATGTAAGGACACAACAATAAAAATAGTGGGGTCTTATGGGGCACAATAATAACAATATGGGGACTACATGGGCATAACAATAATAATAATAAGGGGGCTATCGTAACAATAATAAGGGGCTACACTATTATTATAGGGACCTAGCATATGGGATCACAAAAAATCCTCTTTTCTCCAATTTTATTAGGACCAAAGAAAATTTCGCCATCGTGTTCATCTCATTGAGAGATTTATAATGATATAAATTGTCTCTAAATATGACTCCCAGTTTGAAATTTATGCTTATTTAAAATTGACGAATCACAAAGATCCACATCAATAATGAACCACCATGCTACATCCATGTGGCCCCTACCAAACCAACATGGCACTGCTATGTCATCATGAAGGTGGGTCCACTTCACTAGGGGTCTCTGCATGGCATTGACATGGCCACTGGCAGGTCCCTATGGTGCTTGCCACACCAACTCTTGTGCATAGGCCCCACCAGGGCTATCCCTTTGTATATTTTGGATTTTTCCCATTATATCTAACTTGTATTAGATATGGAGTTTCAATGATGTGTTGTTATGAAACCAGCTTCAAAAATAGAAGAAAGGAGAGATCAATGCCTTAGAAATAAGCCACGTTGAGGGGGCAACCTCCTTTACATTACATAAATGAACAATTCTTGGATGATACAAATGAAAAAACCTCCTTCTATATATAGGAGTCCATGGGGTCACAATATAGTCCTAGCCGACCTAACAATAATAATGTAAGGGCACAATAATAACAATATTGGGGTTACAGGGGTACAAAAATAATAATAAGGGGGCTACACTAACAACAATAAGGGACTACACTAGTAATATAGGGACCTAACATGTCCCTGTCCTTCGAAAAAGTGTTTTCCTCAATGATTCAGTAGTTTTGGATGCTTCTGTATAAAATTATCATCCTCCCATGTAGAATCGTCAGTGGGTAAGTTCTTCCACTTGATGAGATACTCTGATATTGATCGGTTTCGTAGCTATCAAGTTCTTGTTTTCGTGGCTACTTAAGGTTCCAATATTATTTTTTCTTCCTCATCAAGTTCTGGAAATATTGTCTGAACTTGAAGTTTGTCACCTATAACCTTCTTTAAGCATGAAACATCAAAAACTAGATGCACTCGCGAAGAAGCAAGAAGCTTCAATTTGTATGCCATAGTACTTTGGAGGTAATTTATTATCCTTCTTAGCTTTCTTGAGGGACATTTGTTTGTATGGTTGTAGCCATAAAATACCTAGTATCCTACGTCAAAAATTCTCTCGTTGTGATGTTGATCTGCCTGTTGCTTCATTTGATTTTATGCCAAATTTAGGTTATCTTTTAAGATTTGGAGAACTTGTTGTTGATGCTCGATGTGATACTCCACTACTTGAACCTTAGAATTTTTTCTTAAAAATTATGTGATGGATGGTGGATGATATCCATAAAGTGCCATAAATGGGGCCATTTTTACTGCAATATTGAAGGAAGTGTTATACCACAATTCATCCAGAGGTAACCACTTGACCCATTGTGTTTTTTTATCAGATACAAAACAACGAAGATATCCTTCCAAACATTTGTTCACTATCTCAGTTTGACCATCGGATTGAGGATGATAAGATGAGCTATGAGCTAGTTGAGTACCCAATCAAGAAAATAATTTCGTCCAAAAATTTCCAGTAAAAATTGGATCTCTGTCGCTTACAATAATCTTTGGGTTTCCTTGTAGCTTTTGAATTGTTTCCATAAATGTAGTATCAATTGTACTTGCATTAAATGGATGAGATAATGCACAAAAGTGTGCATAATTGGTAATTCTATCAGCTACCACCATGATGACACTCTTTCCTTTGAACTTAGGTAAACCTGTGATAAAATCAATTGAAATCTCCTCCTAGCATTGACTTGGAATGGATAAAGGTTGTAGAAGACATGGTTTCTTAATTGTATCAACTTTATTTTTCTAGAAAACCAAACATTTCACCACAAAATTTTGAATATCATATTTAAGGTCATCCCAAAAATATTCTTTCTTCACCCTGTGGTAAGTTTTTAAAAATCCTAAGTGTCCTCCTATAGGAGAAGTGTGCAATTCCAAAAGAATATTTTGTTTTAGTTGGGAATTCTTGCAAAGATATAAGCGATCTTTGTACCATAAGGAATCATTTTTCCAACTAAATGTATCAAATGTACTAGGATCTTGTTGAAAATTTTGAATGAGTGTCCACACTTCTTCGTCCTTCTTCCATTCACCCTTGCTTCGGTTATCCAATCTAGCTGCGTATAAGAAATGGCACAAAGAAATGCTTCCACCTCTTCATCCTTTCTTGAGAGTGCATCTACAACAACATTTAGCTTCCCTTTTTTGCAGATTATTTCAAAGTAATAACTCAACATCTTTGTGACCCATTTTTGCTGCTCTTCTCAAGATATTCTTTGTTTGAGAAAGTGTTTAAGACTACCATGATCAATTTTTACCTTAAAGTGTCTTCCCATTAGGTAAGGTCACCATTTCTTTAGTGCATGTAGTATTTTCATCATTTCCTTCTCATAAATAGTTTTGTGTAAATACTTTCTTTTGATTGGACGACTTTCAAAAGCAATGGGCCTTCCTTCTTGCATTAAAATAGCACCAATTCCATTTCTTGAGGCATCACATTCCACAATAAAGGTTTTTGTGAAGTTTTGTGTAGCTAATACCAGTGCTAGGCACATTGCCTCTTTAAGATGTTCAAAGGCCTTAGTTGCTTCTGGAGTCCATGAAAATGCATCTTTCTTCAATAATGTTATTAGAGGTGTTGTTATTCTCCAATAATTCTTAACAAACTTGCGATAAGACCCTGTTAACCCAAGAAATCCTCGCAACTGCTTTATGGTTGTGGGGACTTTCCATTCCTTAATGGATTTAATTTTGTAAGGGTATACCTTAACACCCTCATGAGATACAATATGACTCAGATATTCCACCTCCTGTACTCCAAAGAAACATTTGGAGGTTTTTGCATATAATTGTTTCTCATCCAATAGTTTGAGCACCTTGTCATCATGTTGAACTTGATCCTTCCAAGACCTGTTGTAGATTATTATATCATCAAAAAATACTAGCACAAGTTTTCTAAGGAAGGGTTTGAAAATGGAATTCATCAACCCTCAAAATGTAGAAGGTGCATTGGTAAGGCCAAAAGGCATGACCAAAAATTCATAATGACCCTCATGAGTTTGAAATGTTTTTTTTCAGAATATCTTCAGTCTTCATTCTAATTTGATGATATCTTGAATGAAGATCCAACTTGGTAAAATAAATTGCTCCATGTAATTCATCCAATAATTCATCAATCATAGGAATAGGAAATTTATCTTTAATAGTGAGCTTATTGAGCTCCCTATAATTTGGACACATGCGCCATGATCCATCCTTCTTGTGCGCCAATACTACTGGAACAGAGAAACAACTTTAACTAGGTTGAATTATACCAGCCTCTAACATTTCCGCAATCATACGTTAAATTTCACTCTTTTGGACATAAGGATATCTATAACGCTTGATGTTTGGAGGAATACTTCCTGGAATCAAATCAATAGCATGATCATGATCACAAACAGGTGGGAGTCCTTCGGGAGTTTCAAACAGCTAGGAATTATTGTCCAAGACTTTTTGGAGATATGGATAAATAGATTATTTGTATGTTGGAACTTCTAGTGAGCCTAATTTTGCAATTACGTCTCATTGTTCTTTCTTCGGAAGCTTTGTCATGACATTAGAGCTTATTATATTTCCCAGCTTCCCTGCGATACCCTGTAATTCGACTTCCTTTCCTTCCAGAAAAAATTTCAAGAAAAGTTCTTGAAAAATAAAAGCTATCGTCCCCAAATATCGTAACCATTGTACTCCTAGTACAACATCATCACCTCCCATTGGAATGGAAAGAATTTGACTATTCAATACATATTGCCCCATGGCTAGGTTAATATTATGGCATTTTCCATAGAAATTTATAGCTCCTCCATTTGCAACCATCACTTGACATTCTGGTGTTAGATATAGGAAGCAATTCAATTCCTTGGCAACCTTACAATTAATAAAATTATGGGTACTACCCAAATCAATCAGCATTATTACCTTTTTCTTCTTGATATGTCCTTCTATCTTGAGAGTTTGAGGAGTGGTAATTCCTACCAATGCATTACACGATATGATCGGTCTCATTTATTATTTCTATAGGGTTGTTTCTTGGTGTATATCCTCTTCTTTTGAAGTTTCTTGTTCATTTTATTCCTCATCTTTGCAATCTATGTAAAATAATTTCTTCTCAACACACTTATGACCTTTGTGTATTTTCTATCACAATTGTAGCAAGGCCCTTTTGCTCTTTTTTCTTCCAATTGTTGTGGTGTCAACCTTGTAGGTTGTGGAAGTCTAGGAGTAGTAACACTTCCATATTTAAAAATGTGAGTGGTAGGCTTCTTTGTCACCATAATTTTGCATTTAATTTTTCTTTCCAACCTGAATACCTTTTCCAATGAATCAGGTTCCCAAACTCGAACCTCATGTTGGATGTTATCCTTTAAAGTCCCTATGAAGACATCAATCCTATGTTCCTCTGGAATATCATTTACCCTTATATTCAATTTTCTGAAGTCCTCAATGTGCTCCACCACTAGACCCTTTTGTTTGAGATTTGTCAATTGGCTAAAGAAGGTGTTGATCTGTGTATCCTCATAATGTGCTATCATTTCCTCCTTAAAAATTGACCAAGTGACAATTTTTTTACAGGAGAAAAGCCATGGATACCATACAAATGTATTTTGTTCTAAATATAAAGTTGTAATGCATACCTTTTGTGTGTTTTGAACATTATTGAGATCAAAATATTGCTCCATCTGTAGCATCCATGTTACGGGATCCTTGGCATCAAACTTCCTCATATTGATCTTTGGAATATGGTGGGTCTTCAATCAAACATTAGAGTTTATGAAATCACGATTAACATTTATTTTGTTCTCATCATGAGTTTCCTCTACTGTCTTTCCGCCATTAGGAATCATTTCTTGTATCAACCTTGCCAAACCTTCCTTCAAGCCCTCCATGTATGCTTTTAGATCATTCTTCATGTGTTCCATGTTGTCTTTCATTTTTTCATCGATCTTAGCTTCCATGTCATCCATATTAGCTTCCATGCCATTCTTCAAACCATCAATCTTAGCTTCCACGCCTTTCTTTAAACCATCCATCTTAGCCTCTATGCCTTTATTCAAAACTTCGATTTCAGTTTTCGTTTCTCTTTGCGAGAGAGAAATTTAGTGCACTTGCTCTTGTAGTTTTTATATTGCATGTTGCACTTCTTCCTCTTCATGAGTCATAGTATATCCTTATGAAGCCTTAATCAGTGTTGAATTATTTTAAGGTGGAATTTTAGAACCCAATACAAATATATATGTTTCAATATTCCCTTGGAATCACTTCAAACAAAAATTTTCAAACAACACTTATGCAATTGGAAAAAAAATACACACCTTTTTGTTGCTTTTGAGGAGCTCAATATTGAAATTATTGTATCTCTGTAATTTCAGATCTTCAATATTTGAAATTCGGTCCTGTAGTAGCCCTCTGAAGCTTCTTTCTAATGACACAAGTCTGACCTAATTTGGATGCTTCAAGACAAAGTTATGCTCAATATCCCGCAATGACCTAATTATGGATTGGTTCAGTAGAGCGAACTTGTATCGCGTGCCACGTGTCACTGTTTCCTCCTTCGGCTTTGAAATTGATACACAGGGAACTAAAGTCCATGCACTTTCGACCAATTTTTTCATAATTCCAATCCAATTCTCAGAGAGAGGGTTATGACGATTTTACCAAGGTCACCTATTTTAGATGAAATTTGGGAGCTTGAAAAACCCCTAACTTCCACAAATCATATCTCCGAAAATATTGTGAACCAATATCTAAAATTTTTACACGACGTTCTTCAAGATTTTGGCTTCGCATGATAAAAATTTTAGATTCTGAACCTTCATAGAAAACAAATTATACCAAAAATTCCATGATGACCTGTTTGGAGCATTGAAACCCTAGAATCCAAAGCTCTGATACCAAATGTTATGAAACCAGCTTCAAAAATAGAAGAAAAGAGAGATCAATGCCTAATAAATAAGCCACTTTGAGGGGCAAACATCCTTTACATTACCTAAATGAACAATTCTTGGATGATACAAATGAAAAAACCTCCTTCTATATATAGGAGTCCATGGGGTCACAATATAATCCTAGCTGACCTAACAATAATAATGTAAGGGCACAATAATAATAATATTGTGGTTGCAGGGGTACAACAATAACAATAAGGGGGCTATACTAACAACAATAAGGGACTACACTAGTAATATATGGACCTAACATGTGTCATCCATAAACATACCCGAACTTCCAGATATTCATATCTATGTACTTTTCTGAGGGGAATCTGGCTCGGTGTCTATCCGGTCCTTCGTGGATAGAGGTATCGTCATCCACATCCAAATTATTGGATCCCAGATGTAGCCAACCATCTGAGTAATCCCAGATGTATCTATCCATATATCCTTTCACATCATATCTTCCCCTCTTCACATATGGATATGCAGATATGCCACAAGGAAATCTGACCCCAGATACATGATCATGTGTAGATGTAAGTTCTCCTGGAACACCCTGAATGCCTGGATACCATATGTTAAAAGGAATATCAATCTAATATTGTGGTAATATCACCTCCACATAGGGGCATTGACCTTTGTAACCCCAGGATAACTCAGATCATTGGATCCATCTGCAGGGACATTAAAGAGAAAGGAACAAGGAAAATGTGAGAATTTTCTTAAGACATAGAGAGTTTCCTAGAACGTCAAATTTTAGAAAGGGAATGGCCAAAGCCTATACAATGTCCTCCAACAAGTGAAGTAAGCCTGCAACTCAATTTTTGAGTGTTTTTTATGCATTTATTCAACACGTCGGATTATGAGTGAATTGTTTGAGTTATAATCCAAGCAATCAACAACAATGATAATTTTATAGAGATTTACAGTTTACAACAATATTCCCTAGATATGAACCTGCAATTATGACCATACAGTAACTCAACGAAAATCATACCAATAATTGATAAATCATGAACAGGGTAGTAGCTTCATGGTGTTTCTAGTCATTAAATCCATAATGTCCAAGATATCCAACAATAGGTGTAATAACAACATTTAATCATCCACATATGAATATCGATTATCATAGTATCATTCATCATTAGAGCAGGGCTATCATAACTTGAAAACCAAATAGGTGTGATTTTATACTTATCTAAATAAACTGATATGGGTGGAAAATGCAAGAGGGAATTCAAATATCCACCCAACCACAGACTAGCTACATTGTACACTTTCTTGCACCTAACCACCCCGTGGACCACCCTCAAGTTAGATATAGAGTCTATCAGGATATTTTCTCCAAGGAAATTCACAGTAAGGTTTTTTTAAACACTCAAGAGATGGATTCCACTATCACGGTGGTTTATCAATTGTTCTCTAGTATTAAGCACCATATTAACTCTCTTATGCTCGCAGATCAATTACATGGATTCGCCCAAGGCCCATCTGGCATATTTCTCAGTTCCAGGAGGCTAAATCCACTATATGGGTGCATTATCAATTATGTTTTCAAGGAAAGAACTGCAAGAGCTTGTAGCCCACTGTATAGGTGGTTTATCAACCCTTCTAACAAGCACCATAGTGGTTTGAATTATCTTGTCAAATGGTTTATCAAACTTGCAGAAAACACCTAAGTGGTTTATCAACCCATTCAATAAGCACTAAGTGGCTTATCTGTACTCAACAAGCATTAAGTGGTTCAATTCTCCATTGAGCCTCCCACTGGACAATTAGGCTTTTCCACATAATCCAAGCCTCAACCCAATCACAGAGGTCTATCTCAAGGATATTTTACTCAAATTTATTCTTTCACATTATTCCTATAGTGTTATTATTCATTTGCATCCTCTATGTGAGCTTGCCTAAATATTTTGTTTGAATTTGTGTGTTCCCTTCTCGATTATATTCTCTTCTTTGTTCTTTGTTCTCTCATCTCCCTTATGTGTTCTCTCCTTCTCTTGTGACTGCTGAATCTTCTCCTTTTTATCCCAAGATATTCATTCCTTGTCTCAATCCACGAGGAGGGAACATGGATGGGCGTTGTCCTGCAACCTTGTTTCCAACTTCAAAACTTCAATCCTTATTAGTACAGGCAACATCGTGGTCAAGGTGATAGTTAATAGAGATAAATGACATAGGTGTGGCCTGCTCACAAAAATTCACCAACAATACCAAAATTCCACACAACCTTCCCCTTAGAGCTCTAAATCCATGTCCCTAACCTTCAACCAACCATCAATTCATTTTCACTTAAATTTTACATGTCCCTAAATTTACACAGGGATTTTACAATCACAAGGAGTAGAAAGAAATGTTGTTACAGCCCACACCCCCTTAATGAAACACATTTCGTCGATGTTCTAAAAATGGAAAAAAAAAAATTTACTAACATTGAGATTTATATTTACATCTCTTGCATTTGTTTATACAGTGAGAAAAAAATGAATAAAGTACCCTCATTTGATATACCATTTCCCAAGTGGCTTCATTTGGTCCAAAGTACTTCCATTGCACCTTAAATTTCTCTATTACTCAATTCTGAAGAAAAAATTTCCTCTAGTCCAGGATGCACAAAGTTTCTAGTTGGAATTCTCCCTTGGATTCCACATGTATCATAGACCGATCCAAAACATGATTAATCTCACGTACATACTTCTTAAGCAAAGAATTGTGAAAAACATCATGTGCTTTCACTATGGGTTGTAAGGCCAATCTATATGCCACTAGACCCACTCTTTCCAAAAATCTAATATGGTCCATAAAATTTAGGTTCCAACTTAGCATAAGACCCCACTATCAGTGAACTATTCCTTGGTCTGATGTAGAGATACACATGCTCTCCCACTTGGAATTCCTTATGCATTCTATGTTGATTTGGATCATTATTTTTCCTACCTTGGGCTAACTTTAATATTTTTTTTTATATTAATTACCTCCCACTCCATTTCCTTTAGCATATCAGGTCCAATAATCACCATGTTCACTGGGTCATCCCAACTAATGGAGGTGTTACATTTTCTACCATATAAAGCCTCAAAAGGGATCATCTTCAATGACTCTTGATACCCATTGTTGTGATAAAAATCAACTAAGGATAGGAACGCTTCCCACCTCTCTAGTAGATACATGATGTACATCCTTAACATGTCCTCTAAAAATTTATTCACTCTTTGAGTTTTTCCATTAGTATGAGGATGGTGTGTTGTACTAAAGGCTAGTTGCGTTCCAAAACCACTAACAATGCCTTCCAAAAAATTGAAGTGAAATACAATCCTGATCTAAAATTATTTTATTGGCTATGACATGCAATCTAAATATCTCTTTCTTGAAGATTTGAGCTATGTCAATTGCACTCTGGGTGGACTTGACAGCTATAAAGTGAGTTTTCTTTCTTAACTTTTCCACCACCACCACCATTATATAACCATGTTATCTGGATGCTTTTGGAAACCTTGTGATGAATTCCATAGATATGAATTCCCATTTCCACTTAGGGATTGGGATTGGTTCTAGTAATCTCATTTAGTACATGCGCTCCACTTTAACTTGTTGGCATTCCAAGCACCAATAAATGTATTCATTGACTCCTTTTTCATGCGCAACCAATAATATCATTTCTTGATGGTCATTATCATTTTATGATAACCAATATGACTTGAATAAAGTATTTTGTGAAACCTATCCAAGATGAGCTTCTTTAATTCAACCATACAAACCTATCCAAGATCAACTTCTTTAATTCACCCATACAAGGTACATACCATCTATCCTCGAACTTCAATAGTCCATTAGCAGCGATTGTGTAATTATTACTCATTGACCCTTTTGGATCCTACTACAAGAATTCCTTCACATGTTGGCAATTCTCATCTTGTAATACCACTTCCTTAATCTTGTCTTTGACATCAACTTCACAAGTGCTTATGGCTACCAAGTGACCCACTTGCAAATTTTTACTAAGTGCATCTTCTACCTTTTTCTCGTTACCCTTAATATGCTTTATCTCAAAGTCAAACACGCTAATTGAGTCCAACCATATAGATTGTATTGAAATAAAATTAGGTTATTCAAACATGTATCTCATCCCTCCACAGTCTAACATTAATACAAAATTCCTCCCAAGAAAGAAGTGCCTCCACATTTTCAATGTGTGCATTATTCATGCAAGCTCCAAGTCATGAGTGGCATAGCTCTTCTTGTGCTCATTTATTTTTCTCAATTCATAAAAAGTCACATGTTCCTCTTGCATCAGGACCCCACATAGTCCTTCCTTGTAAGAATCTATGTAAAATAATAAATCCTTCTCCAAATAAACTATTCTCGGGATTGGTGCATGTGTGATCAAGTTTTAAACTGATCGAAGTTAGTTGCACATTTTAATGTCCATTCGAATTTTATCCCTTTTTATTGTAAAAAATTGATTGGGTGCCCCATATTTGAGAAATATTGAATGAACCATTGCTAATATCCAACCAAACTCATGAAGATCCAAATTTTGTAACATTCCTCAAAATAATTTTTGATTGGAAGAAAACATCTTTGGTTAGCTTGGGATAGAGCTTGTGCTCTCTCAGCAATTGAAATAATGTTTCAAATGCTCTTCCCTCTCTTCTTTGGTTTTCGAGTAGACCAAGATGTCGTCCACAAAAACCAATACAAACTTGTCCAAATATGGGTTGAGGACATTGTTCATCAGACAAATAAAAGTGGCGAGGGTGTTTATGAGGCCAAATGGCACCCCCACAAATGAATAGTGTCCATATTTGGTCTTGAATGTTTTCTTATGGATGACTTCATCCTTAATCTGAAGTTTATGTTAGCCCAATCTCAGATATATTTTTTAGAACATCACAACCACTCACAATTGATCAAATAAGTCATCAATTCTAGGTAGTGTGTACTTGTTCTTCACTGTAGCTTTGTTCAACTATTGGTAATCAATGCACAATCGCAGGGTGCCATCCTTCTTCTTTACAAACAGCATTGGTGCTCCCTAGGGTGACACACTCGGTCTGATATATCCCTTGTTCATTATTTTCTTTAGTTGTAATTTCAACTCCACTAGCTCCAACGTCCTCATACAATATGGGGCTTTTGAAACTAGCATTGATCCTGGAAGAAATTTGATGGAAAATTTGATCTCCCTCCTTGGTGGTAATCCTAGTATTTCCTTTAGGAAAACATCAGTGAACTACCTCAACACTATGTGTTCTTCCACTCTATCCTTTTTATTTATGATTCTCTTGTCACCTGGAATGCATACAAGGCACGCTCATTTATGCTACATATTTTCACTTACAACATTAATATTTTCCTAACAGTGACAAGCATCCTTAGTTCTTGCAATATCACTTCCTCGCCCTCACATTGAGGCATTCTGCCAACTTTTTGTAGTAGTCATTCTTGGTTTTTTGAGCCGCTAGTCACTCCATGTTGATTAGAACATCATAGGAACCCAAATACAAAATATTGAGGGCAACTGAAGTGGAGATCATGCTTATCATCACAGTGCATGATTCCACTAATTTTGTCACACGTCTTTTGGTTCCTATGGCTAGCTAAACCAACCATGTTTTTTCATGGGTTATATTTTGCAAAGCACATTTTTGTATGATATTTGGGTTTATATAGCTTATATTAGAACCTGGTTCAATTAAAATTGAAATAGGTTGGTTAACAACCATACCTTCCATCTCAATTACTGAACCTTGATGATATGCATGTTTGTTTCCCAATGCAACATAAATTTGTGGCACATTTTGAGCCACAACATTCATCATTGCTACATCTTGCACATTTTACATCATTTTTCCCTTCTGGTATCCTTGAGGATAGTCTCTTCGCAATCGATTCTCTCCACATGTCAAACATTGTACACGCCCTTTCCTGAACCCTTTGGGCTCTTCTCTTGTTGATTTATTGAGTCAAAATTTTTTGGAAATAGTGATTTTTTTCTAAAACTCACCCTTAGCAAGAGTGATGAACTTCGCATTCCTCCCTCTTTTCTGATATACTAAGGATTTCAACCATTTTCCCTTTAATTTAGTCTTGTTTATCTTTTTCTATTATGTTTTAGACTCGTCCTTGTGCTTGGACTGATCATGGCAGTTGTTGAGATTCAACAAGATGATGAGCTTAGTGAAAAGAGTCGCCTTCACTAAGTGGACCCGCAGGATTTTTTTGGTGCAAGTCTATTTTTAGACATGTCGATCATATTTCAGAAGTTGCAGGATGCTATTTGTGGATGGTTGATCAAGTTGGAAAAATAGATGAAATTCTATTTTTAGAATATTGGGCAAAGTATATTTATATATCGTCAATCTAAAAATAGATACATGTCAATTATTATTAGCTCTTAATAATAATCAGACTCTAAACAGCAACTTATTCTCTTGGAGCACTTCAGTTCAATGCACAGATGTGGCACAGCAGCTGACAGAAGGAATTACACTATTCTTGAGGGTTTACTGGAGCTAATGCATGGAGGACTCAGTTAGAACTCAAGTGGCAAAGTTATGACACAGTTAGAAGAAGTAGTTATGGAGTTGTATTTAATTTAACTCAGTTAGACTCAGTTGAGCTAGTTGTATCTAGTCTAACTGATTGATAAACTAGTGAGAGTGGAGTGAATTAATTATTTAATTAATTCAAAAATAATAACTCATTAATCAACTGACCAATATAGCAGTTAACTATAGTGCATGGTAGTTTCAGTGGAGACCAGTGGAGAGATAGGTCAAAGGGAAAGATAGACTATATGTTGTGACTATTAGTGATGCATTGATTGCATCCAACACACAGTGGAGATGCCAATGAGGATTGCGCAGTCAAGGATGGAGTAACTCGAATTCATTCAGAGCTATTCTTCATCAAAGATTGCGCAGTGGAGGCAGGCTAGCAGGTGGCAAATATTGGTGCATGGATTTGCAAGATTGGGCCTGATTAGTGTATGAAGAATGTACTGTACTAAGAGCTTGTGATAAGCTTTGTATGTTTATATGATATTTTCGTATGATCTCCATGTTACATAATATATAGTTGGGGTTTTCAGCTTCAGGCTTTCCTGGTTAAAAACTGTGTTATGTGCGATTGAATATTTTTGTTTATGCTTCACATGTGTGTGCAATTAATTTTTTCCGCAAAAGATTAACAAGTGGAATAGATTCAGTATCTTGCATAAATTCAAATAGTGTGAGATCAGGTGGATATTGGACATATGCATGCTTAGTGCATATAATTTATACATGGTATCAGAGCATTGTTGATTGAAGATTGCAATTGTGAAGTGATTTTGTGCTGGTGGACAATTCGAATTTGCTAAAGAAGATTCTTGGTGCAGAAATCGAGTATACATTGAAATGTCTTTCAACGGGTTGATATTAGAGTATGCCCTTGATGGGAGCTCGAATTACATAGCATGGAAGGACATGATGGAGGCGGTGCTGGAGGATAATGGGTTGAAGGAGTTCATCGATAGCGATGTTCCTAAGCTGGGATCTAGCGATGTTGCATTACTTGATGCATGGCAAAAGAAGACTGCAAAGACGAGGAGGATTCTGTTGGAAGGTTTGAAGGACCACATTGTGTCCAGCCTTCATGGGAAAGCCACTCCATTATTAATGTGGAAGGCATTGACAGATTTGTTCCAAAGCAGAAGTGACCAGAGGAAGTTGGCACTTAAAGACAAGCTCAGAAAAATAAAAATGGAGAAAGGCGACAGTATTCCAAAATATATCACGAAGTTTGTCCACTGCAAGGATGAACTAGGAAGTGTGGGGGTTACTGTTGATGAAGAAGACTTGGTGAGCTTGGCTCTCCTTGGGCTTCTGAAGATTTGGCATAGCTACGAAGACTCTGTCAATGGACGGGAGAAACTGCCAGGATGGGAGCGACTTTGGTCGGATCTTGTGCAGGAGGAGATAAGGCGGGGTACCAGGGATGGATCTTCATCGAACAATGAAGATGAAGAGAACTGTGCTTTGGCCGCCAAAGCAAGGAAAGGGAAGGGGAAGAAAAAATCCTTCTAAATCTCGTGCGAAAGGTAAGAAGCAGGATTTGTCCAAAGTGAAGTGTTTTCACTGTCACGAGCATGGACATTTCGCCACTAACTGTCCACAGAAGAAGAAGAATAAGTAGGTTGTTGGATCTGTAGCTGGAGAGGCCTTAGCCTCGAAATTTGAGTTGTATTTTTCTTTGATCGCATGCTTGGTTTCAAGCTACATGGTATCGGTGTGGTATCTTGACAGTGGTGTGTCTTTCCATATGACGAGAGACAAAGAGTTGTTCAATGACTTAGAGGAGAAGGACCTCCAGATGCATATAGAGATGGGCAACGATGGTCGGTATAGTGTGACAGGCATTGGGAACATTACCTTTGAGAGGGATTCCGGTAATCCATTCTTGTTGAAGAATGTCATGCATGTTCCAAGTCTGAAGAAGAACTTGGTCTCAGTCGCAATGTTGGAAGACAGGGGTTATGATGTTGTTTTCATTGAGGGAAAATCTTTCCTTCGACATAAAACAACGGGTCAAACCAAGAAGATAGGGGTTTGAATTAAGAATCTCTACAAGCTGGAGGTAGATGGTTGCGCTGCAATGGTAGGCAAAGAAGAAGAAGTGGTGAGCCGGGATGAGGGTGAATTATGGCACAGGAGATTGGGCCATCTTCACCATGGCACTTTGAAAATTTTGTAGCAAAATTCTACTGGACTTCCCAAGGGTACTCTTGCGCAGTCAGATCAGTGAAAAGGATGTACAATGGGTAATTTTGTGAAGACCACCTTTCATGAGAAGGAGAACCGTGCTTCGATGATCCTAGAGAGAATTCACACAGATGTGTGTGGACCATTCTCAGTTGCTTCAACAATGAAACATAGGTATTATGTGATATTTGTTGATGACTTTTCTCGTAGATTCTAGATCTTCTTCATGCAGAAGAAGAGTGAAATTTTCTCAAAGTTCTGTGAGTTCAAGGCATTGGTGGAGAAGGATTCGAGGAAGCAGGTGAAAGCTCTACAGAGCGATAATGGTGGTGAATACATCTCAGGTGAATTCAAAGACTTCTGTAGCAAAGAAGGAATTCGAAGAGAACTCATAGCGCCTCATAACCCACAGCAGAATGGGGTCGCAGAGAGAAATAATAGAACGATCGTGGGTGTTGCACGAGCGATGTTGCATGACCAAGGCCTACCGATGAACTTGTGGGTGGAAGCATGCAACACTGTGGTTTATGTGAAAAACCATTGTCCTCATAGAGTACTTGGCATGAGTACACCCGAGGAAGCTTTTACTGGTAAGAAACCTGATATTTCTCATTTGAAGATTTTTGGCTCACCTGTTTAAATTCATGTGACGAAGGATGCCAGGAAGAAGTTGGAGCCAACTTCAGAAGTTGGAGCCAACTTCAGAAGTTGGGATATTTGTGGGGTACACAGAAACACCCCATAACTATCGTGTGTATTTTCCAAACAGTCGGATGAATGTTATGCGACGGGATATAAAATTCAATGAGGTGAAATCCATACAGTTGTTGCTTGAGAGGGAGCTACACTTGCATGCAGAGGAGGAACTTCTTGTTCCCAAAGATGAGCCTCTGGATGTGGATCAGCCACAGGAGGAGATTCATGGAGTGGAGGAGTCCACTCATGCAGAACCAAACATCAGACAAGGCAGGAAGTGTACCACAGAAGCTGAGAGATTGAAGGTGTATGTGGCACAGAATGTAGGATTTCCTACATCACAGAGCAGACAGAGACAGTCACCTGACCGATATACTAGATACATGGCTCTTATGAGCAATTTTATTGTGACAGAGCCATCTTCTTTTGAAGAATCAGCGCAGGAGCCCACATGGGTAGATGCCATGGTGGAGGAGTATGACTCCATTGTCAGAAACAGTGCTTGGGAGATTGTTCCAAGGTTGGTTGGAAAATTAGTTGTAGGATTAAAATGGATCTACAAGGTAAAGCAAGTTTCTGATGGGAGCATCAAGAAGTATAAGGCAAGATTATTTTCCCGGGGCTTCTCACAGATTGAGGGGATTGACTATGAAGAAACCTTTTCACCTGTCGCACGGTATTCTTCCATACAGACCATCCTTGCTCTCTCGGCGCAGATGGGTTGGCACATTCATCAGATGGATGTGAAGACTACATTCCTTAATGGGATCATTTAGGAAGAGGTGTACATTGAGCAGCCTGAAGGATTTGAGATCTTCAGCAGCGAGTCCCATGTGTGTAAGCTCAAAAGAGCGTTGTATGGGCTGAAACAAGCACCCCGTGCTTGTTACACTCGGATCGAAAACTATTTCACTGGACTTGGCTTCACCAAGAGTGAGGCCGATGCAAACCTGTACTAGATTGTGGTTGAGGGTAAGCTTTTGATCATTGTACTTTATGTTGATGATTTGATACTAATAGGTGATGAGCAGTTGATACACTCATGCAAGGTAGATCTTGCAAAGGAGTTTGAGATGAAGGATTTGGGCCTCCTTCATTATTTCCTTGCATTGGAAATATGGCAGCAGGAAGGTGAACTGTTTGTGTCTCAAGGCAAGTATGCCCGAGAGATACTGGAGAAGTTTCACATGCAAGGCTGCAAGCCTATCAACACTCCTCTTCCAGAAAATTGGAAGAAATAGGATGCTACATCGGTAGAGGTAGTGGATGCCACTGTTTATCGACAGTTGGTGGGTTCGCTCATGTATTTAGTCAATACAAGTTGATTCCAGACATATGCTATGCGGTGAACCGCCTTTCACAAATGGTTAAGCCTACCAAGCTCTTTTGGAAGGCGTTGTCCCCAGATATCCTGGTAGGCACATCCGAGTATGGTTTATGTGGTACAGACAGGCGTATGAGGTGAAGTTGCATACTACGGATGTAGATTGGGCAGAAGCCCACTGCATGTGAAGAGCAATAATCGCAGGGATTTTCGCATCGATCCGTCAGCACTTTTGGCACAGTAGAAACAAAAATTCCCGTGGCACTCGCCTACCGAAAGCAGAATACATGGTAGCAAGTTTAGCTGCATGTGAGGCTATCTGGATGAGGAAGATTCTGGTTGGTTTGTTCGGTTCACATTTAGATCCCACGGTGATTCATTGTGATAATCAGAGTTGCATTAAACTCTCGGTTAATCCTGTGTTTCATGACAGATCTAAACATATTGATATTCAGTATCATCATATCAGAGATTGTGTGCAGCGGAAGATCATGTTGCTTCAGTACATTCCCACGGAGGATCAGGGTGTAGATATTCTGACGAAGGCGCTCACCAAGAGCAAATTCGAATACCATAGAGGCAGGATCGGGGTGAAGGATAATCCCTATCTTGTTGAGAGGGAGTGTTGAGATTCAACAAGATGATGAGCTTAGTGAAAAGAGTCGCCTTCACTAAGTGGGCCCGCAGGCTATTTTTGGCGCAAGTCTATTTTTAGACTATGTCTATTTTTAGACATGGTGATCATATTTCAGAAGTTGCAGGATGCTATTTGTTGATGGTTGATCAAGTTGGAAAAATAGATGAAATCCTATTTTTAGAATATTGGGCGAAGTCTATTTATAGATCGTCATTCTAAAAATAGATGCATGTCGATTATTATTAGCTCTTAATAATAATCAGACTCTAAACAACAACTTATTCTCTTTGAGCACTTTAGTTCAGTGCATAGATGTGGCACAGCAGCTGACAGAAGGAATTACGCTATTCCTGAGGGTTTACTGGAGCTAATGCATGGAGGACTCAGTTAGAACTCAAGTGGCAGAGTTATGACACAGTTAGAAGAAGTAGTTATGGAGTTGTATTTAGTTTAATCCGGCTAGGATCAAAGTGAGCTAGTTGTATCTAGTCTAACTAATTGATACACTAGTGAGAGTGGAGTGAATTAATTATTTAATTAATTCATAAATAATAACTCATTAATCAACTGAACAATACAGCAGTTAACTACAGTGCATGGCAGTTTCAGTGGAGACTAGTGGAGAGATAGGTAAAAGGGAAAGATAGACTATCTATTGTGACTATTAGTGATGCATTGATTGCATCCAACACATAGTGGAGATGCCAATGAGTATTGCGCAGTCAAGGATGGAGTAATTTGACTTCATTCGGAGCTATTCTTCATTAGAGATTGCGCAATGGAGGCGGGCTAGCAAGTGGCAAAGATTGATGCATGGATTTGCAAGATTGGGCCTAATTAGTGTATGACGATTGTACTGTACTGAGAGCTTGTGATAAGCTTTGTATGTTTGTATGAGATTGTCATATGATCTCCATGTTACATAATATATAGTTGGGGTTTTCAGCTTCAGGCTTTCCCGGTTAAAAACTGTGTTATGTGCGATTGAATATTTTTGTTTATACTTCACATGTGTGTGCAATTAATTTTTTCCGCAAAAGATTAACAAGTGGAATAGATTCAGTATCTTGCATAAAGTCAAATAGTGTGAGATTAGGTGGATCTTGGACATATGCATGCTTAGTGCATATAATTTCTACAGCAGTGTCCTCCAAATTTCTTGTCCAATCAAACTCAATTTTTTCTCGGTAAGCTTGTGGAAACCCACTAAGTTACCTTTTAATCTTCACCTTCTCATCTTTGATGTATGGCACATACTTCAAAAAATCCAAGAAATTTTTATTGTACTCATCAGCAGTAAATTACCCTAACTTATGCTCGAGGAATTATTTCACTTTGCTATCATAGAACCTTTTATACAGGTGCTTCTCATGAAATTACTTCTCAAACCTTCCCCATGGCAACTCTTTCTCTCTAATTCCCTTGACACTCCCCAAATCCTCCCACCATATGCTGAACTTTCCCTTAAATCTTAAAACAACTACTTTGGCCTTCATGTTTTCATAATAGTCACATACTTTGTAGCATTTATTCATTCCCAATAGCCAATATTTTACCTCTTCAACCTTCTTAATTGCTCCATCAGACTTAATGGGTTTTGTTTTCTTTAAATCCTATGGCATTAAGTTATTCTTGATCCTCCTTTGCTAGTGGTGTCTCCTAATTGTAGCACTAGATAGTGCTCATGATTGTATGCCCTTATTTTTGGGGTGTTGAGTGGATTTTCTCCTCTCATTGTGTCTTCACTTACATGTCTATGCATTTTCCTTAACTTTTTGCCTTCTGCCCTATTAGTCTACATACTGTATTTCCATATTTCAAATGAAAATTGCTTTGATTTGTGCCATTGTATGGAGCTAGAGTTTGAAGCTTTCCCGGGTTGTATCCAATTGCTTAATGATAATTATAGCCCCAATGTCCCAAATAGATCTTGGGTGTTTTAACTCAAATTCAGACCATTCATAATGAATTCAAATGCAAGATAAAAATAGATTTTTATTGCTTCAAAAATATACAAAATTTGTTAAAAAAATAGGGCCCTTTATTCATATCAAAATCTTTGTTTGTTTCAAAGATGAAACCTGGAATTTAAAAAAAAATTAATAAATGGATGGATTGTCAATATACTTTATGAAAGAACCCCAAGACTCTAAAATCCATTTTCAATGATGTCGATAAGCCATTAACCTACAAATCATCCCATATATCTAAACATAATTATCTTCTGCCTTAACCCTTTTAATGTGGATAAATGAATCAACAACAGTCACAAGGGATTCTCTTGGATTTGAGGCCCCAATTAAACCTCACATCATTTGGGATAAGAGACCCATCCGAATTCTGGCCCAATAAACATGCTTTCTTTGTTGAATGTTGTGATATATTGAATGATAATCATAGGCTGGGGCATGCAAACTAAAGTAAAATAATATAGTTACATAAATAAAACACTATAAACTAACTAAATGTTGAAAGGTAAATGAGGATAGAAATAAATGAGAAACTAAACACGGTAATAATTGTATAGATAAGGTAGTTAGATTAATTCTTGGCACTGGGACATTTAATCTTTTAAAACAAACAATATTTGATCTAACAAATTCTCATTGAAGAAAGCGACAACAAAGAATTAAAAACAATGTGAGAAAGAGTTATCTAGTTGACACATTAGTAAGTTAGCTAACAACAACAAATATCACAAAATGCACACACAAATTAAAGTACTTAAGATTAGTCATAAGCACAATAAATGTATAATGAGTCGCAATTCCATTAGTGGCCTTCAAGGCTTCTCATTATTATATTTCAATAGAAACATAGTACATTAGCTTCTTGGATCCTATCTTTTACCTTCTGCAATAGTTTACTTAAGACTAGAAAGTTCTTAAGTAAAGAAGCTTAAGCATTCAAAGGTCCTTTTTACTAGGTGTTTCATCATTTATAGATTGCATTAGTAATTTCCTCAAGGATTGTTGGGATTATAATGATTATCACTTACAATATGTTCAAATTCTCAATATATTTTAATACAATTAATATAGATGTTTTGTATCTCTTAGTGACTAAAAATATAACTACTATAGTGAGATTGGATCATCCAGATGGATCCTCAAGACTTCTTGACGATAGGCCACCCAAATCTTGTAATAGAAGTATATCATTTTAATCCTATTGGGTAACAACCCTTCCATGATGACATGATATTTTGACGTGCTCTATGAGAGGGCTTGAACATATTTCTTCAATAAGACCATGAAAGAGTTCAACATTGTTTATTGCTTTGAGCGCTCCGCAATATGTTGCTTGAGGTTGTCTTTTGTGGTTCTTTTTATGAAGATACTTAAAGATAATTCTCTAGTATTCAACACTTATTTTAGCTCCTTGTTTACTTATTCATTTTTTTGGACTCCTCCATGGTCTCCAATTTATGGAGATCATGTTGTTAATACTGAGCTATAGATATAGAGATGTCTTTCTCCAAATTCTTCTAAATCGTTTGGGCCTTGTTAATACCAATGGAGTTATAGGTCAGTTTTTCCTCGCTAATCTTAGGAACCTATAATGGAGTTTGTTGATACTCTTTTAAGTCATTTCTCTAACAGGTTCACAACATTCCATACTCCTTGCAGTTGATTTCCTCAATCTTTAGCTAATTCCCAAAGTGGTATCAACTTGGTGGATATCTTCTGGAGCTGCTAGAGGCAAGGATAAACTTGTTTGATCCCGACCTTATAATATTCATGCACATCAAATTCACAATAGTTGTATTCTTCCATGCTATTTTCCTCCTACTTCAAATTCTTGTTGTCAACTTTTAATAGTCTGGCCTGTTGTTCTAACTCTATTATGCAGTCATCCCTTTGATTCAATTGTTTAAGGAGGTCTCTCATAATATCCTTAGTGGTCTAAGAGAATGTTGTATTGACTTATTCCGCAGAAAGTGGATCCTTTATAATGTCTAGTACGATGGGCCTTTTTGTAGTGATTATCATTGGAGGCGAATGCAGAGAGGACCAAGTTTACCACTTGGGTTCCACTATCCTATTCATGGTTGTTACGTAGGTAAATCCTCTCTGAGAATAGAGATGATCCCTCTAGCCCTAGGGTGGGTCTAGAAACAAAAGGACACGCTAAAGTGTTGCTTCCTAGTTAATGAATGAACAAAAGACACGGTAGATCGACCTACCTGGAATCCAATGCTGTCGTTGTTTCAAAAAGAGTAGTAGCCTCTCGCTTCTATCTTGGAAAATCACAATCCGTTCGCTATTACGCTCGGATACCTGCACATGTAACAATAAACGAGAACAACATACGACATCATAGCTTCACTCACAACTATTAACCAGTCAAAGAGGGCTAAAGCTATCACATTACACAAACATCATAACATAATAGTGGAACCAAACAGTATTCATGTATATATAAGTAGAAGGAAGAGGTACAATCGATGCTTTGACATCACAGTCTCCTCCAGCGGGGTTCAGCCGAAGCGCGTCTCAGTACCTGTCGAGGGATTCTGACAGAATGAGGACATGGATTCAAGCTCTCCTCAACACAATTCCTTTTATCTATCTTCTCTAGTCATCCAACTATAGTATCATCTCTCCAAGTTCAGCTATTCAGTCATTCAACTAGTTTGTACTAAGAGAGATAGTTTCTTTTATAGATGAAAAGGAGGAGGTTGGGATGCCTACAAAGGTGGGATGGAGTCCTATCCTTTAGGAGAGTTCCAAGGGAGGTGGAAACTACTAACTAAAGGAGGGAGTTCGTGGTTGTTTCAGTTCAACCACTCCTAATGACTCATCCTAGAGGTGGTTTGGATAGAACCTCCACCTCTATTTTTAAAAAACATTCCATAAACAGCTTGGCACGGGTGCTTAACTGGGACAAATCGCCAACTGGTGCGGGCTCAGTGTTAATTTTCCAGCTCGGCACGGGAGTGTAACTGGCTACTTGCGCCAAGGCAAAAACAAGGGTTTTTACAGTCCTGCTCAAGGAATTTTCAACAAGAGGAATGTTACTCTCATGCAAAGGAATGCAATGATGGTTTTTTCCAATCATGACACTGCTTATTGGTCACAAAAACGACCCTCCAATGGGCGAGATGGGGATTGCAGGGACAGTGAAAAAATGTTGTGTAACAGTGGTGGAATAATATCTAAACTTTCCCATTTTAACCACTTTTCTCTTTCTTATTAGTGTAATGCCCATTTTGATAACCAAAAAGTGACCACTTGTGATGGTAGGAATCATTAGTTAAGTTGATTCAATGTCCATGGAATTTGTGCTTTGTTAGACATCTTGTTCCTATGATGCTTGTTGAGCCTAAAGGGTTTCTTCCTATGCATTGACCTCGACTTCTTGATATTGTCTCTTCTATTAATATTCCTGTGATTTTCGTATTTCCTCTTAATCCCTTCTCCTTCTTTATTTTTCCCTCCTCATTTCTTCCTCTTCCTTCTTGAAATTTAGTTCCTAGGTTATTTGAGTTACTTCTTGCTCTTGTTTTATATTTTCATCTTGTGCAATTATAGTTGCTTCTTTTGGGAAAATTGTTTCTTAACTAGAGCTTCTATTTCGACTCGTGCCTTCTCTCATTTGTTTTGAGGTGACTTGTATCCTACCCTAAGGATAACTTATGACAAGTTCAAGGCATTTTTCTGCTTCTCCTCTTCAACCCACATTTGTAATTTGTAATCCCACCTACATATGCATGCTTTATAGTGATTCTTCACCACATATTTGGGATCTTACCTATATAATGTTAGCTCCCCAAAATAAAATAATGTCAAAGTGTCAGATTTCGCTATGGATTATTTCATGTACTTTAAGTAGTATGAGCCTAGGTAGAATGGAAAGTGTGTCCAGAGAGCTTTTTTTTCATGTGGCAATGCTCCAACTACTCTTGTGCAAAATTGATATTTTATCTCATGTAGTGTCATTATGTTAGTTACAAACTTCGAAAATAGATGAGGATGTTTGGTTTCTCCAAATACTCTCAATTATATGTAGTCCTCATCCACAAATGAATCGCCAATTGTGGACATCAAATGCATGGCTCTTTCTGATATACATGGGGTAGGTTTATTGAAAATGATCTCAAATAGAGGGATCAGTAATTCCTAACATATCTTGGTGTAAAATTAAATGTAATTAGACTCAATAACTTTAAAATAAATGTGCACTATCTCCACTTTCATTGTCCCCTTCTAGTCCATTGTTGGGAATACATACTTGACATAGACGATGTCTAGTAAGTAGGATCCCATGAAGAATTGATGTTGTTGACCATCCTTTGGATTCTAATCCTATGTCATATTTTCCTTAGAGGGAGATAAAGTAGATAAAGATATTTTAAGATGCTTCCCTTGACTATTGCAACATATATTAATGGGGCCCATCCTTCATAGAAGGTTTTTGCATTAGATCAGCCATACAACTTGCATATCAAGGAAGCCACCAGTTGAAAGGGGGTCTTCAAAATGTTGGCAAGATATTTTGTGTTTTTACTATAACTAAAGGTTCCTTTGTTGGTCCACCATGTTTTTAGGATCTCTCTAGCTAAGATCTTGAAGTCTAACAATTGATCCTCATCCAGGGCTAACTCTTCCTTGGGGAGCTTGTAATACATCTCAATGCCAGATGCATTGAATGAGGCAATAAGATTCATGTGGTTGTTCCTAATCATGATTTCCTTGGGATCAAACTACTTTATCATATAGTTAACTACCTCTACACATGGAAAGACAAGGGAATGTGCAACCACTTTGTGCGACCAAGACCTCTTAGCAGCCTTGTAAACTTCTAATTTAAGGTCATCTGGGCTAAGTTTTAGCTCTAAAATAGCTTGTACACTTTTGGATAGGAGTATTATGTATATTTATCAATTTAGCATGGATTATCTAGAGCTGAGGCTCGAGTGAGTTGACATGTGTCTCATCATCTGAGGTCTAAACTGGTAGGGCTTTGTAGACCCTTATTTTTGACATGTAAATCATTCCCCTGCATATCCAATTAAAACAATATACACCCATTAAACAAATTAGCTCACAATTTTAAATTTTATTTGGTTTAACTTAACCAAAGATAATAGGTTTATGAGGTAAAAAGGAAAACAAAGGCTAGCGAAGAGTAACTTGAACATTACAATCCCTGAGATAATAATATTGACCATGATGGCTCCATATTGTGCCATATACGTGTTTCTCAGTACTAAAGAGACTAAGGATATGGTTCACGAGTGAGAGGCACTTATGTTCATGCATATAACACTAGGGATTGAAGTGATGGTTAAATTTTAATTGAAAAATCTAAGTTATGGTGCTTGGATGTTGCCTTGGGAATGAAAATGTAGATGTCTTGATGAGGTTAACCCTAGGAGGTGAAGAGAGAAATATCTTAGCACTAGTATCCATGGAGAAGGAAAATACCAAGGATTTTACTATCATATTGAATCGATCCAAAGTCCAAAATTTAAAATCATGGATGTTCGAGCATGCTTTTGTGGTTGGACTTAGGGAAACCTTAATAAGATTGGTTATTGGGGTTGTGAGGCATTTTCTCTTGGGTTGAGAATGGTATTTAAGGCTGAGATGAGGTATTATAGTGTTTTATGAGTCAGTTGGGAGCTGGAGAAGGCTAGGGTTGATAGAGAAAGAGATAGTGAAATTGTACTTTTTAAAAGGAGCTCTAAAATTTTCCTATTCCATATGGAAAGGGGTAAAAACAATCAATAAAATGCAAGAAAGGTAGATATAAATGAGCCAACAATAGATATGAATGATTTTATTAACTTAATAAACAAATAAAAACCCAAATTTGATAGTTGATTGATATATTTGATCACAGCCAAGTTGGCTTACATCTAGCATCTATGAGGAGAGAGGAAGTGCTTGACTTTGTAGATTCTCTCAATCCCCACAAGAAGATGACAATTGAGTGATGTGGTTGAGAGAGGTCATTGTGGTGACTTTTTAAAGAGTTGTCTTCAGCATAATAACATTAATTTCTTTTAATAATGACCATTTTCACTTTAGTTTCACTAGTAGATGAGTCAACAATACAATAAAAAAGCTAAGTTTAAGTGTCATCAGTGTGAGAGGCCCAAAAACCATACCATATCACTGTCTTGACCACCAATGGGGCGTTATAGCACAAGCTTAAGGCTTAGTGATGCCCCATCACTAGACTAAGGCTTAGTGGAGTGATATACATAGATAGTAGGTGATTTTAGGGATAAATTTTGAGTGTATCATTGGCTTACAAATCAGTGGAGCGATATGACATTGAATTTATGAGAAAGGGAGAGATACACTAAGGAAAGAATGGTAAAGAGTGGGTTTCAATCAAAAAAATGTATTTATTTCACTATACTGCAGTTTAGTGGGGTTTTTTATAGTTGGCTTAAGGCCCAATGGAGTGATATACTAGCTAGAGAAGTCAATTATGTGAGAGAAGAAGGTAAATTTTAAGGTTATGTCAGTTGATTGAGGCTCAATGGAGCATTGTATCACTAGCTTAGTGCTTATTGGAGCAACACACTCTCTTGAAAAAATAATTTTACACAAGAGAATCTGATTTAGATCATTTTTCCTAAGTGTTATCTCAATGGATTGAAGGACCACTAGGTGATTGTATTGTTAGCTTGATCAAGTTCCTAACCCTGTATTATTGGGTTGAGAAAAAATGCTCCATTGTAGCATTGGGTTGAGGAATATTTGATAATCATGCTAAAAAATATCCTCGAGGTGTCTAAATCCCATCGAAAAGTTGATCTCAACTTGAGAAAGGTCAATCAAGTTGTGCAAGGTGAATCATGAGCCTTTTGATTTGGTGGTACCCTCATTTTCCTCTAGACACAACGTACTTAGAGGAATTGAGGGGGGATTGTTGTAGTTTCTACAATAGACCCGTGTTAAGCCAACCTTCAAAATCGATGTCAAAGCCACTATGTAAAAATAGAAAATGGGATAAAGGGCTTCTCACAAAGTAAAGAATAGTTAGTGGAACCAAACTAATAGGTAATAAATTTTTTATTAAGTGTTTTTCTACTAAAGATGATAGAGATTCAAATTCTTGGCTTTTATCTTATACACTTAGTATATCACTATTGGAATCATGATTGTTGTTAGACCAAAACCCACAAGTCTTAATCTCCTCTACAATCACCATAGTTAGGATCCACGAGAGGTGGTTAGTCCATGTCGTGAAAAACACTGGAGCGTTGAACTCAATGTCCTACAATCTCCCCCCAGCACGAGCTAGGTGAGTTTTAAACTCGAGACCTGTCACCTTGATACCACATGTTGGAATCACGATTGTCATTAAACCAAAACTCGCAGGTCTTAGTCTCTATGTAACACCCTCTTCCCACATCTACCCAAGTAACCGACCAACTGGCTAAATTTTGATGAGAGGCTACTATATGGGATTCAACCTCCTATGTGACATTAATGAAATTGAACCTACACAAAACACAACCTACATATCTTATATGGTAACAACAACACCCCCAGGAGGTAACCCAACCTTTTAGGCCTCTTACCACTGGGTCACACTGACATTTTGACCTATTTTGAGCCATAGCTATAGGAAAAAAACTACATTCCGGGGGTGAGAAGGCTATACCTGCAGGAATAACGCTACATGCCAATGGCTAGGGCCCCAAATGCTCAGTTTTGTGCCTGCTATTCTGAGATTTGAGCTACCTTTTCAGGCCCAGAGCCTAGGTAATTGCCCAGAACTTCATGAAAACTTAAGGGATGGTAAATAACAATAGGAAAATGATACAGAAGAAATCACATCAACAAGAACTCATCTATACCCCTCCTAGACATGACAGAAATTTTGTCAAACATGTCACAAAAATTCAATATATGGGTGTAAACAACAAATCTAAGCATAGGTGTCTCATACTTATCTGAGAACCACTGTGAATCATTGCTTACTTAAATAATTAGCTGCAATAATATCTACTTGACCATAGCTACAATGTGCATTCATTTATAAGTTAAAAAATGGAGAGATCCATACATCATCACTGATAAAATACATGCTTATAACCAACATAATAACAACAGAAATACAATGGATACAACAAAAATAGAATCCACATAAAAACCAATACATTTGCATACCATATACCAAAGGATTGAGTTGTTCATTACTGAATGTAAAAACAAACCAAAGATGGGACTTCCACATTCCACCCGAACATAGATTGGCTGAGCCAAATCTCTCTTCATCCAATCACCCTCATGTCATATTCCAAGCATGAATTTGGGACTCATAACCAACCAAAAAGAACCAAACAAGAATGAATGCTACTAGAGTTATTTTCCTACACTGTGAGGAATTTTCTTGTCTCCTAGTTTCTCAGGCTTTGTCGTAATCCATAGTCTGAATCATGGATCGCTAGGAACTAAACCAAGACATACTCTCTAGGATTTATCACACATCCCATCCCGGGACTACTAGTCCCAAACAAAGAGTACCCACCTCTCAAAATTTACCGCAATCCATTCAGGATCACTAGGCCCTAATTCGAGGCAAACCACAATTAGAATTTACCATATATCCCACCATTCATAGGTCAAGAATTCCTAAGCCCACCGAGGTAGACAATCTTGGCTTTACCGCAACCCACAGTTCAGTTAAGGGGTTACTAGGCCAATGACTTTAATGTGATCCACAGTCTGGTTCAGGGATCACTAGGCCATGTTTTTCTCATTTCGGAGAGCCACCTCACTCAAATTTGAATCCATCTGACACTCCTGCTAAACCAAAGTATGAGAACCCATCTAATCAAGGTTATCTGGAAATGGAAAGGCTAGGCTGAAAACACTGTCACCCCTAGAAAAACCCATGCCATGACAGAAAAGAACCACATGAAATACCATGCCTGCCAGATCTAGCAAGGAAATCACACATGCAAATCAATACCTACAAATAATCATGTTGTAGCTACTCGATTCTGCTCTTCCTTGCTTGCTCCTTCCTTCTTCTTGTTTTCTTGCCTTTCTTGGTCCAATACCAAAATGCTCCAAGAAACACTATGTGTCCAAGAGTGAGAGAGAGAGAGAGAGAGAATAGAATGAGAGCCATAAGTGTGAGAAAAATCTTTCCAATTGATCATCAGAAGCCTTTTTATAGAAGAGGCCTCTATTTTCTTCATTTTCCATTATTTTCCTTCATTTTCATCCTCACATGCAACATGTGACCTTTCATCTCCCTTTTCTCTTAATTTCCATTATTTTCATAAATAAATGTGCCAAATATGTCATTTTCCCTTTTCAAATCATTTTCCTTTTCCAAATTCCTTTAACCATAATAACTGAAATGAACACCCACTAGGACGTTTTGTCCAGCATTCAGCTTGGAATAAGTGTCCCATCAATCATATTTATTATTTTTAACTTTTATTACATGGAATTTGTATCGGAGTTGTTACAAAACCCTCCCCCTTCAGGGAACACCGTCATCGGTGTTCAATGACACCTACAAACCAAAAAACTGCTAAAAACATACTGCCCATGGAGCTTTACAACATAGCTCGTTGAAATATTTGCAATGAATAACCTGCCCAAAAGAAAAAAAACCATCATGACAATCATATTGTCTAGTAGATATTTATAACACAACTCATTACAATATTTACAATAATATACACATATATTTAAGCACATTTTCTTCAACCAACAAAGAACCATACTGTCTATGGAGCTTTATAAACCAACTCGATACAATATTTACAATAATATACACATATACACATTTTCTCAACCAGAAAATAAGAGGATACGATGTCGTATCAATCAACAAGGGAATCTAGAGGCTCACACCTCCACCCTCAAGGTAATACCAGGATTCACCTCCTTCCCAGGAAGTCCAGAATCCACTGTCAAAGCCAAAGTTGCATCCAATGTCCACCGCTACATTCCTGTGCCACTTGTCCTCTCAGTAAACAGTTACCGGCTCATTGTTCTAGGGCACACTCCCAATATGAATTTAATTCCATCTGGAAATGATAATGGCTAAAACAAATCCATTATCGACCTTCCCTTCTCTTCTACACAATCCCTCGGGCAATCTGGTCACCTTCTTTTGTGCAGTCACACACCTTCCAAGTTCTATTGGAACCCCCATACCGTACATTCCATCCCTTGGAAAGGCTTCCTCGCATTGGAAGGTAAAATAACCAAGGCATATTCCTACCTCAAAACCATCATATCGGTCATAGCTTGCTCATGGAAATCAACGGACATGATTGGGTACCAGTGTCCCACGTGGCCTTGCTCCCGAAGTGCTTTACCAAAATACTGCTATAATCACTAAATAGACAATCATGCACAACATATACACCACATTAGTATTTCACATCCATATACCACACACTGACCCCACAAGAAACCTTGCTTTTAGTTTCTTTCCACTATCTATGCTTATCCTAACATGTTGCAAATCACATTACCTTGACTTTGCTAATGTACCCATCAGCATTACATGTCCATAACATAAACATAGAAATAGTACAAGAATATAATATCAATTCATTTAGACGTGATATTAACCTCGTAGATCTATCAAGGCTACTCTGCCACTTGATTCCTCATAGCCTAGAACCTCTTCATGCCATTCACCTACATAAGAAATAATTCCTCTGCAAGAATGATCCTTAAAAACCTGTCATACAGTGACGTAGATACAAACATATATACACATATAATCGTTAACATAAAACAATCATAATCCCATCATACAAACATTAGAATTAAACATTCATGATCCATGAAGACCCTATCAGATACGACATACATTCATACATACATAAACATCAACATAAAGAAATCGTGATCTCATCATACAATGACATACATACATGCATATATACCTATATAAACATTATCATAATCATGATCACAACATAACTACCAATATCATAAGGTTTAGGCTAATAGAACTCCCTTTATTCATGCACAACATGCACAATGTTAAGAACAACAATTCCCAACATATCCAAGGCATCTAACACCTTAGATCCATTCATTTTACCTTTAATGTGATTGTTCAGCCAATGGACCCAACCAATCTGACTAGTTTTCATATTCTTACCTTCAACTCCCCTTATTAACTTTCCTCTTTCCCAACCAATTTCCATGACTCTCAAAAGGCAAGAACAAGAACAAATAAGAAGAATACCATGAAAAACCAAAAGCAATATGACACCGCAACAAAGTGGCAAGGACTTGCACCATACATAAATAAAACCACAAATCAAGCTCAAACAAATCAAAAATATTGAAAGCACAAGACTAGCAACAAACACCATGACTCAATCCCCGTGATTCCCAATATTTCCAAAGGAAATCTCAACCTGAGCCTTATTTAAGATTTCATGGTAGTCTCTTTTGCCATGCAATACCCTACATCATATTGCCAAAACCACATAACTGTCAGCGCATAAATAAATATAACAATATACCAATTATCTTACCTTGTTGTGCCAAGCACGATGACCTGTAACTGAACATGCATGATAGTTGTATGTACCAAAGATCAAGACAACGTATCTTTCAATTTGAAATCAAATTTTATCCAAGTCTAACAACTATGTCATAATCAACAATCGACTCACATTCATTGGTCATAATACATAATGCTACAAGTATCACCTACTTACACTCAAGTAGACATCAGTTATCTCAACCCATATTGTGTTAGTAGAACCATCTTAAGACCAATTCATTTCTTTGTACAATCTTATAGACACATACTCATATCATGTGATTAATCAAACATTCAACAATAAATAGATGACATAATATGCACCAACACTCACACACCAAATATACGACATAATAAGAAATTCAAGTACAAATTAAACGAAATAAGGAAGATCATACGTTAATTTATCTTAGGGGAGGTTATCTTGTTTGCACAATCAATCTAGATTAGCACGATATAACTTCACAACACATCAACCAAACATGATTAAGGTCATGGTATCCATAACAATAATTAGCTAACATGTTCACATCATAAACTCATAAACAAATGCCATTCATGCATAACAATCACAAATGCACAGTCAACCTAGATTAGTATGACATAATATCACAAATAATTCAACTCATACTTGAATTTCATAACCCTAACCACCTAGGCCAATCAAATTTAACATGATACACATGACATCAATATATTAATTTTATAACCCTAATCATCAAGTTAACTAGCATATAACAACATTAATTCAACATATAACATACTCATCAACAACATATAACATAATCATCAGGCTAGCTGCAAGTTAACATATAACATGCTTATCAACAATAGATAACCTAGTCATCAAGTTAAGTAACATAAAACAACAACAACAATCCATACAACCACATGTTACTATCATTCATGACTATCTGACACAGTGCATATATGATTGATCAACTTGCATCTATCGTATATGTTACCATAATAATAACAAACTAACAACATATAAGTAACCTTAATGCTTACAACAACCATGAATCACATACCTGCATGCCAAGCATACCAACTTGTATGACAGTCTGATCTTACCCCAAAGTCCATTGTTGTAACACCACTTTAATGATTTGTATCTCCTGCTCTATCTTAGCCAACACATTAGCATCATAACATACCAATATCATCATGTTGACCTAATTGCATACAATGACCTTATGCACAACAACCTCAATCAAACCAATGCAACTTGACCATATGCACCCACTTGACATGTATAACCATTCATGAATGACCAATTCATGTTCAACACATGACATCACACAAGTAAGCATTACACGGATAACACCGAAGCATGACCGATATGTAAACATAGTATGAGAAAGCAATGCATGTACAATATGTAAAATATGTAAGCAAGTGTGCACAAACACTACACAAACATGAGAAACACATAACCATTCATACACTCATGACAACATGTTGACAACAACACCATCAGCACTTCCATGGCGACACCACTGCTACCATGGCCAACACAACACGGATGCAACAAGCACGTATAGGCCACTAGCATACTAAACACATATGCAACCAAAATAAATTCATGATCAACACACTTCCCATCTAGTCCAAGGGTTGAACCATGCTCTTATACCACACTGTGGTATCATATATCTCACAAAGAGACCGGAAACCATACACCTCCCAAGGAGAGCACAACCACACTCTGATACCACTCTGTAACACCCTCTTACACATCTACCCAACCAACCAACCAACCAGGGTAAACATGTGATGAGAGGCTACTATATGGGATTCAACCTCGTATTTGACCTTAAGGAAGTGGAACCGAAAAAATAAAAAAAAAAACAAAACAAAACAAAAAAACAAAAACAAAAACACAACCTACAAACCTTGTATTGCAAAAAAAACACCCCCAGGAGGTAACCCAACCTTTCAGGCCGCTTACCCTTGGGTCACACTAACATTTTGACCTATTTTGAGCCGTAGCAACAGGAATAACACTGCATTCCATGGGATATAAGGCTATATTAGGAATAACCGCAATCCACAATCTAAATATGGGATCACTAGGACCTAAACCAATACATACTCTCCAGGATTTACCATACATCCCATCCCGTGACTATTATGCCAAACGGAGAGTACCCACCTCCCAAGATTTACCGCAATCCATCCAGGATCACTAGGCCCTAAACCGAGGCAAACCACCTCTAGGCTTTACTGTATATCCCGCTTTCACAAGTCGAGGATTCATAGGCCCACCAAGGCACACAATATTGGCTTTAACACAACCCACAGTCTGGTTCAAGGGTTTCTAGGCCAATGGCTTTACCGTGATCCACAGTCTGATTTAGGGATCACTAGGCCATGTGTTTATCATTTCAGAGATCCACCTCACTCATCTTTGAATCCATCTGACAATCCATCTCAACCAAAGTATGGGAACCCATCTCATTAAGGCTATCCGAAAATGGAAAGACTAGGATGAAAACATTGTCACACCTGGAAAAACCCATGTCATGACAGAAAATAACCACATGAAATACCATGCATGCTAGATCTATTAAAGAAATCACACATGCAAATCAATACCTGCAAAGAATCATGTTGTATCTACTTGATCCTGCTCTTCCTTGCTTGCTCCTTCCTTCTTCTTGCTTTCTTTCCTTTCTTGTTCCAATACCAAAATGCTCCAAGAAACTCTAAGTGTCCAAGGGTGAGAGAGAGGGAGAGAGAGAATAGAATGAGAGCTATAAGTGTGAGAAAAATATTTTCAATTGATCCTTAGAAACCTTTTTATAGAATAGGCCTTTGTTTTCTTCATCTTTCATTATTTTCCTTCATTTTCCTCCTCACATGCAACCTGTGACCATTCATCTCCCTTTTTTCCTAATTTCTGTTATTTTCGTAAATAAATGTGCCAAATATGCCATTTTTCCTTTGCAATTATTTTCCTTTGCCAAATTCCTTTAGCCATAATAACCAAAATGAACACCCACTAGGATGTTTTACATTCATCTTGGAATAAGTGTCCCATCAACGGTGGCTATTTTTTTTAACTTTTATTACATGGAATTTTCACTAGAGTTGTTATAGAACCCTCCCCCTTGGGGGAACACCATCCTCGGTGTTCAATGACACCTACAAACCAGCAAAATGCTAAAAACATACTGCCTATGGAGCTTTATAACACAGCTCAGTGCAATATTTAAAATGAATAACCTGCCCAAAGGAAAAAACCCATCATGACAATCATACCATGTACTTAAGCTTTATAAACAAAAAACAAAAAAAACAAAAAATTTCTTGAAAATTAAAAGCTACCATCCCCAAAGATTGTAACCATTGTACTCCTAGTACAACATTAGCACCACCCATTGGAATGGAAAGCATTGGAATATTCAATACATATTCCCCCATGGTTAGCTTGATATTATGGCACTTTCCAAAGAAATTTATGGTTCCTCCATTTGCCACCATCACTTGACACTTCAGTGCTGGGTATAGGAAGCAATTCAATTCTGTGGCTACCTTACAATGAATAAAATTATGGGTACTACCAGAATCAATAAGCACTATTACATTTTTCTTCTTGACATGTCCTTCTATCTTAAGAGTTTAAGGAGTGGTAATTACTGCCAATGCATTATAGGATATGGTCGGATTCATTTCTTCTTCTTGTAGGGTGGTTCCTGGTGTATATCCTCTTCTTTTGAAGTTTCTTGTTCCTTTTCTTCCTCCTCTTCACAATCTATGTAAAATAATTTCTTCTCAGAACACTTATGACCTTTAGTGTATTTGCTATCACAACTAAAACAAAGCCCTTTTGCTATTTTTTCTTCCAATTGTTGTGGTGTCAACCTTGTAGGTTGTGGAAGTCTAGGAGTAGCAACACTTCCAGCTTTATAGTTGTGAGTGGTAGGCTTCCTTGTCACCATAATCTTGCTTTCAGCTTTTCTTGCCAACCTTAATTCCTTCTCCAATGTATCAAGTTCCCAAATGTGAACCTCATGTTGGATTTTATCCTTTAGATTCCTTATGAAGACATCAATCCTATGTTCCTTTGGAATAATATTTACCCTTATATTCAATTTTTTGAAGTCCTCAATGTGCTCCATCATTGAATCCTTTTGTTTGAGATTTATAAATTGGCTAAAGAAGGTGTTGCTCTTTGTATCCTCATAATGTGCTATGATTTCGTCTGTAAAAATTGACCAAGTGACTAGTGGTTTATGAGAACAAAACCATCCATACCTTACAAATTGATTTTGTTCTAAATATAAAGTTGCAATGTGTAACTTTTGTGTGTCTTGTGTATTACGGAACTCAAATTATTGCTCCATTTTTCGTATCCAAGTTATCGGATCCTTTCCATAAAACTTCCACATATCTATCTTTGAAATATGGTGGGTCTTCAATCCAACATTAAATTCTATGAAATCATGACTAACTTTTTTTTTTATCATCGTGAATTTCCTCTACTACCTTTTCTCCATTAGGAATATTTACTTGTAGCAACGTTGCCGAACCTTCCTTCAAAACTTCCATGTCTTTCTTGAAATCCTCCATCTTGCCTTCTATACCATCCATCTTAGCTTCCATGTCATTATTCAAACCATCCATCTTAGCGTCCCTGCCTTTCTTCAAACCATTCATCTTAGCTTCCATGCCTTTCTTCAAAACATCCATGTTGCCTTCTATACCATCCATATTATCTTCCACGCCATCCATCTTAGCTTCCATGCCATTCTTCAAACCATCCATCTTATCTTCCACACCTTTCTTCAAACCATCCATCTTAGCTTCCATTCCATTATTCGAACCATCCATCTTAGCTTCCTCGCCTTTCTTCAAACCATATATCTTAGCTTCCACGCCTTTCTTCAAAACATCCATGTTGCCTTCTATACCATCCATATTAGCTTCCATGCCATTATTCAAACCAACAATCTTAGCTTCTACACCTTTCTCCAAACCATCCATCCTAGCTTCCATGCCTTTCTTCAAACTATCCATCTTAGCTTCCATTTCATTTTTTGTTGCACTTGTTCTTGTAATTTTGATATATCATGTTGCACTTCTTCCTCTTCATGAGTCATAGTAGAGCCTTTTGAGGGTTTAATGGGTGTTGAATTCTTTTTAGGGGGCTTTAGAACCCAATACTGATATCTATGCTTCAATATTCCCTTGGAATCACTTCAAACTGATTTTTCAAACAAGACTTATGAATTTTTTTTTTAAAGTATACACCTTTTTCCTGCTTTTGAGGAGCTCGATATTGAAACTGATATATGTCTGTAATTTCTAATCCCTGAGGTTTTATCTTTGGTCCTTTAGTAGCCCTCTGAATCTTATTTCCAATGTCACAGGTCATACCTGATTTGGATTCTTCAAGGCAAAGTTATGTCCAATCTCCCACAATGGCCTAATTATGGACAGGTCAATAATGAACTTGTACGGCGTGCCACATGTCACTTTTTTCTCCTTTGGCTCTGAAATTGATACTCATGAAACTACAGTCCGTGTCATTTTAGCCACTTCTTACGGAATCCCAATCTGATGCTCAGAGAGAGGGTTATGACAATTTTCTGAAGGTCACCACTTTGAGATGAAATTTAGGAGCCAACAAAAACCCTAACTTCCACAGGTTATATCTCTGAAAATACTATGAACTGAGGTCTAAAATTTTTCCACAAATTTCCTTCGAATTTTAGCGCAAAAGGTTTTTTTTAGCTTCTGAACCTTTGTAGAAAACAAGTTATAGAGAAAACTCCATGATAACCTGTTTTAAGCAGTGAAACCCTAGAATCCAAAGCTCTGATACCAAATGTTATAAAACCAGCTCACAAAATAGAAGAAAATATAGATCAACACCATATAAATCAACCTATTTGAGGGGGAAACCTCCTATACATTACATAAATGAAAAATTCCTGGATGACACCAATGACAAAACCTCCCTTTTATATATAGGATTCCATGGGGTCACATTATAATCCTAGCCAACCTAACAATAATAATGCAAGGGCACAATAATAACAATATGGGGACTACAGGGGTACAACAATAACAATAAGGGGGATACACTAACAAAAATAAGGGACTACACCAGTAATATAAGGCCCTAACAGTGTACATCATGCTCATTTAACATCAACTACAATATCATTTTTTCTTTATCCTAAAAGCATTAAAGTTTAATGCTTATGTTGTTGGTAGGAATGACAAGGATCAAAGTTCTTAGTATATTCTTAGTTCTTAACATGTATACTTATCATATCACGTTATTTTTGTTGCAAGAGACTATTATTGTGGTTGTTATAACAAATCCTTCACAATTTCCTATTCTTGTGGAGTAGTTGAGTTGTTACCTTTAACTATCTCTATTATTGTACTAACTACTAGTTTTAGGATATCTTTAATATATTCACTCTTATTTTGTTGAGTTGGTTCTCTCAATGTAAAGCTATATAAATATGTGTTTGTTAATGAAAATTCAGTCAGAGATTGTTTTTTACACTTTGTTGTTGAACTCTGCTCATGATTAGGATTTACCACATCAAAAGAAGAGCATCATTAAACAAAGAAAGTTGTCTTACATTTGATAAAACCTTTTGATAGTTAATGGAGAATATTTTGAAAGTGTAGAAATTACACAAACATATTTATATCAATGGATTCAATCTGATCAAGCAATGTACTAAAGCTAGATATTGAATCCTTCTACAAATCAATTACGAAAATAAACATGATCGCCAATCACAACAAGTAAAGAAAGAATCAAATCAAACCACAACACACATAATTTCCCGGGAAAATATTGCTGCTCAAAACCCCTATATCTTCTATTTTATATTCACCATGAAATCATGAAACAATTACAATGCACTCTTCTCACAAGAGCCTTATGTACTCTCACAATTTTCTCACACTGATCTAGACAAAATCGACCAACACTTGGTCAATTCTCAGCCTCTAATCAGCCTACCTGCCTTGCACAATTCATGTGGAATTAAATCCCTATTATTTAGGAATTTCAGCCTTCCAAAACTGCGCAAGGATCATGGGAAATCCAATAGATTTCTGGTTACATGAGGGCAACCTACTAATCACACAATTGATAGCTAACATCCCTTTAACCTTTGTCTCAACTAGGTCTCCACTGGAACTAACATGCATGTAGCTATTAATAGTAAATCATCAGTTGCATGGAAGATCACTGATTGTGAATTAAATATGATTTAATTCACTTGATCTCTCACTAGTGCAACAAACAGTTACAACTAGTCCAACTAAATTTAACTCGCCTAACTAAGTTAAATGATTACTCATGCATTAAACTAATGCACCAATTGAAATTTGAACTCCATAACTAATAGAATCACTCTACATGCCTCACCAAACACCCTCAACCCTAAATACATGAGCTAACTGAGTTTATCACACTCACTTAACTATTACAAGTGATTATGAGATAAGATTACATTTTATTGCCCAATTTAATTAAGGTAAAATTAAATTAGACACTGCACCAATTTAATTAATTAAATTGGCCTTCACACTAATGTATCGCTAGGACCTGTGGTCCCACACTAGAATGTGTGCTACAATTTATTATTGGACTTCAAAACTCCCTCTCAACAAGAAAGTGATTATCTGCCACCTCGATCTTGCCTTTATGGATTTGAATTTTCTCCTGGCGAGCGCCTTCGTCAGAATATATGCATCCTGATCTTCCATGGGAATGTATTGAAGTAACATAATGTGCCTCTGAACACAATCTCTGAGATGGTGGTACCGGATGTCTATGTACTTGGACCTATCATGGAACACCGAATTAACCGAGAGTTTAATGCAACTTTGGTTATCATAATGTATCACCGTCAGATCCATCTGAGAACCGAACAAACCAACCACGATCTTTCTCATCCAGATGGCCTCACATGCAGCTTGACTTGCTGCCATTTACTCTGCCTCAGTTGAACTAAGTGCCATAGATCGTTGCTTCTTGTTGTACCAAGACATTTATGTCGATCATATGCTGAAGGTCCCTCCTAATGTGTTCTTTATGTCTGATGGACTACCTGCCCAATCTGCATCGGTGAAGCCTTGTAGCTTCACTCCCTTTGTCTATCTGTACCATAATCCATACTCTGTAGTGCCCCTGAGATATCTCAATACATGCTTCCCCACCTTCTAAAATATCTTGGTTAGCTTAACCATAGCTTGACTCAACTGGTTAACTGCGTAGCAAATGTCTGGTCTGGTGTTCACCAAGTACATCAATGAGGCCACTAGTTGCCTATAAACAGTAGCATCCTCTTTCCTCCAATTTCCCAGAAGAGGAGTACCTATGGGTTTACAGCTCTCCATGTGAAACTTACCCAGAACCTCTTTGGCATACTTGCCTTGAGAAACAAATAGTTCACCATCCCACTGCCATATTTCCAAACCAAGGAAATAGTGAAGGAGTCACATGTCCTACATTTCAAACCCCCTTTCAAGATCCTCCTTGCAAGAAGGTATCAGCTGCTCATCACCTGTCAAAATTAGAACATCAACGTAAAGTACATTAATCAAGAGCTTACCGTCAACCACAATATGGTACATGTTTGCATCTACTTCACTTTTGGTGAAGCCCAACCTGGTGAAATAGTTGTCAATCTGAGTGTGCCAAGCACGAGGTGCTTGCTTCAGCCCATACAGTGCTCTCTTGATTTGTCACACATGCGACACTGTCAAAGATATCGAAACCTTCTGGATGCTCTATGTACACTTGTTCCTCAATAACTCCATTGAGAAATGCAGTTTTCACATCCATCCAATGAACGTGCCACCCCATCTGTGTTGAGAGTGCAAGGATAGATCTAATGGAAGAGTACCTTGCGACTGGTGTGAAATTCTCTGCATATTCAATCCCCTCAACTTGTGAGAATCCCGGGGCCACAAATATGGCCTTGTACTTCTCCACACTCCCATATTCTGCCTGATTCACCTTATAGATTCATCTAGATCCATCCACTAATTTTTTGACCGGTCTTGGGACAACTTCCCATGCACTTTTCTTGACGATGGAGTCATACTCCTCTACCATAGTGTTAATCCAAATTTTTTTTTGTTGAAAATGCAACAAGATGATGGAGCTTAGTGAAAAGAAGTCGCCTTCACTAAGTGGGCCCGCAGGCTATTTTTGGCGCAAAGTCTATTTTTAGACATATGGATCATGGTCTATGAGTTGTAGGATGCTATTTATGGATGATTGGTCGAGTTGGTAAAAATATATGGACCTCTATTTTTAGACATTGGGCGGAATCTATTTTTAGACTGCCGGGCTAAAAATAGAACAGTCGAATATTATTAACCCTTAATAATATTTAGACTATAAACATTATCTTATCCTCTTGGAGCACTTCAGTTTGATGCTTGGATGTGGCACATGCAGCTGACAGAAGGAAATATGCTTTTCATATGGGTTAGTTGAGCTATTGCATGGTTGACTTTAGTTAGAACTCATGTGGCAGAGTTTGGTGGAGTTGATGAGACAGTTGGTGGAGTTGTGTTCGGTTTAACTTAGTTGAACTAGTTTTATTTAGTCTAACTGATAAATACACTAGTGATGAGTGGTGTGAATTAATTAATAATTAATTCACTAATTATTAACTCATAAATCAACTGAAGAATACATCAGTTAACTGCAATGCATGGACAGTTCAGTGGAGACCAGTGTTAGAGGTGGGTGAAAGGGTGAGTCTACTATCAGTTGTGACTATAGATGTGCATGAGATTTGCACACACATTGATTGAGATTGCCAATGAGGATTGCGCAGTACAAGCCAGTGGGATTCGAACTTGGATCTCATCATTATTCATCTTGGATTGTGCAGTAGAGGCAGGCAGACAGGTGGAAGAGATTTGAACTTGTGACTTGTTCATATCTGAGCTAGTTTGTGTGTAGCATGTGAGATAGTGCTGAGAGATGTGAGGAGATTTGTGCTATGTATTGTTACATTTTCTCTATCATTATAATATACAGATAGTTGGGGGTTTTCAGCTGTAAGCTTTCCCCATTACATACTATGTTATATGTGTGCTTGATTATGTTTTAATGTGCGCATGCGACTGCTTCTATTTCCGCATATTGATGATCAATTGTAGAAGAGGTTATGTATTATGCATGAAGCTTAAATAGTGTGTAATCGGGATAATCTCGGTGAATAATTCAGCTATTATTCAAATTTATACATGGTATCAGAGCGAAATTGATCATCAGATCTATTACAGTGATTACAATTTATTTCGGTAGACAGAGTCTGTAAGCGGGTCAGGTAGCCTCTGGATCCATCCTTTCTTTGAAAGGTGATAAATCCAGTAAATTCCCCTACAATCGATCTCTGTGCTAGAAATACTCTGTTCTCACAGATCAGAAGCGGTTGAGTTTTGAGCTGGTGGAATTCGAATTTGCAGCAGTGTTTTCTTGGTGTCGAAGTCAAAATGTCTTTCAACGGATTGCGATTGGAGTATGCCCTTAAGGGCAGCTCGAATTATGTTGCATGGAAGGACAGGATGGAGGCGGTGTTAGAAGATAACGGGTTGAAGGAGTTCATAGATGCTGAAGTCCCAAAGCCTACTGATGCTGCTCAAGTTGAGGCTTGGCAAAAGAAGACAGCAAAATGTCGAAGGATTCTGTTGGAGGGCGTGAAGGATCACATTGTATCCAGCCTGCATGGAAAAACCTCTCCATACTTGATGTGGAAAGCGTTGACAGATTTATTCCAAAGCAAGAGCGACCAGAGGAAGTTGGCGCTCAAGGATAAACTCAGAAACATAAAGATGGAGAAAGGCGACAGTATACCCAAGTACCTCACGAAGTTCACCCAATGCAGGGATGAGCTGGGAAGTGTGGGGGTAACTGTAGATGAGGAGGACTTGGTGGACTTGGCTCTCCTTGGTCTTCCGAAGAGTTGGCATTCCTATCAGGACTCTGTCAATGGTCGGGAGAAATTGCCAGGATGGGAGCGACTTTGGTCGGATCTCATGCAAGAGGAGATAAGGCGGAGTACCAGGGACGGACCTTCATCAAAGGCATCAGATGAAGAAAATTACCTTTAGTTGCCAAAAGAAAAGAAGGGGGAACAGCAAGAAAGCTTCTCATTCCGGTCTGAAAGGCAAGGCGAGGACATGTCAAAGGTGAAGTGCTTTCAGCATCACCCGACACGGACATTATGCCACAAATTGAATCATGAGAAGAAGAAAAATAAGCATCTTTCTTTGGTCTGTGGGAGAGACCTTAGCCTCGCCGTTTGAGTAAGTTTTTCGGCAGTGGCATGCTTAAGTATCCAGTGTGATGGGTTTCGGTTGAGTTCTTGGACATTAGTGCGTCTTTTCACATGACAGGAGATCAAGATTTGTTTTCAGATCTGGATGAGAAAGATCTTGGAGTGCACATCGAGATGGGCGATGATGGTAGATACATTGCGACCAGTATCGGTACCATTTCCTTTGAGAGGGAGTCTGGTAAACCCTTCGTATTGAAGGATGTGATGCATGTTCCAGGATTGAAGAAGAATCTTATCTCTGTTGCGATGTTAGAAGACAAGGGGTATGATGTTGTCTTCATCGAGGGAAAGGCTTTCCTGCGCAGTAAGACAACTAGAGAAACCCGTAAGATAGGGGTTCGAGTCAAGAACCTTTGTCAATTGCAATTAGATGGCTGCGTAGAAATGGCATGCAAGGCAGAAGGAGTGGTGAGCCGGGATGATGGCGAGCTGTGGCACCGGATATTGGGCCACCTTCACCATGGAGCTTTGAAGATACTGCAGCAGATTTCTACTGGGCTTCCTAAGGGCACTCTTGCGCAGTCAGATCAGTGCAAGGGGTGTACCTTGGGAAAATTTGTGAAAGCCACCTTTCACGAGAAGGATAGTCGCGCCACAACGATCCTTGAGAGAATTCACACAGACGTGTGTGGACCTTTCTTAGTAGCTTCGACAGCAAAGCACAGGTACTATGTGATCTTTGTTGATGATTTTTCTCGGAAGTGATGGATCTTCTTCATGCAGAAGAAGAGCGAGACATACTCAAAGTTCTGTGAGTTCAAGGCACTGGTTGAGAAGGAATCGGGGAAGCATGTGAAGGCTCTTAGGAGCGACAATGGTGGTGAATTCATCTCTGCTGAATTCAAGGACTTTTGCAGCGCAGAAGGAATTCGAAGAGAGCTCATAGCACCTCATAACCCACAGTAGAACGACGTTGCTGAGCGGAAGAACAGACCGATCGTGGGTGCTGCACGGGCGATGTTGCATGAACAGGGCCTACCCATTCACTTGTGCGCGGAGGCATGCAATACTGCAGTATATGTGCAGAACCGTTGTCCTCACAAGATACTTGGCATGAGTACACCTGAGGAGGCGTTTTCTGGTAAGAGGCTTGATATTTCCCATTTGAGGATTTTTGGTTCACCTGTCTACATGAATGTGACGAAGGATGCCAGGAAGAAGCTGGAGCCGACCACAGAGGTTGGGATATTTTTGGGGTACACTGATACACCCCACAACTATCGTGTGTATTTGCTGGACAGTCGCAAGACTGTTGTGCGACGGGATATCAAATTTCAAGAGGAGAAAGCCATGAAGTGTTCGCTTGAGAGGGAGCCACACTTGCATGCAGATGAGGAGCTATTAGTTCCTAAGGATGAGCTTCAGGATGTGGATCAACCACAAGAGGAAGTTCATGGAGTGGAAGAGACCACTTATGCAGCGCCAACCATCAGAGGGTGGAAGCGCACTACAGAAGCTGAGCGACTGGCTCAAGATGCAGAGAAGGTTGTAGGACCACCTACAACACAACGCAGACAGAGACAGTCACCGGACCGGTACACTGGATACATGGCTCTTGTGAGCAAATGTGTCGTGACAAAGCCATCCTCTTTCGAGGAAGCTGTGGAGGATCCCGCATGGGTAGATGCCATGGTGGAAGAGTATGATTCGATTGTCAGAAACAGTGCATGGGAGATTATCCCGAGACCAGAGGGGAAATCAGTGGTGGGTTCAAGATGGATCTACAAAGTGAAGCAGGTGGCTGACGGGAGTGTGGAGCAGTACAAGGCAAGATTTTTTGCCCGAGGCTTCTCACAGATAGAGGGGATCGATTATGAGGAGACCTTTGCACCTGTTGCAAGGTATTCTTCCATACGGACGATTCTTGCTCTCTCAGCACAGATGGGGTGGCACATCCATCAGATGGATGTGAAGACTGCGTTCCTCAACGGAGTCATTGAGGAGGAGGTGTACATAGAGCAGCCCGAAGGTTTCGAGATCTTCAACAGTGAGCCGCATGTGTGCAGACTCAAGAGAGCATTGTATGGGTTGAAACAAGCACCTCGTGCTTGGTACACACGGATAGACAGTTATTTCACCGGACTTGGATTCTCCAAGAGTGAGGCGGATCCTAACCTATACCAGATTGCGGTGGAGGGTAAGTTGCTGATCATTGTACTTTATGTAGATGATTTGATTCTGACAGGTGATGAGCTGTTGATACTTTCATGCAAGGAGGATCTTGCTAGAGAGTTTGAGATGAAGGACTTGGGCCTCCTTCATTATTTTCTGGGATTGGAAATTTGGCAGCGCAGTGATGGACTATTTGTTTCTCAGGGTAAGTATGCCCGGGAGATACTGGAGAAGTTCAACATGCATGGCTGCAAGCTTGTTGATACTCCTCTTCCTGGAGGTTGGAGGAAGGAGGATGCTACTTCAGCGGAGGTAGTGGATGCCACTGTTTATCGACAGTTGGTGGGGTCGCTTATGTATCTGGTCAATACACGACCCGATATATGCTATGCTGTTAACCAGCTTTCGCAAGCTATGGTTAAGCCTACCAAGCTCTTCTGGAAGGCAGGCAAGCATGTATTGTGTTATCTTAGAGGCACATCATGATATGGTTTGTGGTACAGACAGGAGGATGAGGTGAAGCTATGTGGCTTCACGGATGCAGATTGGGCAGGGAGCCCAACGGACAGAAAGAGAACATCTGGAGGGATCTTTAGTATCGGGTCGACAATAGTTTCTTGGTACAGCAGGAAGCAGAGATCCGTGGCACTCAGTTCAGCAGAGGCTGAATATATGGCAGCAAGTTTGGCTGCATGCGAGGCTATATGGATGAGGAAGATTCTGGTTGGGTTGTTCGGGTCACACTTGGAGCCTACTGTGATTTATTGTGATAACCAGAGTTGCATTAAACTCTCGGCTAATCCAGTATTTCATGATAGATCCAAACACATCGACATCAGGTACCATCATATCAGAGATTGTGTTCAGCGGAGAATCATGTTACTTTCATATGTTCCCACGGAGGATCGGGATGCTGACATCTTGACGAAGGCGCTCACCAGGAGCAAGTTCGAATTCCACAGAGGCAGGATAGGGGTTGCAGATAATCCATATCTTGTTGAGAGGGAGTGTTGAAAATGCAACAAGATGATGGAGCTTAGTGAAATGAAGTCGCCTTCACTAAGTGGGCCCGCAGGCTATTTTTGGCGCAAAAGTCTATTTTTAGACTATGTCTATTTTTAGACATATGGATCATGGTCTATGAGTTGCAGGATGCTATTTATGGATGATTGGTCGAGTTGGTAAAAATATATGGACCTCTATTTTTATACATTGGGCGGTTTCTATTTTTAGACTACCGGGCTAAAAATAGAACAGTCAAATATTATTAACCCTTAATAATATTTAGACTATAAACATTATCTTATCCTCTTGGAGCACTTCAATTTGATGCTTGGATGTGGCACATGCAGCTGAAAAAAGGAAATACGCTTTTCTTAAGGGTTAGTTGAGCTATTGCATGGTTGACTTCAGTTAGAACTCATGTGGCAGAGTTTGGTGGAGTTGATGAGACAGTTGGTGGAGTTGTGTTCGGTTTAACTTAGTTGAACTAGTTGTATTTAGTCTAACTGATAAATACGCTAGTGATGAGTGGTGTGAATTAATTATTAATTAATTCACTAATTATTAACTCATAAATCAACTAAAGAACACATCAGTTAACTGCAATGCATGGACAGTTCAATGGAGACCAGTGTTAGAGGTGGGTGAAAGGGTGAGTCTACTATCAGTTGTGACTATAGCTGTGCATGAGATTTTCACACACATTGATTGAGATTTCCAATGAGGATTGCGCAGTACAAGCCAGTGGGATTCGAACTTGGATATCATCATTATTCATCTTGGATTGCGCAGTAGAGGCAGGCAGACTTGTGGAGGAGATTTGAACCTGTGACTTGTTCAGATCTGAGCTAATTTGTGTGTACCTATTGGAGATAGTGCTGAGAGCTGTGAGGAGCTTTGTGCTATGTATTGTTACATGTTCTCTATCATTATAATATACAGATAGTTGGGGGTTTTCAGCTATTATCTTTCCCCATTACATACTGTGTTATATGTGTGCTTGATTATGTTTTAATGTGCGCATGCGACTGCTTCTATTTCCGCAAATTGATGATCAATTGTAGAAGAGGTTATGTATTATGCATGAAGCTTAAATAGTGTGTAATCAGGATAATCTCGGTGAATAATTCAGCTATTATTCAAATTTCTACAGTTTTTGCACTGATTCCTTAAAGGAAGATGGTTATGTCACAATACACTTGCTTATAAGAGCCATGTATATAGTAAACCTGTTTGGAGACTATCTCTGTCTACGCAGTGAAATAGGTGCTCCTACATTCTCTGTCGCATCAAGTCTCAATCTATCAACTTTCACGATGCGCCTTCTACAATTTCTAGTGGATGACTCTGCATGAGTGTTTTATGCCACTCCATGATCCTCTGCATGTGGTTGATCCACATCTTGAGGTTCATTCTTTGGAACCAAGATTTCTTTATCTGCATGCAAATCCAGCTCCCTCTCAAGGGACAATCGCATGGCTTTCTCCTCATCAAATTTTATATCCTGTCTCACAACAATCATCCCATTGTTTGGAAAATACACCAGATAGTTGTGGGGAGTATCAGTGTACCCCACAAATATCCCAATCTCAATTGTTGGTTTGAGCTTCTTCCTAGCGTCTTTGGCCACATGCACATAAAAAGATGAGCCAAAAATCTTAAAATATGAAACATTGGGTTTCTTACCAATAAAATCCTCCTCTGGGGTACTCATGCCAAGTATTCGATGAGGACTATGGTTTTTCACAAATACCGTTGTGTTGCATGCCTCCGCACACAGATGCAACGGTAGGCCCTGATCATGCAACATCGCTCGTGTTGCACCCACAATTGTTCTATTCTTTCTTATTGTGACCCCATTATGTTGTGGGTTATGAGGCGCAATCAACTCTCTATGAATTAATTCTTTGTACTCAAGAAATTTTGAGAATGTATGATCTTTCTTCTACATGGAGTAGATCCAACACTTTCTAGAAAAATCATCAACAAATATTACATAGTACTTATGCTTTACTATCGAAATAGTATATAATGGTCCACACACGTCTGAGTGAACTCTCTCAAGGATTTCTGAAGCTCAGTTCTCATTTTCATGAAAAGTGGACTTTGCATACTTCCCCATAGTACATCCCTTGCATGTGTCTAATTATGCAAGTGTACCCTTGGGAAGACCCATAGAAATATGTTGCACGACCTTCAAGGCTCCGTGATGTAGATGGCCCAATCTCTTGTGCCATAACTCACCCTCATCCCGGCTCACCACTTTGTCCAGGAAAGGAAACCATCATACACACTGACCACCAACCATTGAAATACTTACAATCGCAAACTAAGTTGCAACAGTTAAGGAACTTTCGATGGATGGGTTTCTTACAGCAATTCCACTTGGTCATCGAGTATAAGAAATGTATATACAACAAGGTTGTTGATATTATTTCTAGGCCTATTATTAATGTAGCTACTTTAATCAAGCATAATTTTGTTTTGCGTGAAAGTTATATTGAGCAATATGCATGTGATAATGACTTTCAAGATGTTTATGCAAGCTTGAGTCAAGGCAACCAAATAGAGGAATTGGATTACCATGTACATAATAACTTTTTGTATCATTTTGACAAGCTTTGTATTTCACAGGGGGGGAGAGTGAATGTCATAAGGGAAGCACACACTTCTCTTATTGTTGTACATTTTGGTGTAAGCAAAACAATGGTACATCTTCAAAGGTATTTTTATTGGCCTCGTATGCTTGAAAGTGTGTCATTATTCATTAAAGGTTGTTCATTATGTGCAATAAAAATAGGAAGTTAGGATTGTACACACCACTTCTTGTACCTTCACGTCCATGGGAGAGTGTTTCTATGGATTTTGTCAGAGGTCTTCCTTTGTCAAAAATAGGTCATGATTATTTGCATCTAGTTGCGGATAGGTTCAGCAAGATGTCTATATTAATGCCATGTAAAAAGAAAATCATAATTGAACAAACAACTCACTTACTCTTTCAACATGTTTGGGTTCATTTTGGTTTTCCCACATCCATTTTTAGTGATCGAGATTCTCAATTTGTTGGGAATTTTTGGTCAAGTTTGTGGGACTTGATGGACACAAAGTTGAAGAAGAGTGCAATCTTTCATCCACAAACAAATGGTCAAATGGAGGTGGTCAATCGAATAGTCATACATATTCTTCGAGGATACTACAGCAAGCATCCTAAGTTGTGGGATGAAAACTTGCACTATATTTAGCATGCTTATAACCACGCAAAACACTCCTCTACACAAACATCGCCATTTGCCAACGTGTATTGGATACTTTCCTAGATTTCAATTCGATTTAATATTTGGGAAGGATGTTGCTATTGATGTCTATAGAGACATAGACAAAGCCAAGAAGTTCATAGAACAAGTCCAATTGATACATCAAACAGTTCAAGATCGACTTGAAAAGAGCCAAGGCAAGTACAAAGCAAGGCACGACAAGCATTGTGTAGATCACAAGTTCCAAGTTGGTGACGAAGTTTGGCTTCACATTAGCAAAGAGAGGCTTCAATGGGAAGGTAAAAAAATTAAACCAATCCATTATGGTCCTTTCATAATTTTGGAAAATATTGGTGAAAATGCCTTCAAGTTAGATTTGCCTTCATACATGCAAACTTACTCTGTTGTTAATGGTGAGAACTTGAGGTTGTATGAGCCTCCATTGATTGAAGATAAATGAGAACAGGTTCGGATTCCTTCTATTGAATAATTTTCTCCTGAATACCATGATAAGCTTCAATAAGACACCATTCTTGACAGAAGAACAAGGACATCAAAAAGAGGAAGTGTAGACTACCTTAGTGTGGGGCTCAAAGGCACAAATCCTTCTAAGTCCAAATGGATCGAGATTGGAAAGGTGAGGGAATTGTACCCTCATTTGTTGAACAAGTGAAAGTGATATTTTGGGGTCCAAAAGCTTCCAGTGGGAAGGAGTGATCAGGTGCTCAAAAATAAATGTTGTCGGAATGGTGTGGAACTTGAACGACTGCATAGATCTCGTCATCATGAATCCGATGCAAATTATTTTGCAAAAAACTAACACCGTATGCTACCAAAAACGCGTTATGTCCACTTTTTCAAACATGCAATTAAAAAAAAAATGTAGGACAACCAATTCAGCAGTCCATACATCTGACTAGGCATGCCTACGTGGCAGGGTGACTGTACAATTTGATTTGGTCAAGGGTCATCTCTAGTGAATGGTATCGTGACAAGTGGCACTTGGTTACTGGTTCGAAATGGCTAGCATGTGGTCTAGCCAGGGGCTGCCACATGGCAGCCCCAGGGCCACCAAAATATTGGGTCAAGTCCAAGAAACAGTAGTGGGGGTTGAACCCGCGACCACCGAGCACTAAGCACCAAGAGTTACCACTACACCATCGAACATGTTCCTTATTATACTATGGGCGTAGTTTGGTTTTGTTTTCATATAATTGGCACATTGGGGGAGGGGATTGGGTTCTAGCCACAGCCGCGGTCACCACGCCAGGGGCGGGGACCATGGGCGGTAGGCTAATCCCGTGCCCCCACCACCCCCCCCATAACCGTAACTGTTACATAGTATGCCAAGTTCCTTATGACCACGTCGAAGACCACTACGATGATGGAACCACCAAAGTCTAACCACAACATCCTCTACCACATATGACCACGGTTATGCCAATCTGATGGTTAAGTTAAGTGTTCGGAGTTTGTTTTAAAAAATAAATAAATAAATAAAAATAAATTATAAACCATAACAGATATGGTTTTAAATCCGGATTTTAGGCGTTAGAGGTCAAATTAATGCCCCAACCATTTCGCCATGTTTTTGGCAGAGTTGGTGCTCCGTTAGCACTTTTTGGGGCGGAATTGTGGGTTTAGTGCCGGATTTTGGGGAAAATGTGGAGAGAATAGTGCAAGTACTTGGGGAAGTCATAACTTGATGATTTTTTGGCCAAATTCGATGGAGAAAGAGGCTACACAGGCATTTTTGGGCATTCTGGAGCTGATGGAATAGGTTTTAGAGTTTTTTGAGCTTTGTAAACACATGTAATCACACTTTTGAGCATAATAGAAGAGGACCAAGCCATTGGAAGTTGAACCAAGGAGACGTAGCACAGACGGTGTGAACTCCTTCATCATGTGATATAGTGTTACTATTTATGATGATGTTCATGTATGTTAGATGTTTTTGTTCAGTGTTTTGTTTATGTTAATTTTCTCATGAAATTCACATAAAAACTCATATTAAACTTGCAATTAACCTCTCAATCCTCAAGCACTTTGTTTATATTCTGAATTGGATCTTAGCACAACAAAACTAATATTCCCATTCGGATCATTCACATATTTGGAACCAAGGTAGTCACACCTTTTAGTTACCAAGCTTATAACTAGTAATTTCCCCGCATGATCTAAAGGAATGTTGTAATAATGAGATATGGATTAATGCAACTCGTTATGTTTGATTTTTAGTACATCAAAAAATGTTAGTGGAATGGGGTGTGCATGGGAACAACATCACACATTGTTACACCATTTTTTGGTCATCTAACCCATTATCATTAGATGAACCCAAGTACACCATGTAAGACCAATTTTACCCCAAGTAAAATCGCTTTCACCACATTTGCTTACACATCTTGGTCATATTTAACCCAAAACAAGGTAATCAATTAAATAAATCATTATTTATTTAATTATTTCCTAAGAATAAGTTATTTAAATACTATTCCTAGTTAAATTTGACTAAATCGTTTTTTATAATTAAATAAACCATTATTTATTTAATTATATTCCCCTCATCTCCCTTAAATAATAAATAAATCATTTATTTATTTGTTATTTATAAATAAAGGAATTGACCCAAGTCAAAAACCCTTTTCCCTCCAACAAATATAATAAAATATTCCTAAAGGGTGATCTAGAATGTGATTAATAATATTTTATTCATGCACCAAGTTCTAGAACACCCCAATATTTTGTTATAAATAGAAGGGTTTTCCCCATTCATTAGTCACCTCCATTGCATGAGATCACTCTGGATCTTCTCTTGGTCACCATTTTCCATTTTGTTTTGTGAACTCCCATTGAGTTCCATGTTTGCTTTTCCATATCCATAAGAGAGAGAAATGTTAGATCTGAAACACTGAGGACTTCCAAGGACCCATCCCACTGAGGAGAACCGGAAAACACCTTTCTTGTTTTCCTCTCAGGTGCCCCATTCTTTAATATAATATAAGATTCTTTTTAAATATATTGTTCTTGTCTTGTCCATTGGATGCATGGAGCCATTTTACATTTTATCTGCTTAATGTCTTTTGTGCTTAGATCTAACTTTATGCAGCAAACTTAAAGATATTTTGCAGCCATTATTGATGTTAGGGCTACTTGGTATGCGTAGCTAAAGTGATCTTTTACGACGAAAGAATCATACTAACACACATGTGTTAGAATAGGACTAAACATTTGTTTTAGGTTTTATTTCAAGATATGTGTTATATGTGTTGTTTCCTAATGTGACAATGATAAAAATACTAACATGTGTTGCTCTATTACACTTTCCAAACACAATAACCAAGTAGCAAAAAGAGGAAAAAGCATGAAACTTTGTTTATGAGCTAAGCCTTAAAAGGTATCTAAATATATAACTATCCTATATAGTCAATTTTTTTATTTTATTTTTTTTATTTTTTTTATTTATTTATTTATTTATTTATTTTAATTTATTTTTTATTTTTTTTAATTATATATGTGTGTGTGTGAAATAACATGTTGATTTAAATAGAATCCAAATGTTAATAATTGGTTATGCCACATTCTCTATGATGATCCACACTGACTAGGTTTGGGCCTATGGATGATAAAGGAGTCTGGCTTGTTAATGTGAAGGTTTACATGCCATCATGATCGATGTCCATCCTTACATTTAACCAAAACATAAGGAAATCTCATAAGATATAAATTTAAGGCAACTTATTATTAGAAAAATAAAAAATAAAAATGGGTGTACTGAAAAAAAACCTCTCATAAACCTTTTTCCCTATGAAAAAAATACAAAGGATAGAAGAAAAAAAAAGGAGTATGAGGAGAAATAAGATTCGGGGAAGTTAAAGGAGTGGGGACAATTAACCTTCTATTTATCTCCTAATTGATCCTGCTTCCTATATGTTGGATCTTAGAGATGGAGAAGGGGTTATTTCACTAAGAAAGAAGATGAATGTTGCCTGAATTTGATTGAGGAGTGTGGAGCCAAATCTGAGAGCCTGTGAATTTCCCATTGACACATAATAAAGAGCTTGGATGAAGCCGATTGAATGTTAGTTTTCCCATTTGGGTTTCTTGGGTAAATCATGTCTCGATATGTATTTTTTTGGGGTGTGTGTCTTAACATTTTATTGTCTTAACTTGCATTTGTGGTTTATTGAGCTACTATAGGAATTTAATGATTGCTATATAGATGGTTATTAGTGTTGCGTAGATAATGAGCTAGGAACGTAGTGATATTTTTAATGTAGAGGTGTTGTTAATTTTTCAAAGTTTAATCATTGTTGTGTATCCCAACAAATCTCCATCCTCCATCGTTGAGTGATTTTGGACGAAAAATCCATAGCTCCCATTCTATGGCTATTGCTATCAAACATAAATCCATTTTAAAAGTTATTGTGGAAACTTCTCTCACTTTTCAAGTTGAACGTGATTGAATTAATAACTAAGTGTCTTTTCTATTTACACTGCCATCTTTTAATTAGCTAGTGTTTCTTCCTTTCCTATAGGTCAAACCATTATTTAGGATGCATTTTTGTTGTTGCATTCCATTTCCTCCACTCCCACAGGTTGAACCTCCCTCTAGGATGTATTTCACTTGTGACTGACATATTTTTCATGGCCCACAGGTCGTACCCTCCTCAAAGTCGTGTTTTCATTATTGGCTTGTGTTCCCTACCCCCTACTTACTTTTTGAATTGTCTAGGTGTCATTTTACTCATTGCCTAGTGTTTTAACATCCATCAAAATATTGTGCATTGTCTTTTATTGTTCACCATGAGTTGGCTCTCCCTTATGGACCATGCACCCTCTCCAAGGAACCTCTCCCTCTTTAGAAAACCACAAATTTTAAGTCAGGTTATAACACCCCTCTTCATTGAATGTTAAATTAGGTATTTCTCGATAATGTTGGGTTGAGTGAGAATGCATCATATTGTGGATTGGAGTTAATGACAATAGAGTGGGATTTTTTTAAAGGGACCAAAGATATAGGCTTGCAAACCATAATGGACTACCAAGACTACAAACTCGAAACTAGAGTTGTGTTTAAATCATAGTATGTGAAGAGTATGATACATTGTTGACAAGTTTGTTTAGTGTGGTGACAAAGTGTTACATTTGATGGACCTACCAAATAGGTACAAATTAAGACCCATCTAACCATTCTTAGGCATATTTAACCTTCCCTTTTGCACTTAATAATCTATCTTTCAACTTTAATTTGTTCTTAGGATGGTTAAGAGATGATTGACATATCTCGTGTGCCTAATCCATTTATTATGTAGGATATTGAAGATATCTTAGGCATATCACATAGGAGTCCAGCAAGAGAAGAATATGAGGGATTGTCCCCTGCTAAAGGATAATCAGAACTCAGCTCAAGGACATTATTGCCTCCGTGTAGTTGTGAATTCAGTAGGGAACCATATCCTAATTTATAGTGATTTTGGAGGGAATCATTCCTCTCTTCAATGAGGCTACCCCTCAATATTTTTTTGTATAAATAAGAGGCCTTAGTAGCCCATTAAGGATTCAAAACTTTAGATAGAATAGTCAGGAATAGAGAAAGGATTTCTTGTCTGTTATTTCAGTTTTTTCATGTTTCATGTATGAGCACATTTGTTGATTAATGAAAAGCACTCTTTTGTTTCCAGCAGTATTTTCCTCTAAGGGACCTAAGTCTCCTTAGGTTAAGGCCCAACTGAGGTGCTCTAGCCCCTTCTTGTACCTTTACTTTCCATTCATTTATTTTATACATGATTTTCTGCAAATCTCATATATGAAAAAGTATTGTCTTTGCATGGTTAGTGAATAAGCTTATCCTTGAATTTGTTTATGTATCTTGCTTCGATAGACTCAAAAATAGTTTCTTTCATGTGGTGATATTATTCATTTAAAATTCAACTCATTTATTAAGTCTCGATTTTGCTCATTTTTATAATGTTTCTAAGGCCTTGCTTCCCCCCTTTTGAAATTTTTTGACCCTAAATAACTATTTTTTTTCCATATTACATGTGTTTTGACAAAAAGGGTGTTGTGAGATTTAAGGTGTGCAAATTATTCAAAAAAGTATCATTTCACTTTTTTCTTGAGTATTTTCGAAGCTAAATGTTACCTAATTGAATTATCTACAATTTTCAAGGTTGACTGAATGAATCTTATGCAGACTGATTATCTTTCAAAGTAGTTCCACGGTTTCCTGCAGACAGCTCATGATTCGTTGATTTCCTGCAGACATTATGTGATTTCCTGTAGACGTGGATTTCATGTAACCATTATGATTTCTTGCAACAATATCGGTGTTTGAGTATGTTCCAGTCAGCCTCAAGAAGAACGAGAACATGGGTTTTGTTAGGAAATCTACCTACATGGATGTTGTCATATTGGATGCCTCGAAACTGCCACCAAAACTGCCCAGATATTAAGTCCTTTCATTGATGGCCCTATTGGGAAATAGCTCCAGCAACTCAACGAAATCAGTTTGAACCATGCTTTCAGTCATGGATCAAACTCAGCATAGTTATTTTTATTGTGTTTTTCCAGTTATTGTTAGTAAACAGTTGAGTATGTTATTTTTCCTAATTCGAGCAAGTTTATGCCTCTCCACTTGTATAAATACTTTTATGTTTTATTTGCAAAGGAGGTTGGACGTACCAGACTTTTGTACTATTGTAATATTTCTCCATATTAATACAAAACAACATGCTTTGTTGCTATTGACGTGTAAACTCCTTTAGCAGTAAAAGGGGTTGTGAGTGAGGGAGGGCCCCCTTTGCTCACATCTCTAGTAGTTGCAGATTTGTGTTTCTTTTAATTGTTGCTTATGAATTGATAGAATCATTACACAGTTGTTGTTTTTCTTTTCTAATTTGTAGCAGCACATGTATGATGGCTAAATGGTGAAGTTCATTTGATGAATATATTTGGAGTCATTTGATCAGGCTTAGATTTACATTGTGAAATGTTAAATTGATTTCATTGTTCTTTAATTGGTCCCTTATCTTTTTTTTATCAACATCAACAATATTAAGTTATGTAGAGGGATGATTAATCTGCTGCATAGTCTTTGATGCTAAGTGTTGATGAGGAAAAGAGATATTTGAGTTGTGTGTGGGGGGTTTTGATTAGAGAAACACTTAAAGTATTAGCTTGCATATATTTTGCACAACATCTCATAACCTTACCTACCCCTGGTTGATAATTTATGTCTATCAAATTATCAGTTTATAATTTTCCCAAACATTTTGGTGTCGTTGCCAGGGAGGTGTTAAGGGATGATACTGAAAATTTCTTAGTATTATTTCTTGTTGTTTGAGATTTTCAGGACTGGGGGAGTCGAAGTGGTAAGACGTGGGGTAAGGCCTATGCACCTACGGAGATCAAAATTCGCCAAAGCCATGTCCTGATTGTTTGGTAAGTAGAGTTTTGAATTTATCTATTTTTGCATAATATATGAATAGGGTCCATTATTTTCAAATGTTTATAGTGGTGGTGTGAGCACCACTTCTTCCACTAATAAACTGCCAAGAACAAGGAATTTTGTAAGGAACAAGGCAACGAAGGAAGAAGAATTCGAACAGGAGGTTTGTAGTCCTAAGCAGATGAATACTTCCACAGTAGATTCTTCTGTCAGAAGGTGTTCTGTTGTTTCTCATCTAGAATCTCCTCGTACAAGGAAGACAACATCTATTATCAGTGTTCAGCCTAAATAGGAATTCCTCTTCAATCCTATTCAAGAACCAGAGTTCCAGACCATTGACTCTGAAGAATATGTAGCTTACAAGCGTCCTGCACTCTCCTAGTCTGATATGGCTCATCTAGAGGGTACTAGTACTACAAATGGGGACTATAATGAGAAGGAAGAGTAACTACTCACATTTTAATTTCCTATCAGGGAGACTGGTGGAGCCACCCAGATGAAAAACATTCCTCCCTCAACCTTGCCTAACTTTTGTGGTATCTCTAGTGAAGACCCTGACACCTTCTTATTCAAATTTAATGTATTTTGTAGAAGCTATGAATATTATTCCAATGCTCAGAAGTTGAAGTTGTTTCCTGCTACATTAAAGGATGCATCCCTCGGGTGTTTTATGGGGTTGGGTTCAAACTCCATTACAACCTGGGATGAAATGAAGAAGGTGTTCCTAAAAAAGTATCAAGATTATTGTAAAACTAGGGACCTCAGGGAATAAATTTTTGGTATGACTCAGAAGGAAGGGGAGAGTCTTCAGGACCTGGTGGAAAGATTTCAATATAATCTGTAGAGATCCAAGATGAATCAAATAAGTAAAGAGACAAAGAGAACAATTTTTCTCAGGGAAATCAGACCGAAATTTCTGGAGGTTTTGAACCTGAAGGGAGCAGGTGATATATCAAAACTAATTTATGATGATGTGTGTGAGTTGTGTTGACGTTATTCAAGGGGAAATTCTGAATTTGGAGGAGGATCAAGAGATACTTCTTCCAGGCTCATCAAAACAGTTGTCAGAGTTGGAGTAACCAGAGCTAAAATGGGTAATTTATTTGAAAATTTTAAAAATGATATTCTTAACACTTTTTCTTCATAGTTGGATGTTTAGCAAGCTAAGAAGAAACACGAGGAAGTGGAAAATGCCCTAGTCGTGTTCTGCTCCAAATGTAGGAAGAAACATCCCTTAAGGGAATTCCCTGCAAACAGTATAGAGGTATGTCGAATTTGTGAAGTTGATCAATGTCCTTCTCTCCCAGAGATTAAAGCAGCATATCTAGCAGATCAAGGAGATTTCAATTCACTCTATGTAATGGCACCTCAAAAACCATGGCAACCACATCCTACAGGTATGTCACAACAACATTTTCAATTTCCTTATACTCAGAATCAAATGTGGACTATTACAATGCCCTGGTAGCCCTGGACTCCACAACAACCTTGGAAGGGGAAATTTTCTTACCCTGCTGCACAGAATTTTCCATCTTAAAATTTCTATTCACCACAACCCATACCGCAACAAATGGTTCAACCACAACAACAACAAATTTAGTTGTCTACCCCACCAAATCAACCCCGCCCCTAACAAATTATTGCCCAGCCAATATCCAACCCCAACAATAAAGCCATCCAATCTTCTCACAATATTGGACTGGTCACTTATCCCACTTTTCCTACCTATTTTATTGCACCACAGCCTCTGCAGGAAAGTTTTCTTCCTTTGTTGCAAGAATTTCTTGTGTCACTGCAAGAAATTAAACTCAGATAAGGAAAAGTGGTGACTCAACCAGGAAAAATTGAAGAGATTATAGAGGAAGACACTCTCAACACACACTAGAACCAGCAGAACAAATTGTTTCAAGATCACAATAATCTTCCTCATCCCATACTGTCCAACCTCCTTTTCCAGAGAGGTTGGAGATGAAAATAAAACAACCTGAGTTCAATCTTGTGTATGAACTGAGAAATGTATGCATTAAGATCATGTTACTGAAATAAATTAGGGATATTCCGATTTATGCTAAAAAAATGAGGGAACTATGCACAAAGAAACCAGGGATACAGAAGAAATAACCCTCCACAAATCAATTAGGTGGGAAACTTGCAAGCCTTATTTCCACCGAATTTCTTATTGAGAAATATGAAAACCCTGGAATCCCTATGGTTACCACCTTTATCAATGGATATCCAATGAGAAACACTCAAATCAATTTAGGTGCAACCATCAATGTGATGACAATGGAGACATTATCTCACATAGGATCCTTTGAATTACTTCCTACTCCTACGATGTTAGAATTAGCGGATAGGTCTAAGGTAAAGCCAGAGGGTGTATTAGAAGACATTGTAATTTCATTCGATTCTTGGGAATACCTTGCGGACTTTTATGTTCTTCAACCTAAAACCAACTTGGGAGGGCATCCTTTGATCTTGGGGAGACCTTGGTTAGCTACGGAAAATGTCTACATAGGGTGTAGGTCTAGAAACATGACCATCACTCATGGAGTTGAAACTAAGCATATAAATTTGTACCCCTCTACTAAACCCCTCTTAAGATCAAAAAATACTCATTGGGTTGAAGAAGAAGAACATAAGTCAGAATGTACCCATCCAGTTTTACAATAGCACAAGCCATGAGACTTAAGGAAATTACAGAGGAAAAACTGATAAATTGCTATATTTCTAATCATGATTTAACATAGCATTTAAAAGGCAGTCTAGTCATAATATAGATATCATTGTTGACTTGTAGAACTCTTATGAATATAGTACAACAGCTAAATTAGATTCAACCCTCTTATATGCATTCCCTACATATTCAATGACTGAATGTGGAGGTAAGGTAATTGAAAATTTTCCTGGAAAAACTCTAAATATCAATTATGCCTTAACTCTTGAACAGGAGAAACAATTAATTTAGACATTGAATAACTTTTCAGGCACATTTTCTTGGGAATATACAGACATGAGGGGTATTCACTTGGAAACATGCATTCATCATATCTACATAGAAGGAGATGCCAAGCCAATGATACAACCACGAAGCAGGATGAACCCCGCTCTAAGAGAAATTGTAAAAAATGAACTGCATAAATTGTTAAATGTAGGGTTCATTTATCCTATCTCAGACATCCAATGGGTATCTCCACTGGTTATCGTCCCGAAAAATAATGGTAAATGGCGAGTGTGTGTAGATTATAGGAAACTAAACAAAGCTACATTAAAATATCACTTTCCCTTGCCTTTTATAGACAAAGTGTTGGACACTTTAGCAGGGAAGAAGTATTTTTTTTTCCTGTTGGGAAAAATACTGAGAGGGGGGGGTGAATCAGTATTTACTGCATATTCAAAACTTTTTACTTTTTCATTCCTTAAATACCCATACGCTACTTTCCTTCTACATACTAGCGTATATACGCGGATACCCTTTACTAAACTAGCGTATGCACAGAGATCTTAATATGCACTTAGTTCTTTACTTAGATCCTTGCATTTATTCATTCATCAGATGTTTATATATTAGCAGACATGTGCAGTAAACAGTATAAACCATCAAACAGAATAAACCATCACACAGAAGCATCACACATGAACACCAGGATTTAAGGTGGAAACCCAAGTCGGGAGAAAACCACCGTTGTCGTTGCTCAGCCTTCAATATTTTATTATAGAGAAAACATCTTACAACATATGTCTTCAGTGCGGACTCCTGACACGCGAGCACACACGCTCGTTTCGACCTCTCCTGGAAAGGGAGCTACAACCCACCGGCTAGATTTTACCCGGCCTCTCCGCGGAAGGCTCGACCCCTGCTCTTGTTTACCAGCCTCACCTGGAAGGGAGCTACGACCCCCTGTTCTCGTTTACCAGCCTCACCTGGAAGGGAGCTACGACCCCCTGACTGAAGGCTACAACCCTCAGCACCTCTATGGACCACGTTTCATCAATTTTCACACTGGATCCAAAGCTTCCTTCAGGACACAACGTGTAGGCCACTTTTCATCATATTTTCAGACTGGACCCACTCCATACATTTAAGCTCAATCATACATTAAAACGGATACTTATCAATTCAGACAACACAGATCAGATAGCAGTAACACAGCAGAACAGATCAGACATTTCATACCACAGACTTCAGCAAACCCTTGTTTTGCATACGCGCTTTCCTTTCACTGATACCACGTATGTACGCGCTTCCATTCACATAAACCCGCGTATACTTCTGTACAAATTACAGAGCCAATTTCACTGCGAATACGCGCTTTCTCTTCAGCAAAGCCGCGTATATACGCACTTCCTCTGCGGCGAACTAGCGTATGGTTCTTCAGACATTTAGGTTATTGCAATTCTTCATAACAGATACATTACTCAGATTTTACCCTTTACTTCAGACAGATGTTCGCCTCTTCTCAGATCTAATCATTCCATAAACAGATCTAGCAAGTACAAATACATTTCAGATCTAGATACCCTTCTTCATCATTTTCTTCATTGGTGCATCATGCATTCAGATCTATCATTCAACTGTAACCATTTCCATTCAGATATACTTCAGAGAGAAGTATTCATTCAAGCTCAGACATCTTGCTCCCACACTCATGATTTGCACAATGAATTTCTTCTCTTTATATAGGTTTACCCTTTTTCAATACCATGAGCCAAAACCACATTACTTCTGATGGTATTCCTGGACGGGGTCATTTAGACGAATCATTACCCAATACAATGGGTCAATACCATGGTAGTTACCCCTGGTTTTGTACTTTATGAGCGCTTTTGCCCATACGCGACTTGGCACGTTATTTCCCGCGTGCATACGTGACTTCTCCTAGACTAATCCGCGTATGCCTTGAGACATACTTTTTCATCGTAGACCTAACACATACTGAATTCCTTTCTTCATTACCTTCTGTACTCACTGTAGATACATCAGATTTAGTTCATCAAGACATATTCTATCAAGCACAACTTCATCAAGTAGGTTGCCATCATCTTCATCAAGTGGGTTGCCATTCAAGGACAACACTCTATCAAGTGGATTGTTCATCAAAGGCAACACTCAGCATCATATTGCCAACAAACATCATATCACATCAGATTACATCATTTACCAAGTCCATCAAGTCAAGAATAACTTCATCAGGTGGATTGCCATTAAGGACAACACATGCCAACAATCTCATGTCTTCATCTTCATAAAGTGGGTTGCCATCAAGGACAACACTCTGCATCATATTTCCAACATTTCCTAGATGGATTCAATGGGTACAATCAAATTAGGATAGCTCCATAGGACCATGAGAAGAAAACATTCACATGTCCCTGAGGTACCTATGCATATAAGGTGCTACCAATTGGTTTGTGCAACACACCAGCCACATTTCAAAGGGCGATCCTTGGTATTTTCTCTGATCTTTTGTATTATTGCGTCGAGGTTTATATGGATGATTTTACAATAATGGGTGATACTTTTGAATAAGCTTCACATAATATTAAGAGAGTTTTCCAGAGATGTAGAGAAAATAATCTTTCATTGAGTAATGAAAAAAAAATATGATTATGACTGAGGGTATTGTTTTGGGTCATCATGTTTCTGTTGCAGGAATTAAAGTTGATCCGGCTAAGATCAAAGTAATTGTAAAGTAGCCCCCACCAACCAGTCAAAATGGAGTTCAAAGTTTCCTTCAACATGAAGGCTACTACAAAAATTTTGTTGAGAATTTTACAAAGGTATCCTCTCCATTGTTTAAATTATTGACTAAAGAATCTGAATTTCATTGGAGTGATGAGTTTCAAGCTGCATTTGATACACTCAAGGAAAAGCTTTCTTCAGCACCTTTCTTGAGAGGTCCAGATTGGAAATTTCCCTCTCATATTTCCATTGATGCCTCTGATTCAGCTATAGGAGTCTTATTGGGCCAAAAGGAAAATCCTGTAACCCACGCTATCTATTTTATTAGTAAAAAATTAACTCCCACAAAATTGGATTACACTGTAACTGAGAAAGAGTTTCTTGTTGTAATTTATGCTATTAATAAGTTTAGACATTACATCACTGGTTACGAAGTTTTTGTACATGCTCATCACTCTGCTATTCGATACCTCATGAACAAACCAGTCACTAATGGCACGATTACTAGGTGGCTTTTGCTTTTGCAGGAATTTGACATCACAGTATTAGACAAGTCTGGAAAAGAAAATTAGGTAGTCCTTTTCCTATCTAGGCTCAACCATGCACGTGAGGATATTCCTGTTAATGATAGCTTTCCCGATGAGAATTTGTTTTCTATTTTTGTCAAAACACCTTGGTTTGTAGACATGGCCAATTACCTTGCTACAGGAAAGTTACCACCCTACTTCACATCTAGTCAGAAAAAAGAGAATTATTAGAAAAAGTGTTGATTACTCTTGGGTAAAAGGAGACCTCTTTTTCACTAGACCTAATTTGATTATTTGTAGGTGTTTCATAGAGGATGATATATATGATATCTTGAGAACTTGTCATGATGAACCTTGTGGAGGAAATTTTGCAGATAAGCGGACAACCATAAGATTCTCTGCTCAGGTTACTATTGGCCAAATCTTTTCAAAGATGCAAAGGAGTATGTTCGGAAATGTGATAGCTGCCAAAGAATAGGGTGGCATGTTCGAGAGGTGGGCTCTTGTCCTATCAATCCTGTGTCCTAGGGTAAGAACTATATCTTTGTTTGTATTGATTATGTTACGAAGTGGGTCGAAGAAAGAGCACTACCTAGAGCAACAGAGAAGCGGTGGTAGAATTTATTTTTTCTGGTATTTTTTTAAGATTTGGGGTACCAAGGGAAATATTTACTGATCAGGGTCCTCATTTTGTGTCAAATATTGTGCAGGGAATTATACAGAAATATCATATTACTCATCGGAAGTCCACCCCTTACCATCCACAGGCCAATGGGCAGGTGGAATCAACAAATAAGGTGTTGGAAACAATCACAACAAAGAAAGTGCAATTACATAAGGATTGGTCTAATCGACTTCTTGAGGCCTTATGGGCCTATAAGATCACATGGAGAAACACCACTAGGTTCTCCCCATATGAATTAGTGTATGGAAAACAATTTTTATTGCCAATATAATTTCGTATCAAAACTTTTAAGATGGCAGCAGATTTGGGCATAGACCTTAATGAAGCACATCAGTAAAGAATCCTGCAGCTTAATGAGTTGGATGAGATTAGGCGGGATGTTTTTTAGCATACTAATCTAATCCAACAACAACAGCCTAAATGGAATGACAGATACATTAAGAAAAATCAGTTCAAAGAGGGATACTGGGCATTGCTCTTTGATTTGAAATTTAAGAATTTTAAAGGGAAATTTAACACAAATTGGCTTGGCCCCTATGAAATTGAGAATTTTTTTTATAATGGATTTGTTCGGGTTAAAGCAATTGATGATGGAAATGTTGCCTTCTTGGTGAATGGGCACAGACTCAAGCTATATCGACGACCCCAATCTAAAGAGGAATTTGTGGAAGAGATTGTGAAGAAGAAAGAGCTGGAAATGGTGGGGGAGGGGGTCATTCCTTTCACTACCTCTTCTTGATTTCCTGCCATAATAAATTGAGCTCACATTGTTCCTTCTCGTGCTTAGTAAGCCATGAGAGGAATGCCTATTGGGTACACATTTATTCCTTTTTTCGGCCCGATGGACTAGTTACAAAAAAGGAGCCCCCTTGGAGTCTTCTTTTTCAGTATTTCAGACTCTCTAAAATTGAAATCTGGCGAGCATGATCTGCCCTGGGCTCGTTAAAATCACAGGTCAATATATCCTTTGGGATCCTCTCAATAAATTATATTTTTCAGTTAATTTTGGGTTTTCTCATGTTGGACTGATGTGGGATCTCTTAAGGCCCTCCTTCTAACAATCTTGGCCCATTGACATCAGCAAATTATCTAGGTTTAAGATCAAATACTTGTGATGACTTGAAACTTGTATACCTTAATGACAAGCTATCTCGTCAGCAGCAATGGGGATTCATCATGACTCCTTAACTATTGGATCCTACAGGGGTTTCAATAATAGCTCATACATTCACACAAGATAGGATGCATCGGATGTAACTTGGTCCTCGCTCTCATTAATGGTGATGGACCTCGCGTTGGTTAACAATTGGATTTAATGGTTGGTAATCCAACGAGATAACTGCACATTCGACCGCAGCACCTATATTCATGTGCAATAACTATACAAAAAGGGGAGAAGATAGTTTTTTGCAGAAAATCTCAGCGGTTGCATTTCCTACAACAACATTACTTGTTTCCTAAAGAACGAATTTCAGACAGAACATTTAATCATAGAAGAATCTGGAAAGTATTGATCATCTTCATCATTAGTTGAGGCCATGTAATTATACAATTTTGCATATGATATAGTTTAAAGGTGGGTTGTTATTTCAAGGCAAGTGTAGTTTTCACCCAAGTACGTGACTGTTGTAAGGTAAGATTGAGGAGGTACAGTTGGCATCAGAATACTTACGGTAAAAAGGTAATGATATGAAAATTTTGAATTTTCATAAGTATGAGTCATGGACAGCCTCGTAGAATAAGGTGGCTATGAGTTGTTTCTATCATAACATGAGTTGCTATTCCCGATTATTATTATCTTGATATGTCTTTCGGTTATCTTCCCAACATTTATCTTGTAGGACAGATCATGATGCCAATCATGATCATATCCTGCGTCATTCGAAGTTGCCTCATTAGCTCGAATATTTCTTAATTTAAATTATCCTTGTTTTTATTGGGTTTTAAAATATTATGATTGGTCTTAGAATCATATCAACGAACTGAATCAACTTTGCTCTCTCCTGTTAGTGTCTCGTAATTTGGCAGATTAGCAAGCCAATTGGCAGGGTAACATCAGACCAAGCTTTGGAGCCCTAGGCCCTAGCCTTCCTGGACTCAGAGAGGGCTCTCTCTATTATGCAAAGCGTGTAAACTTGTTTGCTTCTGTATATTGGATTTTAGGCTAGTTGTTAAGTATGTTTTGGTTTGTTTTAGGTTTTTTTATGGGAACTGATCAAAGGATAAATATATATAAAAATTGTCAGATCAACTGGGCTATGGGGTCGAAAAGGTCGAGACTGTCTCAATGATGGACAAGGTATTATTGCAGGGCCGATTTGGTCAAGGTAAATGGATTCTTTGGGTGAAAGTGAAATGAGATGGACACTAAGTTTGTGAAAGACAAAGAGATTTTAAGCATAAATAGTAAAAAGAAAGCATTCATGAGCTAGGGCTAACCATTAATCTCTATGAACGAAACTCAAACTGATAGATGCAGAAAATAAACAATCCAGTGATACATAGAAGTATAAGACCCTCTAACTTTGGGAAAATCACCTTCATACTTTTGGGAAAAAAAATAAGACAAACAAACCACTCAATCTATGAAGAGGGAACTCCTAAACATCATATCTTGAGCTATCAGGAACTTTGAAATAAGACTACAGAGCAAGGACAAAGGGCAAGATCGAAACAAGACCTCTTTGACTTAACTAAGACAACCAATAATTCAGAGAGAGATTTTAGAAATGGAGTTTTGATTAGCTATGAGTAAGCAGGGGGTACCATGAATCATACTAGACAGTATACATAATAACCCTTAATGAAACTGATGACAAGTTCTTAGGGTACCAAAGAGAAATTAAGAAGTCTTCGACATAACCAAGAAAGATGAAAACATTTAAGCTGCAATGAATCAGGAAATTTGAGGTGCCTCCATGGGCATATCTCAAACTTATTATTTACTAAAAAACAGCAAGCAAGAAGCATGAAAACATGTAAGAAAAAATAAGAAAACATAACAGATAAGGAACACAATACCATTCACCAAGCCATGGAATCCTACATACAATCCTCCTCCACCATCAAAGTCAAGCAAGAGACCATCCACTTCATAAGAAAAGTATTTATTCAAAGCTCATAATGCTATGTATTGCTCTATAACATCAAGTTCAACCTATGGTTACAATGAATCCTCTTGGATAATATAGGCCAAAGAGGAAGAAACCTTCCTAGAGCAACTAGAAGGCCATTGGCCTAATACAAATATCTGATTTTGTCCTTGAGGCTTTGCAAAGCCCAAGGCACAAAATATCTTCAAAAATATCTATTTAAGCTAAAACTAGCAAGAAAATTTACTTTTAATCTCTGATATAGAGTTAAAAATAGCTTAACGCACATTTGGATGGCCACCTTCAGAAAACTTCCTTTTCAGCCAAAATGCTTTAGGAGCATAGCAACAGAAAAAATCTTGTTTTGCAGATAAATTTTGAGGGACTTCCCGAAGTCAAAACGAGGCCCGTGATAGCTCGTTGGAAATCCCTAGATGTCTAGTTTCTGGAACTACTTGATTTTTCTCAAACTGATCCCTCAAAATCTGTCAAAAAGTGGATTGAGTGAAGAAACCCAGGAGGGTCTCATCTGCTGATATGTGAGGCAGAAAGGTGAATTTTGACTGATTTTTGCCTCTTTGGGAGACCAAAACAACTTATTTTGATCTAAAAATTTCTGAGTAGATGCCCCCAAATTTAATACATCCAACAAAATGACTTTCATGAGCTGAGGATGCTCCTAGAAAACATGGCAACACCTAGAAAAATGTGCAATTAGGGCCAAAAAACACAAAAAACAAGATCATGTCAAAATTTGCTCAATTTTGGTGAGCAAACCCCTTATGGGTTCCTAGAAGCATGCAAGGAAGCTGAAGCCAAGATTTCAAGCCTAGATAGGTCTTTTTCCCCTTTTTTTACCGGGCGCCTCCTTTGGGCAGTTTTGAGCCTTTCTTGAACAATTTTGAGTTTTCTTCGGGAAAATTGATTCAATTTCTTGTAATGCTCGGTCATCTTCCTTTGCAAACCTAAGTCTTTGTTTGCCTTGTCTAATTTTTCCTCCAAATTCTTGTTGGCTCTTTCAAGCCATGAGTCTTTATCATTTTCTATCTCTTGGGAAAGCAATTGTGTGAGAGGGTACGATCGAGCAAGGGTCGCTTCTTCTTCCCTCTGTTTCTCCAAAGCTTTCCTAAGACCCATAGTCCTAGGCATTTTTCTTACTAGCTACTCTTCTTCCTCAATATCATCAAATTCGCCCATATACTCTTCAAGGTTGACTTGTGCTTTGTATGCTTCCCTTTGGTATTTGAACGCCCTGGCCTCATAGATTGCCATTAGCCCGCTCATCTGTCTATTTTGCATTTGTAAAAAGTGTATGAGGTCCTTTGACCTTTCTAGATCAGCTTCTAAGTCCTGGATTTGGGCTTCTCTATTTTGCAAAAGTGACTTAAGGATTATGGCTTCATCACCTCCAGCATCACTGTCTATTTGTATGATGTCGAACTCTCTTTCTTGTTCATGGCTACTCTCCTGTTTTTCAACTTTTTCTTTGCCCTTTCTTTGGATAGACTTCTTTGCTCTTGTTCTCTCTGGAAATTCAACAATACTCTTCTTAGGAAATTTTCCTCTACTCCTTAGCGCCCTAGTGACATTACTAGTCACTGCTGGAGTGATTTTCTTCTTTGCAAATTTGGTGTTTTTAGCCTTTGGTGCTTTTGAGGAATGAATCATGGCCCCTTGCCTAGGAGAGGTAGAAAGCACATGTTCTTGGCTATGTTGAGGAGGAGAGAGAAGAGGTTTCATCACTAGCATTTGTTCAACTTTATCTTTTACACTGCTTCCTCCTTCATCACCTAATTTGCTGCACTTTTCATTGTTTTCATGTTCTTCTTTAGGGCTGCCTTGTTCACTGTTTTCCTTACAGTTGTGGTGTTTTTCCTCTTGAGGGCTATCATGTTCATTGCCTCTGCTTTTATCATGACTGTCTTTAGGACTTCCTTGTCCACCCTCCTCACTGTTTTGGGCTTGATTTTCATCATTATTTTGCTGACTGCCACTGTCTTCATTAGCTCCACTGTCTTGAACCTCTTTATGTATGTTACCCTTATCCTGACTGTTTTCCTCACTTGCCTCTGTGGGTGGGCTGCCATTATCTTCACTGTTTTCCTTAGACTCTATGTGTGGGCTACCATCATGGTCACTACTTTGCTAGGAGGCGCTTTTTCCACTGTCCCTTTGATTGGTTTCATGACTTTGTTGAGGACTGTTGTGTTCCTCATCATTACTGCTTTCTTGAGGATTGTCACTATGCTTACTGCCTCTTTGATTGCTTTCATGTTGACTGTCACTCTATTTCTTATCACTACTTTGAACGTCTTCCCTTTGTTCCTCATCCTCACTAGTTGTATGTGGGTTGTCCCCATGCTCATGTTCACTGCTCTGCTTAGGGCTGCTTTGTTCTTCATCCTCACTACTTTTTTGAGTGCCATTGACTTCCTTATCCTTTGGTGAGCTCTCTTCACCATCACTAGTATGTTCATGCTCATTGTTCTGTTGTTTGTCACTTGGTTCCTACTCACTACTTTGTTGAGTATCACTATGTTCCTCATCATCACTACCTTTATGTCTGCTTTCATAAGATTCTTCCTTTCACTATCAATCATGGGTGATGTTTTCTTTTGAGGGGTAGATTGACTAGATGAAGGGGAGACATAGTGAGTGGAGGGTGAGGAGGACATATGAGATGGGCCATTAGATGAAGAGGCAGTAGTAAAATCCAGATGAGAAATGAAAGTCTCCCAAGAAACTCCTTTCTTTTCAAGCTGGTGAAGGATGAAGATTTTGATGAGAGAATGATGGAAAAGACTAGCTTTTTGCTGAGCAGGGGATCTCTTTTGGACAAGGGAGGACATCTTGTCTATGCTTTTGCAGAGGAAGAAAGGGAGATTCAGCAGTTGAGTCCAAGTTAAATGCATCAGAAGTCTGACATGATAGGACTAAACTCAAGAATATCTCCCCTCACATGTGAAATATCTCATGATGGTTTTCATAAGGGGCACATAACTATTCAATAGATGAGAAAAGGGGAAAATAGCCTTGCATTCATTTTGGTAAGCTGGTTTCAAGAAGGGCTTGTAGTGGTCTAGGTCCAAATAGGCTTTTTTGAACCATTTCTCACCAATATATGGAATCTTGGTGGCCTTTGACACTGACCTAGGAGTGAGAACAAAATCAAGGCCTACTAGGTGAACATGTTTTCCTTGCAGCCTTAAGGCAAACAGCTGTGTTAATGGAGGGTGATTGGTGACCTCTTTGAATTTTTGGCAAAAATCAAGGCACCCTACCTTATGAAAATTGAAAAGGATTGAAAGGGAATCATTTAACTCTTTAGTTGTAGTAGGCTTAAACCTTTTGTGAAATCCACCCTTGCTGACCTTCCTTGGAGGCATGTTTTGTTCAGATTCCTTCACTTGTCTTATAAAAACAAGTCTTTGATTAAACTAGGTCTTTCTTCTTTAATCAATGCTTTTCTCTTTAACAACTATGTTTGGCTTCTTACTCAACAAAACAGACCTTTCAACTGATAATAATCTATTTCTCTTCAAACATTGTTTTTCTTTTTATTTAGTAAGCAGGAGACCCTTGAAAACAACTATGTTTCCCCTGTTGAAATCATTGTTTTCTTCTTTGAAATCACTATTTTTCTTCTTTTAAGTTTTAATTTCCAAACATTTTTGTGACCAAAATTAATATGCAAGGGCACGAAAAATACCTTTGAAATATCCCTGCTGTGTTTAAAAAACCCAAATTCTGAGCTAAAACCGGTTTTTTTATACCTTTGGAGACCTTTGGACAGGTGCTACGCTCCTGTGCACAGGCGCTACGCTCCTGTGCACAGGCGCTACGCTCCTGTGCACAGGCGCGTAGCACCTGCACACTGTTGAGGGAATTGTGTGTCGAGTCGAGCTTTGGACGCCTTCTGAATGTCGGGCGAGGAGACAGGGGCGTTGCACCAACCTACAGGAGTGTCGCGCCCTTTGTATTTTTCTTCAGTGGGATGGTCACAGGCGCGTCACGTTCAACCTTTTCTGCACGACGATGGCCTTTCTCTTGCCCACAAGTTTTGCATAATGATATGACGATATTTTGGTCGTGCCTTTTATAGCTTAAAATGATACCTTCCCCCCTTTATCAATTCGAAAAACAAAACCTCTCCTTTAGCCTTTGTAGTTGTTTTGAAAAGTGATTTTGTGCTTTTTTTGAGGGGTTTCCCTTTTTAACAAACTGACTTATCCCTTTCTATTTACAAGATAAATCTTCAACCAAATCATGAACATATATTCAAAAGTTGTTTCCCCTTATGTTTTGAAAGAAAACTTACAAAAAAACTAGCTCTCAAACTGTGTTTATCAATGCAAACCTTTTCCAAACACTCTATCAATATTTGATGATTTTTAACCCTCTACTTTTTATGAAGGAGGTTATGCCATTTAGATCACCTAGATCCCTTAAAATCATTGTTGACCCTCTACTCATTAGTGAAGGAGGTCCTTTCAAAACACTTTCTGGGCACTTTTTTAACACTTTTAGGTTTCAACTTTTTATGCATCCAAGCTCTGTCTGTCAAGAAAGTTTTCCTCAAAACTGTGACCTTGTCCTTATCATCTGAAAAAGGATTACATAAACACCACTACTGCAGCCTCTCAACACCATTATGTAAATCCTCTGTTTATGATGTGAAGGAGGTCTTTTTCATATGTGTTTTCTCTGTTGGTTTGAATAGACCATTAGGGGCAAAATGTGATCTTTTCCACTTGTCACTCTTGAATATCTTCAAACAAACTGTCATTTTTGCTATGTGACACCTTATCTGTAACCTATGCCTTTATTTCACCATATCACTTTGAAACTTTAGACCAAAAAATGTAATTAGATTATGATGAATGTTCTCTGTTTATCCTTAAGAGGAGGTAATGCAAGATGCAACTACCTAGGTTTATTAAAGCCATTGTGTAGGCCCTCTACTTATCATGAATGGAGGGCATTAAACAACTGTTCTTTTCCTTTAGAGAAAACCTTTAAACCAACTGAGTTCCATCTTCTTATTAATGAAGGAGGCTTCTTGAAAACTTAGTACTTTTGCCTTCTGCTCGTGATTGAAAAAGACACTATAAGCACAAAAGTTTTCTTTCATCCCTGCTACCATTGAAAAATTTCTTCGAACCAGTTATCTGTGGGCCCTCTACTTATCGTGAAGGAGGCCTTAATACTTACCTTTAGTCTAATTTTCTTTGAGACATTCTTTTTTATAGCATCTCACTGTGAAAAACATGAGCAGGTAATGCACTTCCAACTGATAAATGTCTATTGTGCCTGTCTTGGAAATAGCATTTTCTCGGTATTGGCCTTTAGCCCTTTTGATGATGAAGTTGTCCTTGAATGTTTTTAGAGGCTAGGCTAAAGTAGGATAAAAAGGCAGTTGTTCCTTTTACACTTTTCATTCTGATGCCTAGTCTTTTAGAGGCCCTTTTCCAAAAGACTGTCACTCTTGGTTTTATGAGATTGATTTTGAGAGTTGGCCCATACTTTTGGGAACAAATTCCATTGTAATTGACCTGAAGCACTGGAGGTAGTATTTTTCTAACTTTTGTACTTTTTTTCCCTGATGGATGTTTTTTGACATTCTTGGTGTTTTTACTTACAGGCATGAATCTTGTATGTGCTCTTCTCTCTAAACTCTGTATTTCCCTTAGTCCTTAAAATAGTTAATTGTTTTTTTTACTTGGAGTTGTTCCTTGAAATGTTCTCTTGCCCAAAACTGATTTGTGCCAATTATCCTAGCACCCCTGCAAAGATGCATGAAATGACTTTGATCATTGAAAGCCTTTGTTGATATAACATGATGATAATGCTTGAAAGTTCACTTGATCATCTTTCTTCAGACAAGGAAACTCTTTCTCTTTTCCTGATTTGAACACTTGTGAGCTCTGCTTAAAAGAGACAAAGCAAGATTTAGTGGTGTGTGACCTAAGGATAGACCAGGGTTTTGTTTGTTGGGTGAGAAGAAAATGATGCCTGACATGATGATGACAAACAGGGAATTTGGCTTAAAACAGTCTTGCCAAAGAGTTTTCCCTAAAACACCACCACCTAGACCTATAGATTTTATCATAGCTCTTGAATGGCTTCTTAGGCATGAGTAGGTTATCACATGACAAGATGATCAGAATTGAGGGGTAGTCACTTTGTCAAATGTTGGACAGTGGGTTGTATGAAAAACAAAGGATTTTGATGGTAGAGAGACAAACTTATAACAACTATAGATAGGGAGGCTTTGCTAAATTGTGATAGGTAGGGAAACTAAAGACTATTCTCATCATAGGCTGAAAAGGAGGGGTAGGAAGACAAAAATTTGTTTGAGGTGTTTTCTGGATGACAAACTGACAGATTGATATTAGCTTCTAGAAAACTCATCCAAGGAATCTAGTCATCAAAACATGCAAAAATACTAATGACTAACAGTGGCTCCATTTGGGGAGGGCAGCTCCTTTTCAAGAGGTGTCCAGAATTACAAATCTCTGGCTTGTGAAGACCAGTGCCCTATCCATTGGAGAAAATTTCTCTCTTTCTTGTTGCTATTTCTGAAAATTTACAGCATGATTAGCGATAACCTCATCTCTACCTACCGAGCTATATTTCCTAGCATTTTTTCTTCTTTGGGTGCACTTGGACTGGCAAACCCTTTGACATGATATTAAAATGAAAAACTATATAATTCTACACTTACATCCTCCGAGAGTTCATATTAAACTGATGAACTCCTTTGATTCTCTACCTATGCTAGATCGACTGTCAAGATTAAGCTGTTTGACAGGATTTCATTCACTAAACTAAAACATGAAATTGAAAAATGACCAAAGCAGGATTAGATGGTCTGATTTGTCATGTGTTTGTGGCATAAAAGACAAGTTGCACACAAATATTATTTTCACACAAAATGAGATTTAGAAAAATCAGGGCTAGGATACATAGTTTGTTTTTCATCCCTGTTTTCCTCTTTGGTTCTGTTTTGAGCGTGTGGAACCAATATCTTTTCCTAATCTACTTTCATTGATAAGTCAAGATTACACAGTTTGACTATCACTTCTTTTACTAACTTATCAACAATTAATTTAAAACATGTCCAATTATGATTAGGATAGACAACTGAACAAGATATCTTTTGAGCACTAGTAGTGGCATTTAGATTTGCGCACTTTCAGCATGACTATTTTTTTGAACATGGGGCTTTTCTGCTATTTTTAAAACTGCCCTGTTTTCTACTTTTCTATTGTTTTTGTATTTTCTGTTTTTTATTTATTTCTTCAAACAGTGATATGTACAATAAATGAAAATGTTTTTGAAACTAGAAATATTGAAAATGCTGGAACTTGAGCATTTTTTCTTCAAAGGGATCTCCTGATGCTCCTGTTCCGGTTAGCTCTCGAAAAGAAAAGCTTGGAAAATTTTCCCTTTCAAGCACAACATAAGGGTTCTTGCAAGAGTCTCTGAAAAACTCTGTATCTGCTTGCTGCTTTTCTCTATATTTTTTATTTCCGCTCATGCCTTTGATGTACATCTACTTTAGGTAATACAGATACTCTTTGTCATTTTTAAAACAGATGATGACATCATCAAGGTACATCATAGTGAAGAAATTTAGTATTGGAAACATGGCCTTTCGGAACATGTCTTTGGTGTCTTGCAATTTTGTGACACTGGGTTTGAATTTGGAACTGCTTCTAGAGTATTTGAAAAAATCTTTAAGTTGTTTGCTTTGAAGAGGAATTAATTGATGATATCCTGAAACATAACTTTTCCAAGACATATGATTAGAAACTCCTAGCTTTTGTATGGTATGATCTGTTTCAGGAAGGATATAAGTGTTGTTCTGGGGAGGTTTATCTGTGTTCCTGAAATCTACACATATCCTATGTCTATTTGTTTTGTCTTTAATTGTTAATGTTTGATCGAGATTTTTGCATTTCTTTTTGTAAGGGTTACTTCTTGAAATGATGGCAGTGTCAAAGTCTTTCAAACTGTTTTCCCGACATGTATTAGTATTTTGAACAATTTTGCATATTCTAGTAGTTCTTAATCTCTGGTGAAATGACAGAATTTTAGTTAGTTCAATTAGCTCACGTGTTTTAGGACTGTTGTTATCATATTCCTCTATATTAAATTTATCAGACTTTTTCCCTGGATTCATCAAAGTGGTTGCAAAAGTTAAAGTTTTACTTGGAGAGGTAAAGTCTTGGATGGTGACGCATTTAAGTATGGCAAGAACATAAGGCTCCCCTGCTCCTGATTTCCAAAGAGGTTTGTACTATGTAAGCCTTTTAGTGCTTCTGTTTTAAAAAAAGTTTCTGATTTTACTTTTGGTGTTTGTCCTTGGTTTGAGCAACCTGCTTGAGAGTGTAGAAAGTTTTCTATTTTCTGATTTATCTCTATTTTTAGAAAATCAAATTCCCTCTCTTCAAGACACAATTGTTCAGGGTCTTGATAGCTTTGAGTATCTAGTTCATCATAAAGAATTTGGGGTGTCTGATGCAGTGTGCCTAGATCTGTTTCAATTTCTCCCACTTGTTTATCAATGTCTTCATCAGTATGTAAAATGAAGGAATTTAGGTCTGAATGTATGGAATACATAGGGATGTTATCTGGCCTTTCATGGCTGCTAACCATATATTTCATGTGTGATTCCCGATACAGTATTCTTGTTTGTTTAAACACAGGAATGGTGGCGTAAGACATATCTAATTGAATGTTTCCTTGTATTTTGGCCCCCCAAGATCTAGATAAAACCATTCCGTAATTGGGAGGAATGTCTGCTACCACTATGTCCATGACCAGGTGTTTTGCAGGTATTTTTTCCAAACTGAAACAAAGATCTTTTATCAGGCCTAGACACTTGACTCTGCTCGAATCAAACAAATATAAGTCTTTATAAGGTTTCGTTATTTCTAGGCCTAATCTTTCCATTACTACTTTCGGCATGAGATTGTGAGAGGCCTCGGAATCTAGCATGGCATTATGTAGGATTTGGTCATGTATATTCAGACTAATGTAAAAAGGAAGAGTGGTTCCCTCTTGATATTTTCCTTCTATTTTTGGTCCAAAAAACACCTCAGGGGTATCATCAAATAGGTGTAAAGTATCTGAATCATTTCCTATGTTTAGGACCTTTAGCACTTGAGATTTATATGAGCTTTGGGCAATAAGTTCAGTGAGAGGCATGGTGATCTTAATTTTGGCGTTTTTCCCTTCAAAACTGAAGGGCACTTGTAGTTTAGATATATTTGTTTCAGTTTTCTCAGCCATGACTTTCTCTATATTCTTAATTTGTTGATTTTGATTTGGGGTTTTGTTTAATACAGTTTTTTCGGGGATCTTATTAGAGGTACTAGGACAGTTAGGATCAAGGCTTGCTTGGCTAATTTTGTATTTGTTTTGGTCAGTTCTCTTAGCCATGAATTTGTTACTATCTGTTGTTCCTTTAAGAATCGTATCGGGGGTTTTTTTAACAGCAGTGTCTGAGCTACCTTTCTTCGAGTTGTCTTGGTTTTTCTTACTCCTAAGATCATATTGCTCATGAGCTTCCATTATGGCATTTTGTAATCCTATTTCATGATCTTCAGGGTCCTCATAATTTGTTTCATTTTGGTTTGAGGAGAAGAAAACTTTTTCTTCTTCTGTGAGGAAAACCTCACCCTCGCTATCAGAACCTATCAAGTTTAACTGATTTTCATCAAGTGGTTCCATATCTCTTTCTACCTCATCAACATAGTTTTCATGGAGAGGTGGCCTGATCTGTTGGTCATTTTCCCTTGGTTTGTTTTAAGGCAGGTCTCTTCTAAATTTTTGGTTCCGGTTTCTGTTTTGAGGATTTGGCTGGTTGTCCCTAAGAGGTGCTTTTTCATTTAGATTTATTCTTTCCCGCATTCTCTCCATGGTTCTAACCAGGTTGTCTATTCTGGGATCTGAGGAGGAAGTTGAAGGCATGGTCTCATCTCGGTATGTGACTTTCTTTTCTGATCTCATCCTAGCTCTCTTCTCAGCTAGGTTGGCTTCAGCACTAATAGCTACCTTTTTCATTTCTTCTAAAGTTGTGGGATCTCTTTCTTTTAGTTGGTATGTCATATCTGGATCGAAACCTTTGGGAAATTTTGTTAATGCTGAGCCAAGTGGAGGCTTCATGTTAGGCGGAAGGGCGTTATAGACACTGTTGAACCTAGTGCAATACTCTTGAACACTTTCCCCCACATTCCTTTCAATAGTATTATATTCGGAATGGAGTTGGATGGGGTTTTTCCTAATTTCCCACCTGTTTATGAAAATTTGGTAAAGTGTTGGGAGATCATGTATACTGTTAGGAGCCAAGTTTTTAAACCATTTCTTGGGTTCTCTGCCTAGGATTTGGGAAAACATTCTCATTCTTATGGTCTCATCTTCTATTTCCATGTATTCAAAATCATCAATGATTCTATCTACATGTTGTTGGGCAGTAGTAGCCTCAGCCCCAGTGAAATGTGGGATTTTGGTTTAGTACTAATTTTGAAAAGGTACCAAAGGTTGTGGTAACACTAAGGGCCCATACCAAGCTGCCATGATGGGATCTAATGGTAGATTTACAGTATGAAGATTTGTAGTATGGGATGAGGTGATTTGCACAGTGGTGGTCTGAATGGGTGTGGCAGAGGTACTTGGACTTGTAGACTGATTCTGAGCAGATTTGCGATGATAAGAGAGCTAAAGTGGTGGAGAAGCTAAAAATAAAGAGGTGTAGTGGGTGAGACTTCTCTGCTAGGACTCTGTTGCAGATCTAAGGGCTCAATATCGGCAAGGTTGATTTTTCTTTGTGATTTGTTTCTGAAAAGGGTTTTTGTTGAACACAAGTCAAACTGGAAATTTTGCAAGGATGTAAGATGTTCAGCTACAGAGTTTGCTTTGCGGATGGTCCTATCGGTAGCTAAGTTACCAGTTTCAGAAGTTTGCCACAAAATCTTTTCTGGGTCATCAACTATGATAGGGGGATTCGGGTCTGGGTGAGATCTGGTATTAATTATTCATGAAGCCAGATTTCAAAGTAAAAGTTTAGAGAGGGTGATAGTTGTGATTGTTTTTCGAATGGTTGTCCTCTCTAGGGGTTTTGTGGATGTGAATAAGGTAAAAACTAAATGAAGGCTAGTGGAGTCGCCATGTGGATGTTCTTGAGGTTTATGGTCCACCACCAATACTATCAAAGATGTTTTTTAGGGAAAAGTCTTTTCTAGAAAAATTTTATGTGAAAAATTGTAGGAATGACTTAAAACTCAGTTCAACAGTTTTCCAGATTATTGAGAAAGCTATAGTTCTATTTTTAGGCTATTCTGTTGATTTCCTATGTTTAGATGAAGATTTATGAATCCCTAAGTTGTACTTAGTTTGTCACTGATTTCAAAGGCTGCATCACAATCTTTGTGTTTTTGGAAAGGTAAGTCAATAAGATAGTATGATTATGAAATTTTTTGGTTTTTAGCAGAGTATTAGGCCTATTGGAGGCTAGTGGAGTCGCCAGGTGGATGTTTTTGTTGTTTTTAGAGATATGTATTTATGATCCACCACCAATAAATGATAAAAAGCCAATCTAGGGATGTTTTTTTGTAAGGTTTTTTACAGAGTTTTTATATGCAGCCTAGTTTGCAAGAGTGTCCTAAACATGATTCATCACTTAGCTAAGGTGGTGAAGCAAAAAGAGTTTGCTCTAAATGAATTTATAGGCTGCCAGTCTGGTTTTGATTTTGAAGGACTGAAGAGTCTACAAGACTTTTCTAGACTGTTATGTACTCATTACGTCCCACCGTGATCGCCATTATGTTAGTGGCGATGCGGTGGCTGATTCATTGGATATTCTTGAAGACAAGAGTTTTCTGGAGTCCTAAGGTATACTTAGATTGTCACTAACTCAGAGTCCCATCGTGATCGCCATTATGTTAATGTCCCGTAATTTGGCAGATTGGCAAGCCAAATGACAGGGTAACATCAGAACAAGCTTTGGAGCCCTAGGACCTAGCCTTCCTAGACTCAGAGAGGGCTCTCTCTATTATGCAAAGGGTGTAAACTTGTTTGCTTCTGTATATTGGATTTTAAGCTAGTTGTTAAGTATGTTTTGATTTGTTTTAGGTTTTTTGAGGGGAACTGATCAAAGGATAAATAGACAAAAAGTTTGTCAAATAAACTGGGCTATGGGATCGAAAAGGTCGAGACTGTCTCAATGATGGACAAGGTATTATTGCAGGGCCGATTTGGTCGAGGTAAATGGATTCTTTGGGTGAAAGTGAAATGAGGTGGACACTAAGTTTGTGAAAGACAATGAGATTTTAAGCATAAATAGTTAAAAAGCAAGCATTCATGAGTTAGGGTTGACCATTAATCTCTATGAACGAAACTCAAACTGATAGATGCAGAAAATAAACAATCCAATGATACATAGAAGTATAAGACCCTCTAACTTTGGGAAAATCACCTTTAGACTTTTGGGAAAACAAATCATACAAAAGAACAACTCAATCTATGAAGAGGGAACTCCTAAACATCATATCTTGAGCTATCGGGAACTTTTAAATAAGGCTGCAGAGCATGGACAAAGGGCAAGATTGAAACAGGACCTCTTTGACTTAACTAAGACAACCAATAATTCAGAGAGAAATTTCAGAAATGGAGTTTTGATTAGCTATGAGTAAGCAGGGTGTACCGTGAATCATACTAGATAGTATACATAATAACCCTTAATGAAACTGATAACAAGTTCTTAGGGTACCAAAGAGAAATTAAGAATTCTTTGACATAACCAAGAAAGATGAAAACTTAAGCTGCAATGAATCAGGAAATTTGAGGTGCCTCCATGAGCATATCTCAAAATTATTCTTTACTGAAAAACAACAAGAAAGAAGCATGAAAACATGTATGATAAACTAAGAAAACATAACAGATAAGGACACAACACCATTCACCAAGCCATGGAATCCTACATACAATCCTCCTCCACCATCAAAGTCAAGCAAGAGACCATCCACTTCATAAGACAAGTATTTATTCAAATCTCATAATGCTATGTATTTCTCTATAACATCAATTTCAGCCGCTGGTTATAATGAATCCTTTTGGATAATATACGCCAAAGAGGAAGAAACCCTCCTAGAGCAACTAGAAGGCCATTGGCCTAATACAAATATCTGATTTTGTCCTTGAGGCTTTCCAAAGCCCAAGGCACAAAATATCTTCAAAAATATCTATTTAAGATATAAATATCAATAAAATTGACTTTTAATCTTTGACATAGAGTTAAAAATAGCTTAACGCACATTTGGATGGCCATCTTCAGAAAACTGTCTTTTCAGCCAAAATGCTTCAGGAGCGTAGCAGTAGAAAAAATCTTGTTTTGCAGATAACTTTTGAAGGACTTCCTGATGTCAAAACGTGGCCCATGATAGCAAGTTGGTAAGCCCTAGATGTCTAGTTTTTGGAACTACTTTATTTTTCTCAAACTAATCCCTGCAAGTCTATCAAAAAGTGGACTAAGTGAAAAAACCCAGGAGGGTCTCATCTGCTAATATGTGAGGCAGAAAGGTGAATTTTGACTGATTTTTGCCTCTTTGGGGGACCAAAACAACTTATTTTGATCTAAAAATTTGTGAGTAGATGCCCCCAAATTTAATACATCCAAAAAAATGACTTTCATGAGCTGAGGATGCTCCTAGCAAACATGGCAGTGCTTAGAAAAATGTGCAATTAGGGCCAAAAAACACAAAAAACAAGATCATGTCAAAATTTGCTCAATTTTGATGAGAAAACCCCTTATGAGTTCCTAGAAGCATGCAAGGAAGCTGAAGCCAAGATTTCAAGCCTAGATATGTCTTTTTCCCCTTTTTTCACCGAGCACCTCCTTTAGGCAGTTTTGAGCCTTTCTTGAGCAATTTTGAGTTTTCTTCGGGCAAATTGATTCAATTTCTTGTAATGCCTGGTCATCTTCCTTTGCAAACCTAAGTCTTTGTTTGCATTGTCTAATTTGTCCTCCAAATGCTTGTTGGCTCTTTCAAGCCATGATTCTTTATCGTTTTCTATCTCTTGGGAAAGCAATTGTGTGAGAGGATACAATCGAGCAAGGGTTGCTTCTTCTTCCCTCTGTTTCTCCAAAACTTTCCTAAGGCCCATAGTCCTAGGCCTTTTTCTTACTAGTTGCTCTTCTTCCTCAATATCATCAAATTCACCCATATACTCTTCAAGCTTGACTTGTGCTTTGTATGCTTCCCTTTGGTATTTGAATTCCCGGGCCTCATAGATTTCCATTAGCTTGCTCATTTGTCTATTTTTCATTTGTAGAAAGTGTATGAGGTCCTTTGACCTTTCTAGATCAATTTCTAAGTAATGGATTTGGGCTTCTCTGTTTTTCAAAAGAGACCCAAGGATTTTGGCTTCATCATCTCCAGCATCACTCTTTATTTATATGATGTCGAACTCTCTTTCTTTTTCATGGTTACTCTCCTGTTGTTCAACTTTTTCTTTGCCCTTGCTTTGGATAGACTTCTTTGCTCTTGTTCTCTTTGGCAATTCAACAATACTCTTCTTAGGCAGTTTGCCTCTACTCCTTAGCACGCTAGTGACATTACTAGTCACTGCTGGAGTGATTTTCTTCTTTGCAGATTTGGTGTTTTTAGCCTTTGGTGCTTTTGAGGAATGAATCATGGCCCCTTGCCTAGAAGAGGCAGCAAGCACATGTTCTTGGCTGTGTTGAGGAGGAGAGAGAAGAGATTTCATCGCTAGCATTTTTTCAACTTGATCTTTTACACTGCTTCCTCCTTCATCACCTAATTTGCTACACTTTTCACTGTTTTCATGTTCTTCTTTACGGCTGCCTTATTCACTATTTTCCTTACTGTTGTGGTGCTTTTCCTCTTGAGGGATATCATGTTCACTGCCTCTGCTTTGAATAGACCATTAGGGGAAAAATGTGATCTTTTCCACTTGTCACTCATGAATATCTTCAAACAAACTGTCCTTTTTGCTATGTGACATCTTATCTGTAACCTATGCCTTTATTTCACCATATAACTTTGAAACTTTAGACCAAAAAATGTAATTAGATTATGATGAATGTTCTATGTTTATCCTTAAGAGGAGGTAATGCAAGATGCAACTACCTAGGTTTATTAAAGCCACTATGTAGGCCCTCTACTTATCATGAATGGAGGGCCTTAAAAAATTGTTCTTTTCCTTTAGAGAAAACCTTTAAACCAAATGAGTGCCATCTACTTATTACTGAAGGAGGCTTACTGAAAACTTAGTACTTTTGCCTTCTGCTCATGATTGAAAAAGACACTATAAGCATAAAAGTTTTCTTTCATCCCTGCTACCATTGAAAACTTTCTTCGAACTAGTTATCTGTGGGCCCTCTACTTATCGTGAAGGAGGCCTTAATACTTACCTTTAGTCTACTTTTCTTTGATACATGCCTTTTTATAGAATCTCACTGTGAAAAACATGAGCAGGTAATGCACTTCCAACTGATAAATGTCTATTGTGCCTGTCTTGGAAATAGCATTTTCTTGGTATCGGCCTTTAGCCTTTTTGATGATGAAGTTTTCCTTGAATTTTTTTAGAGGGTAGGCTAAAGTAGGATAAAAAAATCAGTTGTTCCTTTTACACTTTTCATTCTAATGCCTAGTCTACTAAAGGCCCTTTTCCACAAGACTATCACTCTTGGTTTTATGAGATTGATTTTGAGAGTTGGCCCATACTTTTGGGAACAAATTCCATTGTAATTAACTTGAAGCACTGGAGGCAGTATTTTTCTAACTTTTGTACTCTTTTTTCCCTGATGGATGTTTTTTGACATTCTTGGTGTTTTTACTTACAGGGATGAATCTTGTATGTCCTCTTCTCTCTAAACTCTGTATTTCCCTTAGTCCTTAAAATAGTCAATTTTTCTTTTTACTTGGAGTTGTTCCTTGAAATTTTATCTTGCCCAAAACTGATTTGTGCCAATTATCCTAGCACCCCTGCAGAGATGCATGAAATGAATTTGATCACTGAAAGCCTTTGCTGATATAACATGATGATAATGCTTGAAAGTTCACTTGATCATCTTTCTTCAGACAGGGAAACTCTTTCTCTTTTCCTGATTTGAACACTTGTGAGCTCTGCTTAAAAGAGACAAAGCAAGATTTAGTGGTGTGTGACCTAAGGATAGACTAGGGTTTTGTTTGTTGGGTGAGAAGAAAATGATGGCTGACATGATGATGACAAACAGGGTTTTTGGCTTAAAACAGTCTTGCCAAAGAGTTTTCCCTAAAACACCACCACCTAGACCTACAGATTTTATCACAGCTCTTGAATGGCTTCTTAGGCATGAGTAGGTTATCACATGACAAGATGATCAGGATTGAGGAGTAGTCACTTTGTCAAATGTTGGACAGTGGGTTGTATGAAAAACAAAGGATTTTGATGGTAGATAGACAAACTTATAACAGCTATAGATAGGGAGGCTTTGCTGAATTGTGATTGGTAGGGAAACTAAAGACTATTCTCATCATAGGCTGAAAAGGAGGGGTAGGGAGACAAAAATTTGTTTGAGGTTTTTTCTGGATGACAAACTGACAGATTGATATTAGCTTCTAGAAAACTCAGCCAAGGAATCTAGTCATCAAAACATGCAAAAATACTGATGACTAACAGTGGCTCCATTTGGGGAGGGCAGCTCCTTTTTAGGAGGTGTCCAGAATTACAAATCTTTGGCTTGTGAAGACCAGTGCCCTATCCATTGGCGCAAATTTCTCTCTTTATTGATGCTATTTCTGAAAATTTACTGCATGATTAGCGACAACCTCATCTCTACCTACCCAGCTATATTTCCTAGCATTTTTTCTTCTTTGGGTGCACTTGGACTGGCAAACCCTTTGACATGATATAAAAATGAAAAACTATATAATTCTACACTTACATTCTCAGGGAGTTCATATTAAACTGATGAACTCCTTTGATTCTCTACCTATGCTAGATCGACTGTCAAGATTAAGCTGTTTGACAGGATTTCATTAAATAAACTAAAACATGAAATTGAAAAATGACCAAAGCAAGATTTGATGGTCTAATTCGTCATGTGTTTGTGGCATAAAAGACAAGCTGCACACAAATATTATTTTCGCACAAAATGAGATTTAGAAAAATCAGGGCTAGGATACATAGTTTGTTTTTCATCCCTGTTTTCCTCTTTGGTGTTGTTTTGAGCGTGTGGAACCAGTATCTTTTCCTAATCTACTTTCATTGATAAGTCAAGATTACACAATTTGACTATCACTTCTTTTACTAACTTATCAACAATTAATTTAAAACATGTCCAGTTATGATTAGGATAGACAACTGAACAATATATCTTTTGAGAACTAGTAGTGGCATTTAGATTTGAGCACTTTCAGCATGACTATTTTTTTGAACATGGGGCTTTTCTGCTATTTTTAAAACTGCCCTCTTTTCTACTTTTCTACTGTTTTTGTATTTTTTGTTTTTTATTTATTTCTTCAAACAATGATATGTACAATGAATGAAAAAGTTTTCAAAACTAGAAATATTGAAAATGGTGGAACTTGAGTATTTTGTCTTCAAAGGGATCTCCTGATGCTCTTGGTCCGGTCAGCTCTTGAAAAGAAAAGTTTGGAAAATTTTTCCTTTCAAGCACAACATAAGGGTTCTTGCAAGAGTCTCTGAAAAACTCTGTATCTACTTGCTTCTTTTCTCCATATTCTTTATTTCCGCTCCTGCCTTTGTTGTACATCTTCTTGAGGTAATACAGATACTCTTTGTCATTTTTAAAATAGATGATGACATCATCAAGGTACATCATAGTGAAGAAATTTAGTACTGGAAACATGGCCTTCCGGAACATGTCTTTGGTCTCTTGCAGTTTTGCAACACTGGGTTTGAATTTGGAACTACTTCTAGAGTATTTGAAAAAATCTTTAAGATGTTTGCTTTGAAGAGGAATTAATTGATGATATCCTGAAACATAACTTTTCCAAGACATATGATTAGAAACTCCTAGCTTATGTATGGTATGATCTATTTTAGGAAGGATATAAGTGTTGTTCTAGGGAGGTTTATCTGTGTTCCTGAAATCTACACATATCCTATGTCCATTTGTTTTGTCTTTAATTGTTAATGTTTGATCGAGATTTTTGCATTTCTTTTTGTAAGGGTTACTTCTTGAAATGATGGCAGTGTCAAAGTCTTTCAAACAGTTTTCCTGACATGTATTAGTATTTTGAACAATTTTTCATATTCTAGCAGTTCTTAATCTCTGGTGAAATGACATAATTTTAGTTAGTTCAATTAGCTCACGTGTTTTAGGAATGTTGTTATCATATTCCTCTATATTAAATTTATCAGACTTTTTTCCTGGATTCATCAAAGTGGTCGCAAAAGTTAAAGTTTTACTTGGAGAGGTAAAGTCTTGGGATGGTGAAGCATTTAAGTATGGCAAGAACATAAGGCTCCCCTGCTCCTGATTTCCAAAGAGGTTTGTACTATGTAAGCCTTTCAGTGCTTCTGTTTTGAAAAAAAATTCTGATTGTACTTCTGATGTTTGTCCTTGGTTTGAGCAACCTGCTTGAGGGTGTAGAAAGTTTTCTATTTTCTGATTTATCTCTATTTCTAGAAAATCAAATTCCCTCTCTTCAAGACACAATTGTTCAGGGTCTTGATAGCTTTGAGTATCTAGTTCATCATAAAGAATTTGGGGTGTCTGATGCGGTGTGCCTAGATATGTTTCAATTTCTCCCACCTGTTTATCAATGTCTTCATCAGTATGTAAAATGAAGGAATTTAGGTCTAAATGTATGGAATACATAGGGATTTTATTTGGCCTTTCTTGGCTGCTAACCATATATTTCATGTGTGATTCCCGATACAGTATTCTTGTTTGGTTAAACACAGGAATGGTGGCGTAAGACATATCTAATTGAATATTTCCTTGGAGTTTGGCCGCCCAAGATCTAGATAAAAGCATTTCGTACTTGGGAGGAATGTCTGCTACCACTATGTCCATGACCAGGTGTTTTGCAGGTATTTTTGCCAAACTGAAACAAATATCTTTTATCAGGCCTAAACACTTGACTCTGCTCGAATCAAACAAATATAAGTATTTAAAAGGTTTCGTTATTTCTAGGCCTAATCTTTCCATTACTACTTTCGGCATGAGATTGTGAGAGGCCCTGGAATCTAGCATGGCATTATGTAGGATTTGGTCATGTATATTCAGACTAATGTAAAAAGGAAGAGTGGTTCCCTCTTGATATTTTCCTTCTATTTTTGGTCCAAACAACACTTCAGGGGTATCATCAAATAGGTGTAAAGTATATGCATCATTTCCTATGTTTAAGACCTTTAGCACTTGAGATTTGTATGAGCTTTGGGCAATAAGTTCAGTGAGAGGCATGGTGATCTTAATTTTGGCGTTTTCCCCTTCAAAACTAAAGGGCACTTGTAGTTTAGATATATTTGTTTCAGTTTTCTTAGCCATGACTTTCTCTATATTCTTAATTTGCTGATTTTGATTTGGGGTTTTGTTTAATACAGTTGTTTCGGGGATCTTAGTAGAGGTACTAGGACAGTTAGGATCAAGGCTTGCCTGGCTAATTTTGTCTTTGTTTTGGTCAGTTCTCTTAGCCATGAATTTGTTACTATCTGTTGTTCCTTTAAGAATGGTATCGGGGATTTTTATAACAACAGTGTCTGAGCTACCTTTCTTAGATTTGTCTTGGTTTTTCTTACTCCTAAGATCATATTGCCTATGAGCTTCCATTATGGAATTTTGTAATCCTATTTCATGATCTTCAGGGTCCTCATAATTTGTTTCATTTTGGTTTGAGGAGAAGAAAACGTGTTCTTCTTCTGTGAGGAAAACCTCACCCTCGCTATCAGAACCTATCAAGTTTAAGTGATTTTCATCAAGTGGTTCCATATATCTTTCTACCTCATCAACATAGTTTTTATGGAAAGGTGGCCTAATCTGTTGGTCATTTTCCCTTGGTTTGTTTTGAGGCGAGTCTCTTCTAAAGTTTTGGTTCCGGTTTTTGTTTTGAGGATTTGGCCGGTTGTCCCTAAGAGATGATTTATCATTTAGATTTATTCTTTTCCACATTCTCTCCATGGTTCTAACCTAGTTGTATATTCTGGGATCTGAGGAGGAAGTTGAAGGCATGGTCTCATCTTGATATGTGACTTTCTTTTCTGATCTCATCCTAGCTCTCTTCTCAGCTAGGTTGGCTTCAGCACTAATAGCTACCTTTTTCATTTCTTCTAAAGTTGCGGGGTCTCTTTCTCTTAGTTGGTATGTCATATCTGGATCGAAACCTTTGGGAAATTTTGCTAATGCTAAGCCAAGTGGAGGCTTCATGTTAGGCGGAAGGGCGTTATAGAAACTGTTGAACCTAGTGCAATACTCTTGAACACTTTCCCCCATATTCATTTTAATATTATTATATTCGGAAAGGAGTTGGATGGGGTTTTTCCTGATTTCCCACCTGTTTATGAAAATTTGGTAAAGTGTTGGGAGATCATGTATACTGTTAGGAGCCAAGTTTTTAAACCATTTCTTGGGTTCTCCGCCTAGGCTTTGGGCAAACATTCTCATTCTTATGGTCTCATCTTCTATTTCCATGTATTCAAAATCATCACTGATTCTATCTACATGCTGTTGGGCAGTAGTAGCCTCAGCCCCAGTGAAAAGTGGGATTTTGGTTTGGTAATCATTTTTAAAAGGTACCAAAGGATGTGGTAACACTAAGGGCGCATACCAAGCTGCCATGATGGGAGCTGATGGTAGATTTACAGTATGAGGATTTGTAGTATGGGATGAGGTGATTTGCACAGTGGTGGTCTGAATGGGTGTGGCAGAGGTACTTGGACTTGTAGACTGATTCTGAGCAGATTTGTGGTGATAAGAGAGCCGAAGTGGTGGAGAAGCTGAAAATCAGGAGGTGTAGTGGGTGAGGCTTCTCTGCTAGGACTCTGTTGCAGATCTAAGGGCTCAATATCGGCAAGGTTGATTTTTCTTTGTGATTTGTTTCTGAAAAGGGTTTTTGCTGAACACAAGTCAAACTGGAAATTTTGCAAGGATGTAATATGTTCAGCTACAGAGCTTGCTTTGCGGATGGTCCTATCGGTAGCTAAGTTACCAGTTTCAGATGTTTGCCACAAAATCTTTTCTGGGTCATCAACTATGATAGGGGTATTCGCGTCTGGGTGAGATCTGGTATTAATTCTTCGTGAAGCCAGATTTCAAAGTAAAAGTTTAGAGAGGGTGATAGTTGTGATTGTTTTTTGGATGGTTGTCCTCTCTAGGGGTTTTGTGGATGTAAGGTAAAAACTAAATGAAGGCTAGTGGAGTCGCCATGTGGATGTTCTTGAGGTTTATGGTCCACCACCAATACTATCAAAGATGTTTTTTAGGGGAAAGTTTTTTCTAGAAAACTTTTATGTGAAAACTTGTAGGAATGACTTAAAACTCAGTTCAACAGTTTTCCAGATTGTTGAGAAAGCTATAGTTCTATTTTTAGGCTATTCTGTTGATTTCCTATGTTTAGATGAAGATTTTTGATCCCTAAGTTGTACTTAGTTTGTCACTGATTTCAGAGGCTGCATCACAATCTTTGTGTTTTTGGAAAGGTAAGTCAATAGGATAGTATGATTATGAAATTTTTTGGTTTTTAGGAGAGTATTAGGCCTATTGGAGGCTAGTGGAGTCACCAGGTGGATGTTTTTGTTGTTTTTAGAGATATGTATTTATGGTCCACCACCAATAAATGATAAAAATCCAATCTAGGGATGTTTTTTTGTAAGGGTTTTTACAGATTTTTTATATGCAGCCTAGTTTGCAAGAGTGTCCTAAACATGATTCATCACTTGGCTAAGGTGGTGAAGCAAAAAGAGTTTGCTCTAAATGAATTTATAGGCTGCCTTTCTGGTTTTGATTTTGAAGGACTAAAGAGTCTACAAGAGTTTTCTAGACTGTTATGTACTCATTACGTCCCACCGTGATCTCCATTATGTTAGTGGCGATGCGGTGGCTGATTCACTGGATATTCTTGAAGACAAGAGATTTCTGGAGTCCTAAGGTATACTTATATTGTCGCTAACTCAGAGTCCCATCATGATAGCCATTATGTTAGTGTCCCGTAATTTGGCAGATTGGCAAGCCAAATGACAGGGTAACATCAGAACAAGCTTTGGAGCCCTAGGACCTAGCCTTCCTGGACTCAGAGAGGGCTCTCTCTATTATGCAAAGGGTGTAAACTTGTTTGCTTCTGTATATTGGATTTTAGGCTAGTTGTTAAGTATTTTTTGATTTGGTTTAGGTTTTTTAAGGGGAACTAATCAAAGGATAAATAGATAAAAATTTTGTCAGATCAACTGGGCTATGGGATCGAAAAGGTCGAGACTGTCTCAATGATGGAAAAGGTATTATTGCAGGGCTGATTTGGTCGAGGTAAATGGATTCTTTGGGTGAAAGTGAAATGAGGTGGACACTAAGTTTGTGAAATACAAAGAGATTTTAAGCATAAATAGTTAAAAAGCAAACATTCATGAGTTAGGGCTGACCATTAATCTCTATGAACGAAACTCAAACTGATAGATGCAGAAAATAAACAATCCAGTGATACATAGAAGTATAAGACCCTCTAACTTTGGGAAAATCACCTTCAGACTTTTGGGAAAACAAATAAGACAAAAGAACAAATTAATATATATAGAGGGAACTCCTAAACATCATATCTTGAGCTACCAGGAACTTTGAAATAAGACTGCAGAGCATGGACAAAGGGCAAGATCGAAACAGGACCTCTTTGACTTAACTAAGACAAACAATAATTCAGAGAGAGATTTCAGAAATGGAGTTTTGATTAGCTATGAGTAAGTAGGGTGTACCTTGAATCATACTAGATAGTATACATAATAACCCTTAATGAAACTGATAACAATTTCTTAGGGTACCAAAGAGCAATTAAGAATTCTTTGACATAACCAAGAAAGATGAAAACATTTAAGCTGCAATGAATCAGGAAATTTGAGGTGCCTCCATGGGCATATATCAAACTTATTCTTTACTAAAAAACAGCAAGCAAGAGGCATGAAAACATGTATGATAAACTAAGAAAACATAACAGATAAGGAACACAACACCATTCACCAAGCCATGGAATCCTACATACAATCCTCCTCCACCATCAAAATCAAGCAAGAGACCATCCACTTCATAAGACAAGTATTTATTCAAAGCTCATAATGTTATGTATTGCTCTATAACATCAAGTTCAGCCTCTGGTTATAATGAATCTTCTTGGATAATATAGGCCAAAGAGAAAGAAACCCTCCTAGAGCAACTAGAAGGCCATTGGCCTAATACAAATATCTGATTTTGTCCTTGAGGCTTTACAAAGCCCAAGGCACAAAATATCTTCAAAAATATCTATTTAAGCTAAAAATAGCAATAAAATTGACTTTTAATCTCTGACATAGAGTTAAAAATAGCTTAACACACATTTGGATGGCCATATTCAGAAAACTGCCTTTTCAGCCAAAATGCTTCAAGAGCGTAGCAGTAGAAAAAATCTTGTTTTGCAGATAACTTTTGAAGGACTTCCTGATGTCGAAACGTGGCCCGTGATAGCTCGTTGGTAAGCCCTAGATGTCTAGTTTCTGGAACTACTGAGTGAAAAAACCCAGGAGGGTCTCATCTGCTAATATGTGAGGCAGAAAGGTGAATTTTGACTAATTTTTGCCTCTTTGGGGGACCAAAACAACTTATTTTGATCTAAAAATTTGTGAGTAGATGCCCCCAAATTTAATACATCCAAAAAAATGACTTTCATGAGCTGAGGATGCTCCTAGCAAACATGGCAATGCCTAGAAAAATTTTCAATTAGGGCCAAAAAACACAAAAAACAAGATCATGTCAAAATTTGCTCAATTTTGGTGACAAAACCCCTTACAGGTTCCTAGAAGCATGCAAGGAAGCTGAAGCCAAGATTTCAAGCCTAGATATGTATTTTTCCCCTTTTTTCACCGGGCACCTCCTTTGGGTAGTTTTGAGCCTTTCTTGAGCAATTTTGAGTTTTCTTCGTGCAAATTGATTCAATTTCTTGTAATGCCTGGTCATCTTCCTTTGCAAACCTAAGTCTTTGTTTGCATTGTCTAATTTGTCCTCCAAATGCTTGTTTGCTCTTTCAAGCCATGATTCTTTATCATTTTCTATCTCTTGGGAAAGCAATTGTATGAGAGGATACAATCGAGCAAGGGCTGCTCCTTCTTCCCTCTGCTTCTCCAAAACTTTCCTAAGACCCATAGTCCTAGGAATTTTTTTTACTGGTTTCTCTTCTTCCTCAATATCATCAAATTTTCCCATATACTCTTCAAGCTTGACTTGTGCTTTGTATGCTTCCCTTTGGTATTTGAATGCCCGAGCCTCATAGATTTCCATTAGCCCACTCATCTGTCTATTTTGCATTTGTAGAAAGTGTATGAGGTCCTTTGACCTTTCTAGATCAGTTTCTAAGTAATGGATTTGGGCTTCTCTGTTTTGCAAAAGATACCCAAGGATTCTGGCTTCATCATCTCCAGCATCACTCTTTATTTGTATGATGTCGAACTCTCTTTCTTGTTCATGGCTACTCTCCTGCTGTTCAACTTTTTCTTTGCCCTTTCTTTAGATAGACTTCTTTGCTCTTGTTCTCTTTGGATTTTCAACAATACTCTTCTAAGGCAGTTTGCCTCTACTCCTTAGCACCCTAGTGACATTACTAGTCACTTTTGGAAGATTTTCTTCTTTGCAGATTTGGTGTTTTTAGCGTTTGGTGCTTTTGAGGAATGAATCATGGCCCCTTGCCTAGGAGAGGCAGCACGCACATGTTCTTGGTTGTGTTGAGGAGGAGATAAAAGAGGTTTCATCACTAGCATTTGTTCAACTTGATCTTTTACACTGCTTCCTCCTTCATCACCTAATTTGCTGCACTTTTCACTGTTTTCATGTTCTTCTTTAGGGCTGCCTTGTTCACTGTTTTCTTTAGGGCTGCCTTCTTTGTCATTTTTAAAACATATGATGACATCATCAAGGTACATCATAGTGAAGAAATGTAGTACTGGAAACATGGCCTTCCGGAACATGTCTTTGGTGTCTTGCAGTTTTGCGACACTGGGTTTGAATTTGGAACTACTTCTAGTGTATTTGAAAAAATCTTTAATTTGTTTGCTTTGAAGAGGAATTAATTGATGATATCCTGAAACATAACTTTGCCAAGACATATGATTAGAAACTCCTAGTTTCTGTATGGTATGATCTATTTTAGGAAGGATATAAGTCTTGTTCTGGGGAGGTTTATCTGTGTTCCTAAAATCTACACATATCCTATGTCCATTTGTTTTGTCTTTAATTGTTAATGTTTGATCAAGATTTTTGCATTTCTTTTTGTAAGGGTTACTTCTTGAAATGATGGCAGTGTCATAGTGTTTCAAACTCTTTTCCTGACATGTATTGGTCTTTTGAACAATTTTGCATATTCTAGCAGTTCTTAATCTATGGTGAAATGACAGAATTTTAGTTGGTTCAATGAGCTCAGGTGTTTTAGGATTGCTGTTATCATATTCCTCTATATTAAAGTTATTAGACATTTTCCCTGGATTCATCAAAGTGGTTGAAAAAGTTAAAGTTTTACTTGGAGAGGTAAAGTCTTGGGATGGTGAAGCATTTAAGTATGGCAAGAACATAAGGCTCCCCTGCTCCTAATTTCCAAAGAGGTTTGTACTATGTAAGCCTTCCAGTGCTTCTGTTTTAAAAAAAGTTTTTGATTGTACTTTTGATGTTTGTCGTTGGTTTAAGCAACTTGCTTGAGGGTGTAGAAAGTTTTCTATCTTCTGATTTATCTCTATTTCTAGAAAATCAAATTCCCTCTGTTTAAGACACAATTGTTCAAGGTCATGATAGCTTTGAGTATCTAGTTCATCATAAAGAATCTGGGGTGTCTGATGCGGTGTGCCTAGATCTATTTCAATTTCTCCTACATGTTTATCAATGTCTTCATCAGTATGTAAAATGAAGGAAGTTAGGTCTCAATGTATGGAATACATAGGGATGTTATCTGGCCTTTCTTGGCTGCTAACCATATATTTCATGTGTGATTCCTGATAGAGTATTCTTGTTTGGTTAAACAAAGGAATGGTGGCATAATACATATCTAATAGAATATTTCCTTGGATTTTGGCCCTCCAAGATCTAGATAAAAACATTCCATACTTGGGAGGAATGTCTGCTACCACTATGTCCATGACCAGGTGTTTTGCAGGTATTTGTACCAAACTGAAACAAAGATCTTTTATCAGGCCTAGACACTTGACTCTGCTCGAATCAAACGAATATAAGTCTTTATAAGGTTTCGTTATTTCTAGGCCTAATCTTTCCATTACTACTTTCGACATGAGATTGTGAGAGGCCCTGGAATCTAGCATGGCATTATGTAGGATTCGGTCATGTATATTCAAACTAATGTAAAAAGGAAGAGTGGTTCCCTCTTGATATTTTCCTTCTATTTTTGGTCCAAACAACACCTCAGGGTTATCATCAGCTAGGTGTAAAGTATCTGCATCATTGCCTTTGTTTAGGACCTTTAGCACTTGAGATTTGTATGAGATTTGGGCAATAAGTTCAGTGAGCGGCATGGTGATCTTAATTTTGACGATTTCCCCTTCAAAACTGCAGGGTACTTGTAGTTTAGATATATTTGTTTCATTTTTCTCAACCATGACTTTCTCTATATTCTTAATTTTCTGATTTTGATTTGGGGTTTTGTTTAATACAGTTGTTTCGAGGATCTTAGTAGAGGTACTAGGACAGTTAGGATCAAGGCTTGTCTGGCTAATTTTGTCTTTGTTTTGGTCAGTTCTCTTAGCCATGAATTTGTTACTATCTGTTGTTCCTTTAAGAATGGTATCGGGGATTTTTATAACAACAGTGTCTGAGCTACCTTTCTTAGAGTTGTCTTGGTTTTTCTTACTCCTAAGATCATATTGCCTATGAGCTTCCATTATGGAATTTTGTAATCCTATTTCATGATCTTCAGGGTCCTCATAATTTGTTTCATTTTGGTTTGAGGAGAAGAAAACGTGTTCTTCTTCTGTGAGGAAAACCTCACCCTCGCTATCAGAACCTATCAAGTTTAAGTGATTTTCATCAAGTGGTTCCATATATCTTTCTACCTCATCAACATAGTTTTTATGGAAAGGTGGCCTAATCTGTTGGTCATTTTCCCTTGGTTTGTTTTGAGGCGGGTCTCTTCTAAAGTTTTGGTTCCGGTTTTTGTTTTGAGGATTTGGCCGGTTGTCCCTAAGAGGTGATTTATCATTTAGATTTATTCTTTTCCACATTCTCTCCATGGTTCTAACCTAGTTGTATATTCTGGGATCTGAGGAGGAAGTTGAAGGCATGGTCTCATCTCGGTATGTGACTTTCTTTTCTGATCTCATCCTAGCTCTCTTCTCAGCTAGGTTGGCTTCAGCACTAATAGCTACCTTTTTCATTTCTTCTAAAGTTGCGGGGTCTCTTTCTCTTAGTTGGTATGTCATATCTGGATCGAAACCTTTGGGAAATTTTGCTAATAATGAGCCAAGTGGAGGCTTCATGTTAGGTGGAAGGGCGTTATAGACATTGTTGAACCTAGTGCAATACTCTTGAACACTTTCCCCCATATTCCTTTTAAGATTATTATATTCGGAAAGGAGTTGGATGGGGTTTTTCCTGATTTCCCACATGTTTATGAAAATTTTGGAAAGTGTTGGGAGATCATGTATACTTTTAGGAGCCAAGTTTTTAAACCATTTCTTGGGTTCTCCGCCTAGGCTTTGGGAAAATATTCTCATTCTTATGGTCTCATCTTCTATTTCCATGTATTCAAAAGCATCATTGATTCTATCTACATGTTGTTGGGCAGTAGTAGCCTCAACCTCGGTGAAATGTGGGATTTTGGTTTAGTAATCATTTTATAAAGGTAACAAAGGCTGTGGTAACACTAAGGGTGCATACCAAGCTGCCATGATGGGAGCTGGTGGTAGATTTACAGTATGAGGATTTGTAGTATGGGATGAGGTCATTTGCACAGTGGTGGTCTGAATGGGTGTGGCAGAGGTACTTGGACTTGTAGACTGATTCTGAGCAGATTTGTGGTGATAAGAGCCAAAGTGGTGGAGAAGCAAAAAATCAGGAGGTGTAGTGGGTGAGGCTTCTCTGCTAGGACTCTATTGCAGATTTAAGGGGTCAAGATCGTCAAGGTTGATTTTGCTTTGTGATTTGTTTCTGAAAAGGATTTTTGGTGAACTGAAGTCAAACTGGGAATTTTGCAAGGATGTAAGATGTTCAGGTATAGAGCTTGCTTTCCGGATGGTCCTATCGGTAGCTAAGTTACCAGTTTCAGAAGTTTGCCACAAAATATTTTCTGGGTCATCAACTATGATAGGGGGATTCGGGTCTGGGTGAGATCTGGTATTAATTCTTCGTGAAGCCAGATTTCAAAGTCAAATTTTAGAGAGGGTGATAGTTGTGATTGTTTTTTGGATGGTTGTCCTCTCTAGGGGTTTTTCGGATGTGAGTAAGGTAAAAACTAAATGAAGGCTAGTGGAGTCGCCAGGTGGATGTTCTTGAGGTTTATGGTCCACCACCAATACTGTCAAAGATGTCTTTTAGGGAAAAGTATTTTCTAGAAAACTTTTATGTGAAAACTTGTAGGAATGACTTAAAACTTAGTTCAAAAGTTTGCGAGATTGTTGAGAAAGCTATAGTTCTATTTTTAGGCTATTCTGTTCATTTCCTATGTTTAGATGAAGATTTTTGAATCCCTAAGTTGTACTTAGTTTGTCACTAATTTCAGAGGCTGCATCACGATCTTTGTCTTTTTAGAAAGGTAATTCAATAGGATAGTATGATTATGAAATTTTTTGGTTTTTAGAGATATGTATTTATGTTCCACCACTAATAACTGATAAAAAGCCAATCTAGGGATGTTTTTTTGTAAGGTTTTTTACAGTTTTTTTATATACATCCTAGTTTGCAAGAGTGTCCTAAACCTGATTCATCACTTAGCTAAGGTGGCGAAGCAAAAAGAGTTTGCTCTAAATGACTTTATAGGTTGCCTGTCTGGTTTTGATTTTGAAGGACTAAAGAGTCTACAAGAGTTTTCTAGACTTTTATGTACTCAGTACGTCCCACCGTGATCGCCATTATGTTAGTGGCGTTGAGGTGGATGATTCACTGGATATTCTTGAAGACAAGGGATTTCTGGAGTCCTAAGGTATACTTAGATTGTCACTAACTCCGAGTTCCACCGTGATCGCCATTATGTTAGTGTCCCGTAATTTGGCATATTGGCAAGCCAAATGACAGGGTAACATCAGAACAAGCTTTGGAGCCCTAGGACCTAGCCTTCCTGGACTCAGAGAGGGCTCTCTCTACTATGCAAAGGGTGTAAACTTGTTTTCTTCTATATATTGGATTTTAGGCTAGTTGTTAAGTATGTTTTGGTTTGCTTTAGGTTTTTTGAGGGGAACTGATCGAAGGATAAATAGATAAAAAGTTTGTCAGATCAACTGGGCTATGGGGTTGAAAAGGTCGAGACTGTCTCAATGATGGACAAGGTATTATTGCAGGGCCGATTTGGTCGAGTTAAATGGATTCTTTGGGTGAAAGTGAAATGAGATGGACACTAAGTTTGTGAAATACAAAGATATTTTAAGCATAAATAGTTAAAAATCAAGCATTCATGAGTTAGGGCTGACTATTTATCTCTATGAACGAAACTCAAACTGATAGATGTAGAAAATAAACAATCCAGTGATACATAGAAGTATAAGACCCTCTAACTTTGGGAAAATCACCTTCAGACTTTTGGGAAAACAAATAAGAGAAAAAAACAACTCAATCTATGAAGAGGGAACTCCTAAACATCATATCTTGAACTATCAGGAACTTTGAAATAAGACTGCAGAGCATGGAAAAAGGGCAAGATCGAAACAAGAATCTTTGACTTAACTGAGACAACCAATAATTCAAAGAGAGATTTCAGAAATGGAGATTTGATTAGCTATGAGTAAGTAGGGCGTACTGTGAATCATACTAGATGGCATACATAATAACCCTTAATGAAACTGATAACAATTTCTTAGGGTACCAAAGAGCAATTAAGAATTCTTTGACATAACCAAGAAAGATGAAAACATTTAAGCTGTAATGAATCAGGAAATTTGAGGTGCCTCCATGGGCATATCTCAAACTTATTCTTTACTGAACAACAGCGAGAAAGAATCATGAAAACATGTATGATAAACTAAGAAAACATAACAGATAAGGACCACAATACCATTCACCAAGCCATGGAATCCTACATACAATCCTCCTCCATCATCAAAGTCAAGCAAGAGACCATCCACTTCATACGACAAGTATTTCTTCAAAGCTCATAATGCTATGTATTTCTCTATAACATCAAGTTCAGCCTCTGGTTATAATGAATCCTCTTCGATAATATAGGCCAAAGAGGAAGAAACCCTCCTAGAGCAACTAGAAGGGCATTGGCCTAATACAAATATTTGATTTTGTCGTTGAGGCTTTGCAAAGCCCAAGGCACGAAATATCTTCAAAAATATCTATTTAAGCTAAAAATATCAAGAAAATTGACTTTTAATCTCTGACATAGAGTTAAAAATAGCTTAACGCACATTTGGATGGCCACCTTCAGAAAACTACCTTTTTAACCAAAATGCTTCAGGAGCGTAACAGCAGAAAAAATCTTGTTTTACAGATAACTTTTGAGGGACTTTCCGATGTCAACATGAGGCCTGTGATAGCTCGTTGGAAAGCCCTAGATGTCTAATTTCTGGAACTACTTGATTTTTCTCAAACTGATCCCTATAATTCTGTCAAAAAGTGGACTGAGTGAAAAAACCCAAGAGGGTCTCATATGTTGATATGTGAGGCAGAAAGGTGAATTTTGACTGATTTTTGCCTCTTTGGGGGACCAAAAAAACTTATTTTGATCTTAAAATTTGTGATTAGATGCCCCCAAATTTAATACATCCAAAAAAATGACTTTCATGAGCTGATGATGCTCCTAGCAAACCTGGCAGCGCCCAGAAAAATGTGCAATCAGAGCCAAAAAACACAAAAAACAAGATCATGTCAAAATTTGCTCAATTTTTGTGAGAAAACCCCTTATGGGTTCCTAGAATCATGCAAGGAAGCTGAAGCCAAGATGTCAAGCCTAGATATGTATTTTTCCCCTTTTTTCACCGGGCGCCTCCTTTGGGCAATTTTGAGCCTTTCTTGAGCAATTTTGAGTTTTCTTCGGGAAAATTGATTCAATTTCTTGTAATGCCCGGTCATCTTCCTTTGCAAACCTAAGTCTTTGTTTGCCTTGTCTAATTTGTTCTCCAAATGCTTGTTCGCTCTTTCAAGCCATGATTCTTTCTCATTTTCTATCTCTTGGGCAAGCAATTGTGTGAGAGGATATGATCAAGCAAGGGTTGCTTCTTCTTCCCTCTGTTTCTCCAAAGCTTTCCTAAGACCCATAGTCCTAGGCATTTTTCTTACTGGCTACTCTTCTTCCTCAATATCATCAAATTCGCCCATATGCTCTTCAAGCTTGACTTGTGCTTTGTATGCTTCCCTTTGGTATTTGAATGCCCGGGCCTCATAGATTGCCATTAGCCTGCTCATCTGTCTATTTTGGATTTGTAGAAAGTGTATGAGGTCCTTTGACCTTTCTAGATCAGTTTCTAAGTCTTGGATTTGGGCTTCTCTGTTTTGCAAAAGTGACTCAAGGATTCTGGCTTCATCATCTCCAGCATCATTGTTTATTTGTATGATGTTGAACTCTCTTTCTTGTTCATGGCTACTCTCCTGCTGTTCAAATTTTTCTTTGCCTCTACTCCTTAGCGCCCTAGTGACATTATTAGTCACTGCTGGAGTGATTTTCTTCTTTGCAGATTTGGTGTTTTTAGCCTTTGGTGCTTTTGAGGAATGAATCATGGCCCCTTGCCTAGGAGAGGCAGCAAGCACATGTTCTTGGCTGTGTTGAGGAGGAGAGAGAAGAGGTTTCATCACTAACATTTGTTCAACTTTATCTTTTACACTGCTTCCTCCTTCATCACCTAATTTGCTGCACTTTTCACTATTTTCATGTTCTTCTTTAGGGTTGCCTTCTTCACTGTTTTCCTTACTGTTGTGGTCCTTTTCCTCTTGAGGGCTATCATGTTCACTGCCTCTGCTTTTATCATGATTGTCTTTAGGACTGCCTTGTCCACCCTCCTCACTGTTTTGGGCTTGATTTTCATCATTATTTTTCCGACTGCCATTGTCTTCATTATCTCCACTGTCTTGAACCTCTTTATGTATGTTACCCTTATCCTGACTGTTTTCCTCACTTGCCTCTATGGGTGGGCTGCCATTATCTTCATTGTTTTCCTTAGACTCTGTGTGTGGACTGCCATCATGGTCACTACTTTGCTGGGAGGCGCTTTTTTCACTGTCCCTTTGATTGGTTTCATGACTTTGTTGAGGAGTGTTGTGTTCCTCATCATTACTGCTTGCTTGAGGATTGTCACTATGCTTATTGCCTGTTTGATTACTTTCATGCTGATTGTCACTCTGTTTCTTATCACTGCTTTGAACCTCTTCCCTTTGTTCCTCATCCTCACTAGTTGTATGTGGGTTGTCCCCATGCTCATGGTCACTGCTCTGCTGAGGGCTACTTTGTTCTTCATCCTCACTAATTTGTTGAGTGCCACTGACTTCCTTATCCTTTGGTGAGCTCTCTTCACCATCACTAGTATGTTCATGGTCATTGTTCTGTTGTTTGTCACTTGGTTCCTGCTCACTCCTTTTTTGAGTATCACTATGTTCCTTGTCATCACTACCTTTATGCATGCTTTCATAAGATTCTTCTTTTTCACTATCAATCATGGGTGATGTTTGCTTTTGAGGGGTAAATTGACTAGATGAAGGGGAGACATAGTGATTGGAGGGTGAGGAGGACATATGAGATGGGCAATGAGATGAAAAGGCAGTAGTAAAATCCGAATGAGAAATTAAGGTCTCCCAAGAAACTCCTTTCTTTTCAAGCTGGTGAAGGATGATGATTTTGATGAGAGAATGATGCAAAAGACTAGCTTTTTGCTAAGCAGGGGATCTCTTTTGGACAAGGGAGGACATCTTGTCTATGCTTTTGCAGAGGAAGAAAGGGAGATTCAGCAGTTGAGTCCAAGTGAAATGCATCAGAAGTCTGACATGATAGGAATAAACTCGAGAATATCTCCCCTCATATGTGAAATATCTCATGATGGTTTTCATAAGGGGCACATAACTATTCAATAGATGAGAAAAGGGGAAAATAGCCTTGCATTCATTTTGGTAAGCTGGTTTCAAGAAGGTCTTGTAGTATTCTAGGTCCAAATAGGCTTGTTTGAACCATTTCTCACCAGGATAGGGAATCTTGTTGGCCTTTGACACTGACCTAGGAGTGAGAACAAAATCAAGGCCTGCGAGGTGAACATGTTTTCCTTGCAACCTGAGGGAAAACCGTTGTGTTAAGGGAGGGTGATTGGTGACCTCCTTGATTTTTTGGCAAAAATCAAGGCACCCTACCTCATGAAAATTGAAAAGGACTGAAGGGGAATCATTTAACTCTTTAGCTGTAGTAGGCTCAAACCTTTTGTGAAATCCACCCTTGCTGACCTTCCTTGGAGGCATGTTTTGTTCAGATTTCCTTCACTTGTCTTATCAAAACAAGTCTTTGATTAAACTAGGTCTTTCTTCTTTAATCGATGCTTTTCTCTTTAACAACTATGTTTGGCTTCTTACTCAACAAAACAGGCCTTTCAACTGATAATAATCTCTTTCTCTTCAAACACTGTTTTTCTTTTTATTTAGTAAGTAGGAGACCCTTGAAAACAACTATGTTTCCCCTTTTGAAATCACTGTTTTCTTCTTTGAAATCATTGTTTTTCTTCTTTTAAGTTTTGATTTCAAAACATTTTTGGGACCAAAATTAAGATGCAAGGGTAAGAAAAATACCTTTGAAATATCCCTGTTGTGTTTAAAAAACCCAAATTCTGAGCTAAAACCGGTTTTTTTTAACCTTTGGAGAGGTGCTACGCTCCTGTGCACAGGCGCGTAGCACCTGCACACTGCTAAGGGCGTTGTGTGTCGGGTTGGGTGCTGGGCACCTTCTGAACGTCGGGCGAGGAGACAGGGGCATCACGCCAACCTACAGGCGCGTCACGCCCTTTTCATTTTTCTTCAGCGGGATGGTCACAGGCGCGTCGTGTCCTGCTATAGGCGCGTCGCGTTCAACCTTTTCTGCATGACGATGGCCTTTCTCTTGCCCACAAGGTTTGAATAATGATATGACGATATTTTGGCCGTGCCTTTTATAGCTTAAAACGATACTTTCCCCCTTTTATCAATTCGAAAAACAAAACTTCTCCTTTAGCCTTTGTAGTTGTTTTGAAAAGCGATTTTGTGCTTTTGTTGAGGGGTTTCCCTTTTTAACAAACTGACTTATCCCTTTCTATTTTCAGGATAACTCTTCAACCAAATCACGAACATATTTTCAAAAGTTGTTTCCCCTTATGTTTTGAAAGAAAACTTTAAAAAAAAACTAGCTCTCAAACTGTGTTTATCAATGCAAACCTTTTCCAAACACTATATCAATATTTGATGATTTTTAACCCTCTGCATGTTATGAAGGAGGTTATGCCATTTAGATCACCTAGATCCCTTAAAATCACTGTTGACCCTCTACTCATTAGTGAAGGAGGCCCTTTCAAAACACTTTCTGGGCAGTTTTTTGATACTTTTAGGTTTCAACTTTTTATGCATCCTTGCTCTGTCTGTCAAGAAAGTTTTCCTCAAAACTGTGACCTTGTCCTTATCATCTAAAAAATGCTTACATAAACCCCACTACTGCAGCCTCTCAACACCATTATTTAAATCCTTTGTTTATGATGTGAAGGAGGTCTTTTCATATGTGTTTTCTCTGTTGCTTTGAATAGACCATTAGGGTCAAAATGTGATCTTTTCCACTTGTCACTCTTGAATATCTTCAAACAAACTGTCCTTCTTGCTATGTGACATCTTATCTGTAACCTATGTCTTTATTTCACCATATCACTTTGAAACTTTAGACCAAAAAATGTGATTATATTATGATGAATGTTCTCTATTTATCCTTAGGAGGAGGTAATGCAAGATGCAACTACCTAGGTTTATTAAAGCCACTGTGTAGGCCCTCTACTTATCATGAATGGAGGTCCTTCAACAATTGTTCTTTTCCTTTACAGAAAACCTTTAAACCAACTGAGTGCCATCTGCTTATTAATGAAGGAGGCTTCTTGAAAACTTAGTGCTTTTGCCTTCTGCTCATGATTGAAAAAGACACTATAAGCACAAAAGTTTTCTTTCACCCCTGCTACCATTGAAAACTTTCTTTGAACCAGTTATCTGTGGGCCCTCTAATTATCGTGAAGGAGGCCTTAATACTTAACCTTAGCTTACCTTTAGTCTACTTTTCTTTGAGACATGCCTTTTTATAGCATCTCACTGTGAAAAACATGAGCAGGTAATGCACTTCCAAATGATAAATGTCTATTGTGCCTGTCTTGGAAATAACATTTTCTTGGTATTGGCCTTTAGCTCTTTTGATGATGAATTTGTCCTTAAATGTTTTTAGAGGCTAGGCTAAAGTAGGATTAAAAGGAAATTGTTCCTTTTACACTTTTCATTCTGATGCCTAGTCTGCTAGAGGCCCTTTACCAAAACACTGTCACTCTTGGTTTTATGAGACTGATTTTGAGAGTTGGCCTATACTTTTGGGAACAAATTCCATTGTAATTGACCTGAAGCACTGGAGGTGGTATTTTTCTAACTTTTGTACTCTTTTTGCCCAGATGGAGGTGTTTTTACATTCATGGTGTTTTGACTTACAGGGATGAATCTTGTATGTGCTCTTCTCTCTAAACTCTATATTTCCCTTAGTCCTTAAAATAGTCAACTGTTCTTTTTACTTGCAGATATTCCTTGAAATTTTCTCTTGCCCAAAACTGATTTGTGCCATTTATCCTAGCACCCCTGCATAGATGCATGACATGACTTTGATCACTGAAAGCCTTTGTTGATATAACATGATGATAATGCTTGAAAGTTCACTTGATCATCTTTCTTCAGACAGGGAAAATCTTTCTCTTTTCCTGATTTGAACACTTGTGAGCTCTGCTTAAAAGAGACAAAGCAAGATTTAGTGGTGTGGGACCTAAGGATAGACCAAGGTTTTGTTTGTTGGGTGAGAATAAAATGATGGCTGACATGATGATGTCAAACAGGGTTTTTGGCTTAAAACAGTCTTGCCAGAGAGTTTTCCCTAAAACACCACCACCTAGACCTATAGATTTTGTCACAGCTCTTGAATGGCTTCTTAGGCATGAGTAGGTTATCACACGACAAGATGATTAGGGATTGAGGGGTAGTCACTTTTTCAAATGTTGGACAGTGGGTTGTATGAAAAACAAAGGATTTTGATGGTAGAGAGACAAAATTATAACAGCTATAAACGAGGAGGATTTGCTAAATTGTGATAGGTAGGGAAACTGAAGACTATTCTCATCATAGGCTGAAAAGGAGGGGTAGGAAGACAAAAATTTGTTTGAGGTGTTTTATGGGTGACAAATTGAAAGATTGATATTAGCTTCTAGAAAACTCAACCAAGGAATCTAGTCATCAAAACATGCAAAAATACTGATGACTAACATCTCCCACTCCTAGCTATGTCGAGAATGCGGTCTTCCGTCAGGTTCGAACCTCAGGGTCCTGCATTACTGGATGTTAACCCACATAGTAAGGAAAGTTTGGAGAAGGCAAGATGGCTGCCTCTATTCCTAAACTTTAGCGGGCATAACTTAGAGGTGATGAAGTCTTTTGCCCTAAATTTAAATGACGACAGGGTGCAGGTGGCTAATGTTAACTTCAGATTGATAGAGGAGTTGGTAGCCAAAGCTTGTGGAACTCCACAGGAAGGGGAGCGCTAGTTTAAAAACCAGTGATTCAACAAGGACATTTGCGCACCCTTCCTTGGAAAAGAGCATGCAAGCCCAGATTGGAGCAAGGGAATTCTGCAGGATTACCTTAGAAGTAAGTACCAACGTCTCTTATTTTTCCTACAAAAGTATATCACCTGTGAACATCACTTTGGGTTAGATTTTTTGTTTCATATTCGTCTCCTTGGCCATTTTCTATATAGGCACTTTAATTTACCATATTATCTTAGAATGTCCTTGTTGAAGATGTCTACTTCTTCCAAGGAGAGGGCAGCACATATAGAGGAGAACCTCTATCATCATGGTCTTATAAAAATTATTATGACATAGGTTTTGAATCAACAGAACAAAACATGGGAAGAATTCATGGTAGAGAATTACTTCGTGGATGACGAGAAGGAACCTGATTAACCAGAAACCAAAGAGGCAGAACCAACGGAGAAGCCGAGAAAGAAACCCCGGACCCATAATCAGTTGATAGAAGAGATTAAGAAAGATGAGGAGGTGGTGGTAATCGGGGAAACTATAGGGAAGAATCCTAAGTTTTCGAAGGGTACTTCCTCCGACCTTGTTAAGTGCTTTATGAGAAGATAGGTTGCGAAGTTGGTGATAAAAGAAACAAGAGAGAAAGGGTTACAACAAATTAAAACAAATAAAAAGGATAAGAAGCCTTGAGACATGTTTAAGGGGAAAGGGAAGATTTAGGTAGTTTAATTCATTAACAAACAAGAATGGGAGGCTGCATCTTTCCAAGACCCATAGTTGCAGGAAAGTGGGGATAAAATAGTTGAAGACTGCCAAGAGTAGGAGGAACCAAGTCCACCTCAGTCCTCTCAAGGAAAACATGGGGAGGAGGGAAAATCTCAGAAAAAGCAGTCTGGAAAGGAGATGCAGGAAATTATCACTGAGCTCACTGTCTTTGAACAGGTTCTTCGGAAGGAAAACAAAACTCTAAAGGATAACACCCTACGCCTGCAGAAGGAGTTCAATGAGTGGCATCAGAAGGCATGTCGAATCTTGAAGAAGAAACATACTCAAATCGACCACCTACAGAAGAAGAATGAAGAATATTGGAGTAGGGTTCAGGAAGTTGAGTCCAACAGGTGATCCAGGTGGATATTAGTGGCCACCCGCCTATTCCACTTGGGCCCCCACCATTGTCTCTTTCAGTTTCGGCATAACTTACTATTTTTAGCAGTTTTTTCGGGTCCTGAACTTCCAAAGCCGTTTTGAGGCCCTAAACGACGTTTTTTGGGCATCGCACCATATAATTCCATTTCGGAATGATATTTGTGGCGAACTTTTTAGTCCTCGGATAGAGATTTCTAATGATGTATCATGTGCGTCAAACGGAGATAGTATGCCAAAGTTACATCCCTAGGAAGTTGAAACACCAATTTACCCAAACGGGACCCATAGTTTTGGCGCTTCATCTCCTAGGGTTAGGTTTTTGGATGTTTAGGATTCTCCATTGTTTCTAAATAATAAATAGGCCCTCGAGCCTCATTTTAACTGAGTTCAGAGGCCGGTAGCCGCCACATCTCTTCTCAGAGATAGCTACCAGTGCCCTAGCTAGTTTTATTTCCATTCTGTCTGTAAGCAAATTTTAGTTCTTTGATATTAATGAAATGAAGTGTTATTTCCGCTGCATCTCTATATTTATGGATATATGTTTATTCTGTTGCGTTCCTGCATAAATCTGGATCAGTGGTATCAGAGCGGTCTGCTTTTTCTCGATCCTTCTTTGCATGTCCCCAACGAGGTCGGGGTATAAGGAGCTAGGGCTTGATCTGGTGGAACCTTTGCAAGATCAACCATGCAAACCTCGACGGACGCCCATGGGGGACAAAAAGAAATATGAGGGAGCAGGAGATCCTATCAAAATATTGCTCAAGGAGGCCCTCAAAAAACAAAGGAACGCGATGATGGATAACTTTGTTCATATCCTTCAACGGCCGCCCACCGGCGGCGCATCTGCATCCAGCAGCCACTCTGGAGGTGCGACTCCTTTTAAGGTACAAGTAAATTTCGACATTCCCATATTTAAGGGTTAAATAGACGCAGATGCCATAGATAGATGGTTGAATCTATTAGAAGGATATTTCTCTGTTCATGACTTTTCAGGCCGGGAGAACATTATTTTTTCACTCCTCAAAGATATCCCCCATGTTAAGGACTGGTGGGAAACCTACTGTGAGAACAAGGACCAAACAGAACCCTCTCTATTCTTGGCCGTACCAACTTGGAATTCTTTCCGAGACGCCGTCAAGGAACAATACTATCCCGTGGGGAGCTATGAGTACAAGTACATACAATGGACCACGCTGCGACAACAAAGGGATCAAGATGTGCATGAGCTGACGAATCTGTTCCATACCCTGCGTACAAAGTTGGGTATCAAAGATTCAGAGAAACATTTGGTGCTAAAGTATCGCAGCTGTCTGCACAGATACATTCAGGAGGAAATGGAGTTCCTCGACATCTCCTCGCTTGGTACGGCATACCGGGATGCTGCCAAGATTGAGCAGAAATTCAAACAGAAGAAGCGAGACTTTGGATCTGTGAATCAAAAGCAAGGAAAAGGTGCTTCCAAACCGCAGAACAAAGGACAGAGCATGGCGGCTAAAGACAACACGTCAAAGCCACAAGAAAAGAACAACACCGTAAAGCCAAAGAAGGACACGGGAAAGTGGTGTGAGTTCCATAAGAGCTCCACTCACAACACAAGTGAGTGTCGGGCCAAGCAGTCGCTAGTGGCCGAGATGAGAGCTTCTGAGTCAGATGTATGCTCCGACTCCGAATCAGAACCTGAAAAGGGGAATGAAAAAGGGAAACAGATTATTGATGCGGAGCCCAACGCCACTGTTGCCACTACAAAGGTCCAGAAGGAGGAACCAGAAGATCTAGAGGAGGAGGAACGTCTCTTCCACTCCCAGATGTGGGTAAAGGGCTCCCCTATACAGTTCATTGTCGACAATGGGAGCCAAAAGAACCTCATTTCAGCAGACGCCGTGAAGCGGTTGGGCTTGCCGACCACAGCTCACCCACATCCATACACCATCGGGTGGCTTCACCAAGGACGAGATCTCCGCTTCAGCCAGCAGTGCCACCTTCCCTATAGCATCAAGCCCTTCACGGATGAGTTATTATGTGACGTTGCTCCTATTGATGTTTCTGATGTATTATTAGGACAACCATACTTGTGGAAGCGTCATGCTGTGTATGAGTCTCGGCCTCGTGCTGTTATTGTTACTTTTGGAAATAAGTTGTACAGGATACCAGAGGTACCACCTCCTGCCGCTATCTCTTTGGTTACTGCAAAACAATGTAGTAAGCTCATTTCCCAAACCAGGAAATTCGTTTTCCTGATGATCCGCCCCCAAGGCAAGAAGAAGACTGTGGCCACGACCTCCAGACAGGGCCCCTCTGCACGACAACAACAAATGGATAAGGTCGTGGAGGAGTACGGGGACATCTTCACCTCACCCACAGGGGTTCCTCTGCACTGCCAGGTCAAGCACCTGATAGATCTGACCCCAGGTGCGCCGCTACCCAATGGACCGATCTATCGACGCTCTATTCTGGAGAATGATGAAATCAAGAGGCAGATTCAGGAGCTGTTGTAGAAAGGTCACATCAGACCAAGTTCATCGCCCTGTGGGAGCCCGATCGTGTTGGTACAGAAGAAGGATGGGACGTGGAGACTCTGTATTGACTATCGGGCGCCGAACAAGATCACTGTCCGGAATAGGTACCCAATCCCACGGATTGATGACCTTCTGGACCAACTCAAAGGTGCAAAATATTTCAGCAAGATCGACCTGAAGTCTGGGTATCACCAGGTACCAATTGAACCCTCCGATGTGTGAAAGACTGCCTTCAAAGCCAAGGAAGGCCTTTTCGAATGGCTGGTCATGCCTTTCGGGTTGACGAATGCTCCCGCCACCTTCATGAGGATGATGGACAACATCTTGCGGCCATTCACCAACTCATTTGTAGTGGTGTACTTGGATGAAATTTTGATCTTCAACCAGACTTGGGAAGAGCACCTTCACCACATACGACAAGTCCTCCAAACACTAGGACAACACAAGTTGTGTGCCAATTTGGAGAAGTGCACTTTTGGCATGACCCAGGTTCAATATCTGGGATACATTATTGATGAAAGGGGGGTGCATGTGGATCCGGCCAAGATCCAAGTCATTCAGGATTGGCCAGCCCCAACCACTATAACAGAGCTTCGCAGCTTTCTGGGTCTTGCTAATTTCTATCGGAGGTTCGTGTTGGGATTCTCTCATATCACTTAGCCCTTGAGTCAAGTCACCAAGGGAGGAGCGAGAGCAAAAAAATTTTGGTCGGAACCTCAACAGAAGGCATTCACAGAACTGAAAAACCGCCTCTGTTCTGCCCCAGTGCTCACTTTACCGGACTTGCAACAGCCATTTGAGATCGAGACAGATGCCTCTGACTATGCTATTGGGGCAGTTCTTACTCAACAGGGACATCCAGTGGCATTTCACAGTGAGACATTGTCTGACACAGTTCGCAAGTATCCCACTTATGACAAAGAAATTTATTCCATTGTGCAAGCTTGTCGACAATGGAAGCATTACATTTTGGGGAAGGAAACAATCATCCACACAGACCACCGGCCCCTGCAGTTCATATAGACACAAGGGAAGTTGCATAATGATCGCCATCAGAAGTGGTCCACATATCTGCAACAGTTTCATTTGAACATCAAGTACAAGAAGGGTAGCACCAATAATGTTGCAGACTGCCTCAGCCGACCACCGATCGTGGTGCTCACCACCGTGCTCAACTCTTGTGGGCACGAGACTTCTGATTGGCCGCTTCTCTATGAGAGTGACCCAGAATTCAGCCACACTTACAAGGCACTCTTGGGGGGTACGCAAGTTTCAAATTTTCACCTCCAAGATGCACTTTTATGTCACCTGGGACACCTTTGTGTTCCTTCAAGCGAGCGTGCCAAGATGATATGGGAAGCACACTACAGTCGAGTTGCTGGGAATTTCAGGGTCGAGAAAATAGTAGCAATACTACGGAAGTATTTCTATTGGCCGAACCTTCGAAAGGATATCGAGAAGCACATCAGATCCTGCACTGCTTGTGCCATTGCCAAACCGACCATCAAGAAGCAAGGCCTATATACTCCACTACCTACCCCTAGTCGACCTTGGGAATCCATCTCCATGGATTACATGTCGGGCCTGCCTTCTACTAAGAATGGAAATGATTGTGTTTTCATGGTCGTTGACAGATTCTCGAAGATGGCCATTATGGCGGCCTGTAAGAAGAATATCACAATAGAAGCCACTGTTAAACTCTTCTTTGAACAAGTGTGGGTGCACTTTTGGATCCCACAGTCTATCATATCAGATCGAGATAGCAGGTTCCTCAGCACATTTTGGTCCAACCTCTGGTCAATGTTGGACACAAAGCTCACCAATTCCACAGCTTTCCATCCCCAAACAGATGGCCAGACAGAGGTTGTCAACAGAATGATTGTACACATTATGCGCATGTACATTTCAAAGCATCCACGCACATGGGACGAGAGCCTCCCCTATTTACAACATAGTTATAACAGGGCTCTCCACAGTTCAATTGGCCATAGCCCCTTTTAGGTGGCCTTGGGATTCCAACCACTATGTCCCATTGACGTAGCCATGCCATTTGCAGCTGCTCAGGCCGATTCAGCTCATGTCCAGTCTGAAGTTGACAAAGCAAGTAGCTTCATCGAGCGCATTCAACACATCAGCCAATAGGTTCATGATATATTGGACAGAGCCAATTCGAAGTACAAGCAGCGCCATGATCAACACCGGGTGCCACACAACTTCCAGGTGGGCGACAAAGTATGGCTACATTTGCAGAAGGAGCGCCTCACTGGACCCCACCGCAAGCTTCGCCCGCTCCGATACGAGTCGTACACCGTCACCAAGGCTGTAGGGAACAATGCCTTCGAGCTTAGTATTCCTCCATTCCTTGGTCTGCACCCAGTCTTCAATGTGGACCGCCTTCGTCCTTACTTCCCACCTCTACTAGACACCTCGGACATTGCAGAACAACTCACACCAACAGAGTTAAACCCGGACTACATGGAACAGGCCACCACAGATTGTATCATGGACATTCAAATCAAGAACACTCGCCAACAGAAGATCCAACAGTATCGGGTTGTCAAAGCTGGCCAACTCCTGCACCAAGGAAAGTGGTTCACTAGGGACCAAGTTCAGCAGAAATTTCCTCATCTCATGGAGGAACTTAACGCAATGGGGGCCATTGCTTCCTAAGGGGGGAGGAATGATCCAGGTGGATATTGGTGGCCACCCACCTATTCCACTTGGGCTCCCACCATTGTCTCTTTCAGTTTTTCAATTTCGGCATAACTTACTATTTTTAGCAGTTTTTCGGGTCCTGAACTTCCAGAGCCGTTTTGAGGCCCTAAACGACATTTTTTGGGAATCGCACCATATCATTCAATTCTAGAATGATGTTCATGGCGAAAGTTGTAGTCCTCAGATAGAGCTTTCTAATGATGTATCATGTGCGTCAAACGGAGATAGTATGCCAAAGTTACGTCCCTGGGAAGTTGAAACACCAATTTACCCAAATGGGGCCCATAGTTTGGCGCTTCATCTCCTAGGGTTAGGTTTTTGGATTTTTAGGATTCTCCATTGTTTCTCAATAATAAATAGGCCCTCGTGCGTCATTGTAACTGAGTTTAGAGGCCAGTAGCCGCCACATCTCTTCTCAGAGATAGCTACCAGCGCCCTAGCTAATTTTATTTCCATTCTGTCTGTAAGCAAATTTCAGTTCTTTGATATTAATGAAATGAAGTGTTATTTCCGTTGCATCTCTGTATTTATGGTTATATGTTTATTCTGTTGCGTTCCTGCATAAATCTGGATCAACAGGGCGCAATTGGATCACCTGGCTACAGTAGCTGCAGCACAGGGAAAAGAGTGAATTTTCCTTCTGAAGTTGCAGCATTTTTGCTTGCATATAGGACATGTAAGAAGCTAGGTGTGGGGAAGATGTCGAGTCCCAATTTTTCTCATTTTTATAACGTTTCTGAGTCCTTTCTTCCCCCCTTTTGAAAATTTTTGACCCTAAATAACTCCATTTTTTCCATATTACGTGTGTTTCGACCAAAAAGATGTTGTGAGCTTTGAGGTATGCAAATTATTCTAAAAAATATCACTTCACTTTGTCCTTGAGTATTTTCAAAGCTAAATGTTACCTAATCGAATTATCTACAATTTTCAAGGTCGACTGATTGAATATTATGCAGACTAATTATTTTTCGAAGCAGTTCCACAATTTCCTGCAGACATCCCGTGATTCACTGATTTCCTATAGATATTTCGCGACTTCTATAGACGTGGATTTCCTGTAACCGTTTTGATTTCCTGCTGCAATCTCGATGGTGGAGTATGTTCCAGTCAGCCTCAAGAAGAACGGGAACATGAGTTTTGTTAGGAAATTTTCCTACATGGATGTTTTCATATTGGTTGCCTCAAAACTGCCACCAAAATTGTCCAGATCTTCAGTCCTTTCATCGATGGTTGTATTGGTTAATAGCTCCAGCAACTCAATGAATCAGTTTGTTCCATGCTTTCAGTCATGGATCAAAATCAACATAGCTTTTTTATTGTCTTTTCTAGTTATTGTTAGTAAACAGTTGCAGTATGTTATTTTTCCTAATTCAGGCAATTTTATGCCTCTGCACTTGTATAAATACTTAATGTTTTATTTGCAAAGGAGGTTGGGCGTACCAAACTTCTGCACTATTGTAATATTTCTCCAGATTAATACAAAACTACATGTTTTGTTGATCTTGTTGTGTAAACTCCTTTAGCAGTAAAAGGGGTTGTGAGTGAGGGAGGGCCCCCTTTTCTCACAACTCCGGTAGTTGCAGATTTGTTTTTCTTTTAATTATTGCTTATGAATTCATAGAATCATTGCACAGTTGTTGTTTCTCTTTTCTAATTTGTAGCGGCACATGTATGATGGTTAAATGGTGAAGTTCATTTGATGAATATGTTTGGAGTCATTTGATCAGGCTTAGATTTACATTGTGAAATGTTAAACTGATTTCATTGTTGTTTGATTGGTCCCTTATCTTTTTCTGATCAGCATCAACAATCTTAAGTGTTGTAGAGGGATTATTAAATCTGCTCCATAGCCTTTGCTACTAAGTGTTGATGAGGAAAAGAGATATTGGAGTTGTGTGTGTATGGTTTTGATTAGAGAAACACTTAAAGTATTAGCTTGCATATATTTTTCACAGCATCTCATAAGCTTACCTACCCCTGGTTGATGATTTATGTCTGTCAAATTATAAGTCTATAATTTCCCAAACATCATCCTTTCTACCATTTTACTTTTATGCATTTAGTAGTTTATAAGTTATTTATGCACTTTGATTTTCCCAGTCAACCATGCAGTTTGCTTTCAGCTAGATAGTATTGCTTCATAGGTATAGTTAGTATTGTTTTGATACATTTGGTTCACTTAGAACGTCATCTTTTCACCCATTGTTACCCATTTATGCAATCTTCCAGCAAGCTAATTTCTATCTAGACAAGTTACATGAAACTCCATATTAGCTTATTCCTTGAATGAATTGATCCATTGGAGGCACCTAATCTTGGAAAGGATTAATTTACCCTTATAAAACCTTCCTCCACCTTCTCAACCCCTCAAATCGCATAAAACTGCCCTTGGTTGTTTACTCTAGTAAAACAAAGGCATCATGTAGCCGTGCACAGATTTCCTTATAATGCCACCATATTTGTACCCAAATCTTCTTTATCATTTCTTAGCACATCAAAATTCTCATTACACCCTAGAGATGGAGTTTAGAAGTTCAGATACCCCTTAGAAACTTTACCCTAGTAGTTGTTGCAAAAACTCCATTCTTTTTGTAAAAAAGGTTTAATGGTTTGAATGTCTTCTTTCAGCTGCAAGTTAATTTATAATGCATCATAGAATAAACTTGATTTTTATACAACATTATTGAAATGATTTGCTTTTCTTTCTTATAGTTAGCATAATTTTACTTCTTGTCATTTACTTTCTTATAGTTAGCATAGATTTATTTCTTGTAAAACAAAGTAGGTTCATTTCTTGTCATTCACTTTTTTGCAAATAGAGTAGGGTTACCTTCTGCCATTTTTTTTTTGTAGACATAATAATATAGGTGGATATTGGTGTTCACCTGCCTATTACACCTCAAACTTCATTTGTTTTCATCATTTTCCTTGATTATAGCACAATTTACTATTTTTAGTAGTTTTTTCGGTCCTGAACTTCTGGAGGTTTTTTGACCCCCTAAACGACATTTTTTTGAGGTCTGCAACATGATACTTATAGGATCTTGTTGCAAATATTGTAGTACATGAAGAGAGCTTTCTAACGAGGTATCACATATGCCAAAAAAAGATCATATGACCAAGTTATGACCCCGGGAAGTTAGCTTCCCAACTAAGCCCAACTGGGCCCACAAACTCTTGGCATTCCATCTCCTAGGGTTGTGGTTTTGGTTGTTTAGGGTTTCCCTTTGTTTTTAAATAATAAACATTCCCTTGAGCCTCGTTGTAACACAATTTAGAGGCATGTAGCCACCACATCTATTCTCATAGATAAGCTACCATCGCCCAAGCTAGTTTACTTCCATTTTGTACGTAAGCATCTTTAAGTTCTTTGATATTAACGAAATGAAGATTTATTTCTATTGCATCTTTGTGTTTATGTTTATATCTTTATTTTATTTCATTCTTTCATAATTTGGATCAGTGGTATCAAAGCAGTATGCTCTTTCTCTGTTTTTCTTTACATGTCACCAACAAGGTCAGGGTATAAGGAGTTAGGGCTCAAACTAGTTGAACCTTTGCAAGACCGACCTCACAAACCCTGATGGCCTCCCATGGTGGAAGAAAAGAAATACGAGAGAGCAATATAACCTTTCAAAATATTGCTCGAATAATCCCTTGAGCGACAAAGGAACGTGATGATGGAAAACTTTTCCCAGATCCTTCGACGAATGCCCACAGGTGACGCATCTTCATCCGACAGCCACTCTAAAGACACCACTCCCTTCAAGGTACAAGTCAAATTTGACATTCCCATATTTCAAGGTCATATAGATGCATATGCCGTAGATAGATGGTTAAATCTGTTGGAAGGATATTTGTCAGTTCATGATTTTTCCAATAGAGAAAATATTACTTTTGCACTCCTCAAAGTCACCCCCCATGTCAAGGACTGGTGGGAAACCTACTATGAACAGAGGGACCAGAGAGGACCCTCATTGTTTTCAGCTGGACCCACTTGGAATTATTTCCAAGATGCCATCAAGGAACAATATTACCCTATGGGGAGCTATGAGAACAAGTACATACAATGGACTATGTTGCAACGGCACAAGGATCATGATGTGCATGAGCTCACAAATATTTTCCATACTTAGTGCACAAAGTTGGGTATCAAATATTCTAAGAAACATTTGGTGCTCAAGTATCACAGTTGTTTGTACAAATACATTCAAGAGGAAATGAAGTTCTTGGACATCTCCTTGCTTAGTGCAACATATAAATATGCTGCCAAGATTGAGAAAAATTTCACGTAGAAGAAGTGAGACTTTGGATTTGGGAACCCAATGCAGAGAAAAGCGCCTCCAAGCCATAGAGAAAAGGGAAAATTTCACTGCAACCCCCCACGACAACTCCTCGAAGTTGCAAGCCAATAATAATGGGAAGGCAAATAAATACACCGACAAGTGGTGTGAGTTCCATAAAAATCCCACTCACAATATGAATGAATTTCACGTGAAGCGGGTGCTAGGGGCTAAGCTAAAAGACTCAAATACAGATGCATGATATGATTTTGAGTCGGAACCCAACAAGGGAAGGCAAATCATTAACGTTTAACTCGTTGCGGTGGTAACCACCATTAAGCTCCAAAAGGTGGAACTTTAGGATCTAGAGTAGGGGGAGTGCCTCTTCCACTTAGAGATGTGGGTAAATGGTTTGTCAGTGTAATTCATCGTTGACGGTCAAGGGTGAGATCTTCGTGTCACCCAACATTGTCGCCCGCCTTATAGCATCAAGCCCTTTGCAGATGAGGTATTGTGCGATGTTTCCCCTCTATAAGTATGTCATGTTTTATTAGGTTATCCATACCTATGGAAGTGTCATGTTGTATATGAATCTAGACCTCATTTTTTTATTATTACTTTGGGTCAGAAATTGTACAAGATACCAGAGGTAACGCTACTTACCACCTTTTCTTTTATCTCTGCTAAATAATGCAGTAAAATCATTTCCCAGACCAGGAAATTTATCTTACTTATGATTTGCCCTCAAATCGAGAGGAATATTGTGGCCACATCCACAACCTCTAGATAGGGCCCCTTCACAAAACAAAAACAGATGGACAAGGTCATGGAGGAGTATAGGGACATTGTCATCTCACCCACTGGGGTACCCCTACACTATCAGGTCAAGCACTCCATCGATCTGACCCTAGGCACGCTCCTACCTAATGGACCAATCTACTAACGCTTTGTTATGTAGAACAATGAAATCAAGAGGCATTTTCAGGAGTTGTTGCATAAAGGGCACATCAGGCCAAGTTCATCACCCTGTGGGAGATTGATCATGTTCGATCCGGGTCCGTCAGTTACCAGATTTACCCATGATATTTTACTTATGTGATGTGGTTATAATTGCATTGAAAAGCGCATTAAAATAACACATATGCATGCTGAAGCAAGAGGAAACGTGATGACAGTCAGCAACACAAGAACACGAGAAATTTGATAACGGAGTTCACTCAGTGTGGGCTCCTCTCCAGGCTCAGTATCAAAATGGGGGTAGATTGCTTCATATAGTGTTGTAAATGGTGATGATGTACATGGACTATGTTTTCTGTCATACAAGGAAATATGCCCTCAACATGAGCGACTTGTATCTCCAAGAGACGTTCTGCTACAGGAACTTTCACTCACAATAGGCCTCCTATCAACATGACATAATCTCACCAAGGTGACAATGAGGATCCCTTCAACAAGTTTACATAGGAATCATAACAATCCATGGCGAATACATCTCACATGAAGTAGAAACATAGATCCCACAACATACATCAAGAAAGGATCTAAACAACATATTACGCCTCACAGAAAATGATAAAAGAGGCACATGACATCAATATTTCATATACGTCAACCTATGAAGTTGGCTGAAGAAGTGGATGCTCAACTGCTGAATCTAGCTGCACCATCGAATTCATGGCGTCGAGAGGCATAAAATCGACTGTCCACACTTGAAAATCTGACACCGTCACTCGGACATGGAAAATGGCCAAACAAGGGAAGGTTTGATGCTGAAACGGACATCACCATTGAGTTCCTTCACCGAGAGGTGTAAAATAGACATAAAATTTGTCAAATTTTGACTCTAGCAAGTTTTTGACCTCAACGAATCTTTTTGATGCCCCTCAAGATTCCCTGGGCAAGGTTTCGCACCTTCAATAACAAAATATTATTCGTTGAAGAATGTGTTGTTCTGCCTCCACTTGCGCTCCTTTGTTCAGTTCGTTGGCTCCCCCTTGCTTTGTGAAATGAGGTGTTTTTATATTAAAAGGGTGGTAGAATAATCAAAGTGTGGGTCATTGGCCCAATGGTGGTGGATGAATTTAAAATCGGGTTGGTCGGGGTTCAAATCCCATCGACCCCAATAAATGGTGTATAAATTTTGGCGTGTTTTAATTTTTGGTTCGTCATTTTTTTGAACGTTTGGTTGGCGCATTGTTTAGTTAGGCTGCCCATGGATTGGGCCGGCCTACGTGGCCGGACGTGTTCAATTCCCGTAAGCCTATATTTGGTGGCCACATTTTATCTGTGTGGGGCGGGCTCCCTGGTTAGCCCAACCCTGACCTCGATTCATTACGTGATATATATGAGGAGCGAGGGTTGCAGGAGTGACAACCCACACCCCATAAATGTTTGGATATATGGTCGTTGGGGGTGGCGGGGTTGGTGGCCCGCCACCCCATTTAATATATTTTTGTCTTTTTAAATAACAATAGTCATTTTTGGTTTTCTAGAAATTAAGGGTTACTGGAAATTTTAAGTACCCAACAAATTTGCCTGCTTCTCGGGTGTTGGGTTCCCTGTCGATTGATAGTGAAATTGTAGGACATCCTGGCCCACTGTCCAAATTTGAGCGCAAATTTGACTCACTCTAACTTCTCCATACGGGCTCGAATTGGAGATTAGTTCACACCGTTAGAATCAGGGCGACGAGAAATTCAATATGAACTTGGCTCAAGATTAATCCGACCACTTTGAATTTTGACCATTTCTGAGCCCTCTCGGTCTCCTAAGGGTGTCTAGAGCCACTTGGATCAATCCTCCCCACTAAGGATTTTTTGGTCCACCAAAAGCTTGAAAACAATCTGTAGCTACTTTGTACCTTTTCTTCACCACAAGTGTCCTGAAAGGTCACCCTTCATTCTCCTTCACCTTTGTCCTTCGAAGCCATAAGTGATGAGCTGAAACCTGTATCCCCTATAAACCTGTAGTACAATATTCTTACAAATTACATGCTTAATTACATGACAAACTATGACCCAAGCATCCCATAATTACCATGAGTTTATAACTCATACTTGGTGGTCAAGCTTACATTAAAATGGAATCAATACCCCAGCTATCAATACAAGACCAAAACATCATTATTGCTTCAACAAGTGATGGAAAACACATCATCACTTTTACATTTTAAATTGCAGCACATAATTTACAAAAATAAGGCCATGACACACTACCACACCTAGAAAAACCATCTCTCACTTATCAAAGTGAATGGGTCATTTCTCTGTGGCACATTCACTTGTCAAACAACTATTTCAATTGGTTCATGCACAGACACATTTTCCTTGAGACACTGCTATGGATGGAGCCTCCAACACGTGGCTCTTGGATGGCCACTTATGTCACAATGATTGCAGTGAGTCTTCTTCCTCCATACCTGTTTTACCTTCTTCTTTTCCTGTGATGGAGAAGGCCTTTCACGCCTCATCCTCTTTCACGTCGCCATTATCTTCCATCACTCAGCAAACACATGGTTATGTAAACCACAAAAACTACATGTTTTTCGATGCCATGATTTATGTTCATTATTAGCAACACACTTGTAATCAAAACGAACATTAGAATATCAAGACTTGTGATACCTTCCTTGTTGGTCTTTGGTGCAATCATGGCAATAAGAGCTTGCCTCAACTCTTTCTCCACGATGTGCAAAGTCATAGGATGGCGGTGAAGTGTTCCCATCATTCTCTTTTCCCAATGGTTTCAACCATGTATTGGATGCTTCTGTCCTTTAGTGTATCCCAAACCTATGAATCGAGGTGTCTGCACAACCTCCAATGGCTGAGGTGTGCCTTGGCCATTAACACCAAGTCCTCCTCCTTTATACCCCATTTTGGTAAGGAGTCTCATGCCAATTCCTGTAATGGGTATCTCCACGTTTCCAACAGAAATAATAGCATGTGAAGATGAAATTGAAGAGCAATTAGAATTTTTTACCTCAATCGTCGATTCAGACACAGGTGATGATGGATTCTTTAAGCCTTCATTGCGCTTCAATTCCTCCAAGACCTCTCTCGTGGCCCGCAACTGACGCTACAATCTTTGCTTCTCCTCCTTCTCTTCTCGTTATTGTCTTGAAAGGGATCATAAGCTCTCATTTAACCATACAATCCTAGGTATCCACTAGGGGATCCTCTAAACACCTCCACATTTATTGTGAACAGTAAAGTTATTGTCTTAAAAGGGATCATAAGCTCTCATTTCATCTTACAATCCTAGGTATCCACTAGGGGATCCTATGAGCACCTCCACGTTTCATTGTGAATGGTTATGGATAAAGATAGCCCCCTTTTGACTTTGTGGTATAACCACTATTTTTTTATGGGAGAAGACTTAAAAATACTCATTTTCAAATCATGGTTTCATTTGGAAACATCGTCCTCAAACTCCTATATGGTTTAATTTGCACATAACATTTCCAAATCGAAGGTAATAGCAAAAAAATGGTCTATTGAATATAGAGAAAAGATGCAAGCTCAATTAAAGAAAGTGGAATGGGATATCAAATTGTTATATGATTCAATATTGAATGATGTTCCTTTTTAACACAACCTATTAAGGCTTCAATCCTTTAAGTTGTCAAGACAATCTATCTGATAAAAAGAGGAAGTTGAATGGCACTTAAAATGCAGGGCAATATGGATGAAGGAGGGTGAAAACAACACAATAATTTTCATTAATTTTCTGCTGATACGAAAAAATAATAACTCGGTTTGGGAGTCAAAGAGGGCATATTGGTTGTTGTATAGCTTCGAAGAAAAGGCTTTGTAAGGAGTGAGACACTTAAAAGCCTTATTTAAAGAGCCCCGAAGATGGCCAGTCCAAGAAATTATCGAGGTCCATTCCAAATCTCCTACGGTATTCAATGAGGAAATGAATAATGTGTTAGAGGAAGTATATGAAGAATAAGAAGTTAAATATGCCATCTTTTTTATGCAAAAGGGAAAGAGTCCAATGCCAAATGGGTTTTAGGTGGAGTTTTATATGGCATTTTATGAATTTCTCAAAGATGATACGATGAAGGTGGTTTTGGAATCCCAACAATTTGGTAAGGTATAGGGGGCATTAAATTCCACATTCCTTACTCTCATCCTGAAAAAATAATATGGTTCTTTGTTGGATGATTATCTGTCAATATCTTGTTGCAAGATGATCTATAAGATCATCTCAAAAATTATTGTTTGTAGAATCAATTTTTTTTTTAGCGACTTAATTTCTAAATAACAATAAGGATTCATTCATGGCACACAAATCCATGATACATTATTACTTACATAGGAAGTCATCCATTCCATCAAATATTTGAACAATCCAGTAGGGCCACTTAAGCTATATATATGTAAAGCATATGTCTGGGTTAGTTGGACCTTTACCCAGCTGGTGTTGATCAAGTTGGGAACGTGGCTTTAGACAATCAATTGGATTTGTCTTCAATCTACTTTGTTTGCGGTGCTAATTTAGAGGTGATCCATTGCCATTTTGTAAGGCATCTTGTGGTATTCGTCAGGGATATCCTCTTTCTCTATTAATATTTCTACATGTTGCATAGAATCTTAGTAAAATTGTCTTGGTGGACAAATCTAGGGTATGTTTAAAAGGTATCAAGGTTGTAGGCACTCAATTTCTATCTCATCTTCTAATTGTCGATTATATTCTTCTCTTTTAAACAAGGTGTAGGAGGGATCTTTCTATTTTAAAAACCATTTTGAATCTATTTGTCAAATGCATGGGCATGGAAATAAATATTTGAACATGTTGTTCTATTCCATATGCTTTGTCATATCAAGTATTAAGAAAATCAGAGCTCTTATTCCCCTTTCTCGTAAGTCTCTAAATGATGGATTCAAATATTTGGGTTTCTTCCTCAAGCCCAATGGGTATCGGTTTGTGGATTGGATTTAGCTATAAAAATTACAAAAGCTAGGTTTTCATGTTGGTAAAATAGGATTTTATCTAGGGACGATAATCTTACTCTTATAAAGGCAGTCATAAAAGGTAGCAATGTCTACTAAGTGTCGATATCACATGTTTCAAAATGTATATTGTCAAAAAAATTCAAGCTTAGTTTTATTATTTCATTGCTTGGAGGCTGATATTTAGGAGGTACTCCATTAGACAAATGGGACAATATTTCCCTTCAAAAAAATCTTGGGAGTTGGGGGATCATAAATATTTACCATTTTGGAAAAGCACTAGTGCCCCATAGACTTTGGTGTCTCATACATAATTCCTCCCTTTGGAGAAGAGTGTTGAAGGTTGAATATCTACTTGATATGACATTAAAATAATGTTTCAGATAGCTACACAAATCCTCTAAAGGCTCTAGTATCTCGAAATCCTTCATCCTCACATTCCCCTTAATAGGATTTTGGATGACTTGGTGCATATATGATGGTTGAAAGGCTCGATTGGGGTGGATCTTTAGGTAGGGGTTGGGGATGATCATTGTCTCTTGGATGGTTTTCTTACACAAGTTCACCAAGTGGGGCTCTATTTTTTGTCCAATACCAAATCTTGATCTCCCAAATTATCAAATTATGCAAATCCTACATTTATACATAACAAAAATTGAGAAACATGCTAAGCATGACATACTACTAATCATCATAAGAGTCCATAAGGATTGGATCTTTCGTGCTTGAGCCAAGTAATTATGTTTGAGGGAGACACAAAATATGCTTTTCTATACGGCTGAGGCGAGAATTTTATTGTTGAATTTGTAATTGTATGACTTGGAATTCCTTATGAATCTTCGGTCTTGGCCAGCCCAGTTGCGGAAGTTGGCAGGGATCTTGCCACAATATTTTTCATAAGCCAATACAGGTAGAAAATTTGTTTATACTAAGAGGATTAACCTCTGGTATGACCAGGTTCTGGAATCAACTCCATCGATTCCTCAACATCCATATTTTCTTGAGCTTCCTGTTGATTCAGTTATGCTTCCCACCTAGATATGAACTGGAAAATCTGAGGTTGAGTGCCAATCTGGTAAGCCTGAGCTACTTCATGAATAAGACCAGAAGTCGATCTACGACCTTGACCTCAAATAGGTCATGGCTGGGAATGATTTCCTCCACGTTGAAGCCCCGCACGACAACTATGACCCCAAGCCTTTCCTGACATGATTCCTCTATGAGAGGAAGGTCGCTCCATACTGAGAATTCATTGGCCACGAGAATGAATTGGTGCCCCACAGACACTAGCCACCAAATATGGGAGAGACTTGCTACACTCAGTAGACAGGCTTTAGGAGGAACCTTCAAGAGCGCACCTGATTATTCCACTGAACCTATAGCCAAACTAATTACATTGCCTCCGGCTTGAACCAAACTCGCGGCACAAAATCTTGGGAGGAAGTTACCACAACGGTCTCTCTGATCTTCATTAATACCTTGCATGTGTATAGCCACCTTGCAAAGGTTGGTGAGTGTGTGAGGGCCGATACAATGCCCCTCACCATCCTTTCATCTCGATATGATAATCATGGCATGGATCCCGAGGAATCCAGTTCTCAACTCTCACCCCGATCGGGGAATATATATATATATATAATATGGTAAAAAATACCAAATTAAGTTCAAAAACTAAAGATTAAATTCAAATGTTAAAGATTAAAATCAAATTAAACGAGATTAAAAGGTTGATGTGACTTAAATAAGGAATTTTTAAAACAAAATAAAAGAAAAAGTAAAGAAAGATAAATGAGAAAATAAGTCAAATAGATGGAAACATAAATGAAAATGAAAAATGCTACTATAAAGGAGAAATATTCTAAATGAAAACAACGAAAAGGAAAAACAAAAGTTAGGACAAGGAAGCAATTTATCCTAAAACATACTTTGATGCCAATATAGTGATCCAATTCTCTTTGATCCTATAAACATTTCCCCTAATAAGATTACTAAGAAATTTTTTCCTTTCAAATGCTTCTCTAGTTTTTTTTTTTTTTTTTTTTTTTTTTTTTAGATGACGGTCATAATCTACTTTGGCAAGAATATTCACATCTTCTATGTAAATGTGATGCTAATTTTTGTCAAACTGTTTTACTGAAGCAAAGGAACAAGTGAGATTATGCTTATATCTGCATGATGGTCTTGCATCTTGGATCTCAATGGAATGTCCATTTTCACCCACGTAAAGTTTACCACACGAGCAAGGAATCACGTAGATGCCTTTCTAATTGCTGGGGTCAGTAGAGTCCTTGATAAACTCAAGGGAATTTTGAATAGTGGTAAGGAGCTTGAAAGTGCCCAAAATTTTATTGTTTCTCAAAATTTGAGCAAGCTTACATGTAGTCCATTGTATGTAGGAAAGAAAAATTTTGAGAACCCCATTATTGATGCCCTTCTTTTCTCTTAGTCCTAGACTAGATTTCTTAAAGGATATAATCCCTTGATGCTTCTTGTAGCCATTAGTCGTGGAAAATTTGAGGAGATAGGTTTTTTTTACTTCAAATGATCTTTTTCAAAGATTCTCAAGGCTCTAGCAACTAAAGTGTTGATAAACCCACATTTTTAGTCTAGAAGGTAGTGGGATTTAACATGAAGATATTTTTCTTGTGTGGGTATTTTTTTAATAAACCCAGTGTGACATGAACCCATCTTGTTTTCTAGTAATAAATACATCTAGAAAGCAAAGGCTACCATCGACCTTAACTTCCATGGTGGATTTGATGTATTTGGATTGACCACTCAGATGATACCAAAATATTTCCAATTTTTCACAACTATGGGGCTAAGTTATAAAAGTAACATCCAGAAATGTGATCCGGAGTTTGGGATGATCTTATATGTTGTTCAAGATGAACTAACTTGATATTTGGGTTCCTTCGCATCATTATGTATAGTTCAACTACTATCAGTCATACTGGAAAGTGTTTAAATATTTAAAATTCATGTAACTTCTAGAATTATATTTGATTTATGGCCATTTTAACTCTCAATGTTGGTTTAAATGCTTCTGAAATATATGCCTCGTCTAGGAAAATATTATTGTAGATTGGGAAAACCACTATGATCACAATTCATCAACCATCCAATAGGATTTTCCACAGGTTTGATAAGCTGATCCTTCTTAGGGAGGGATGTTCAAACTACTTTAGTAAAGCACCAGTCAAGGAAAAGGGCTCTTCAAGGGTAGCATGGTAATATTAGGGCATGGGAAAGTATCAATCTAATCATTATTGGGGAGTGACATTAAATATGATGATTTCCCTTTGCTATGGTCATCTTGTCTGACCATGCCCAAGTGCACCCAACCCCACCTTGGCATATGATTTATCTCAAATAATTCAAAGGAAACTTCACCCACTTGTCTCAGTTGGCCCAATCATCCCTAGTGCACTCAACTTGTTTAAGTTTACATGATTGCACTCAATCCTTCCAAGTCTATTTGATTTAGCCTGAAATTCACCCAAAGTGTCCAAAATATTTTTTACCAATGGGTGTATGCCCAATGAGTATGCCCCGAGGCTGAAATCTACGACAACTTGTGCTTGGAGGCATCTCGACTACCCATCTCAACCCCAAACTATGGGTTTCCTAAATCTATCAATTCGTATAAAATTTAGGCACCCAAGTCATCAAGCCTTATTGTCACTTCTTCATCCATCATGCAAAGTGAATGTCTATAGATTAAGTTTCCCACAACGACCATCTTTGCCTCTAGTCAAGTGCTTGTCCAAGTTTCTTTAGTGCATCCAAATTAGTGCAATTTACCACTGTCTATGGCATGCCGAACTTGACTTCATATGTGGTGCACCTCACCAACAGGTCAAGGTTTCCAACTATTCAAAGTGTGCCTTGCTAATTGGCTGAGGCATCTAAATATCCTAGTTGCACCTTTCCAACAAGAAAATGCATATTAACTAATTTTTCCAAGGAAATATTGGTTCGAGATGTGCATTCACACCTATCATTGACCACCAAGGTGATTGTGTAATGGAAGCATCCAATGGAACTCTAGGTGATGGTATTACATCCTCCCCAACTAAAAAGTATCATTTACCTTGGCAACATCCTCAAGAACATGTTGTTCTCAATTCAACTATCTAAATCTATGCATCCATCTACAAACAACACTCACAACTACTTCACATTATCCATGCTAGAGTTGTCATGTAACTGCCCTCCATCCAACTTCTTCCTTTGGACAAGTGCACTTTTTCCCAACTCTATCAACAATGCTTCGTGTTGATGTTGTCTCTTGCTAAGATAGGTGCAATCTAATCCAACATTATTGTGCATGTGCATTGTAATTATGGACCGACCTTCATTAAGAACATTGTCTAAATTGTCCAAACGTTGTATATCTAGACTTGGTACTACTCATTACTTCAACCATCTTTTCCATGCTTCCATGCATTGAACTCCAATATCCTGAAATAGTTAGGTGGCTAATCTAACTATCATGCCTAGTCATTAGAATGCACATCCTTGTGCTTGAAATGGTATTTTTGTGTTGCAATTGAATATGTGTGTACAAAATTTCTTAGACCAAGGCAAAGTCACCACCTTTGCCTCCAACTACCAAGTCACCTTCCACAACTCAACATTCAAAAAGTGAGTGGCAAATGGCCATCATGGCCAATACCCTCGAGTGCTCTGATAATATATCCAAAGTTATTTAACTTATAAGAGTCAATTGAAATGATTCCATACTTGAGAGAGGCACATTCATAACAAGTCATCCAATAATCATCCTTGAACTGCCCATTGACTTCTTTGCCTTGTCATAACTTTCCATATACAAAGGTGGGAGAGCAACTTCCTTGTCAACTTGGTCTACATTCTTGTCTACACCATCTAGGTTTATTATCAATGTTTTCTTCGTTGTCTCCATCCATCACATAGAACATGACATGCCTTGCTCCTCAAAGCAAGCATTCATTACTTTGGCACTGTCGTCGTGGAATCCCAAGGAAAATTATTCATCTCTTCCACAAGGATGTTAAGTTGTCTCTCTTACCTCAACAAGTTTTCTAAGTTACCCATGCATTAGTAACTTCGCCTTGGGCAACACATTGTCCATTTTTTCATCTCTATGAAGGAGAGGATGGGCTACTACCACCACAAGTTTCTAAAAGAACGACTCCTCCACAATCTTCCTTTCACCAAAATTGGCACCTTTACAAGTGCCCTTAGGGTCCACTACCTGCTCCTTGGCAGTGAACTACTTATGTCTCTAGTTAATGAATAAAAGATGGCAAGCAGTGGTCAAGGTCACTACCAACAGCTACAACACAAATCCACCTAGTATCCACTATGGGAGTCACCCTAGCAAATTGATGTCCCTAACTTCCTTGCAAAAACTCATCCAAATTTGTAGGCAAGGTGCCTAGAACATTCAACTTTTCCATTGAAGTATGTAGCATCTAGATTGCTCCCAAGGTTTTTGATGTTACCATCAAAGTTGGTTGCACTTGGACTTCTTCAAGCCACCTAACGCTACCTTCAAACAAAGATCCATTACAAAAATTTGATAACACGGGCATAATAATAATAATAATAATTTTGATAACATAGGACATAGGAAACATGCTTACCTCTTCACAAAGGCAAACTCAACTACACCGTGATTCTTGTTCTCTGACATCCAATTCTAGCCAAGGCATAGGTAAATAATTTATCCCAAGTCTCAACAACTTGACTCCGTCTTTTTGTCTCAAGGTTGCAGTGTAGATGAAATAATAACAAGAATTTGTATTGTTTCATGCAAACATGTCTTGGTTGCTTGTTGCACCAAGGCACAAGTTTGTGTTTTTCCAATACTTCAAGGCAATATGAAATCACTTGTCAACTCATCCCAAAGTCTTCGACTTCACTTCAAGTTCACCTAAGTGTAATGAAGAATGCTTAAATGATTCTACTAATATGCTCTAATAAGTAAAACTCTCATGGAAGCGACATTAGTGAAGAACACCAATTACCACTAACCTAGATTCATCTAATTCCAGATATATCATACGTCGAGAGGGATCAAATCCCTCGAGGTGCAAACATTCTTTCTGGAGTGTAGAATATTATTAATTTATTTATTTTAATATAAATGGGTATTTTTATATTGATTCAAAAAGTTTGAGGCTTATGCTCAGAGGTTTTACATCTGGAGACCCAATGTCTAAGGGGTTTTCAAACAAGCAAAATTCACCTACTCTGCTTCTTACATTCAATCTATCAATTTCCCAATGGCTAGCGAACCTTCTAGTACAAACAAACTGTTGCAGCAAGAGACAAAAATGCATGACAAGGAGAGGGGTCGGGTAAGGCAGAGGATCCCATGAGCCCCCCTCGTCGCAAAGAAGAGTTCCCGCTTGTAAAGAGACAACAATGTTTGCTTCAATATCTGCATCTTTGTTATTTTTCCGAAGGATGTGAAAGAACTGCAGTCTGTCAAAGGACATGATCATCTTATTGATGCGAGCGAATAATTTTTGCAGACGGAGGTCTTTAGGGACGGATTTTGTCCTAATCAAGCCAATGAGGCTTTGTGAATCTCCAATGACTCGAGCCTCCTTGATTCCATGTTTTTGCAGTTGTTTCAAGCCTTGGAGGAGAGCCATGGCTTCCGCTTGATTGTTCAAAGTAAGCCCCAAACCCCCGGCAAAGTGGGAAATTATTTGGTCTGAAGGGCAGTGGATAATTCCTCCACCTCCGGTCTTCCTCAGATTCCCCTTTGCTACACCATCAAAAAACATAGTGTGAATATCTGTGCCACTTCTCCATTTCTTGAAGTCCTCATCCTCTAATCTTATTTGCCATTCTTCTCTGCACTCCTTCATATTTTTCCCAATGGGAAGGTTTAGCCCCAACTGTTGACACCACTCCTTACCTTGTTGGTTTAAGCTACAAACCTGCTTCTGATTCACCTTGGCCTGCATTATTTCTTTGAATAAGCTTTTGATTTTCACGATGATTTGTTGTTGGTTTTGTGCTTTCTCTTGAAAGATCTGATTATTTATTTCAAGCCAAATCTTCTAGCAAATGAGCTTAGGGATAATCATCCACCCCTCGTATGGCCAATGTCTCCAAGGGAAGGACTTAGGAAACAGGTCTCCCTAATTAGACAACATACCCATGATGGTGGTTGGAAGGGTGGGCTTGTTGTTCCAAAATAGCAAGATTTCATTCCAAATGTCCTAAGCGAAGAGGCACTAGAGAAATATGTGGACCGAATTTTCCTCCTGATGTTGACAGAGCAGGCACTGAGTGGGGCGTGGAAGCCATGACGTTGCATATTTTTAGCTGTGAGGATATTGTTGTGCCCCAGCTGCCAAGTGAACATGTCAACCTTTGGAATGCTTTTTACCTGCCAAATCCCTTTCCAAATTACAGGGTTGCAAAGGACAGTGGGAATGGCCTCAAGGCACCTGTAGCCTTCTGCTATGAAATAACATTCCTTCTAGGAACCCCAATCCCTTATGTCTTTTTTCCTTGCGTTTAAGGGGGCTTTCCCAGCCAACGCTACCATGAATTTGGCCCACACTTGCTCCAACTGAGCAGGAATCTCTTTCTTCTTCCACCCTGCCCACTTGCTGCTGTCCCACTCTGAAATGTCCCACATCGTGCATCGACCATCATCAATCATCCACGTCCTTAACTCCTGCAACTCAATAATCCCCGATCGCATCTGCGTTCATGATCCTATCCTCCCACTGGCTGTTCTGCTTCCCATTGCCTAGAATCCAGAACAAGCGGTCACGCAACAACGAGAGAGCACGCTTACACAACTGATGAATCAGGGATATATGTCGGTTAGTTCGGAATTTCTCTAGGCTGCAAAGACACTTTCCAAAGCTAACAATGTTACCGATGAAACGAGAACTATTACCTCAAAACGAGAATTTTAGCCCAAAAAGACTCAAAAAACATGAAAAAACGCCCCAAAAACAAAAAGTGTGTATTCCAAAACGCATTTGTTTTTTTCTTAAGGTCAAATTTCACCTTTTTATAAAATTACGCTAAAAACGAAATCGTTTCTTGAAAAAACGATTGAAAAAACACCCTCAAAACAAAACGAGTTGATGCTGGAATAACAAAAAAAAAAAAACATTGTGTCACACTTTTGACACATTGTAACAATGGAATTAAAGACAACATATTAGGACATTGAAAAATCGTAAAATTCTAAATTTTGTTATAGATGATGTTAAATATAAACAAAATCATGTCTTAAGGGCTTACAATTTCGAACAATTTTTATCTATGTCGTTAAACATAAAATATCTTGACTCTAAACAACCATAAAATTGCAATTATTTTCAACCATAACATTAAAGATAAAATTTCGTAGCACATAAAAACCTTAATGACAAGTTGTAAATCTCAAGTTTTTAAATCTTAAGTTTTCAAGATACTTGAACCATGAAATTATGGAGAAATTATATGACTTAAACATTTTTTAAAAATGAACAAGTAAATGAAAATTTTATTATTCATATATTTGTTTGTTTGAAAAAAAAAAAAAAAAAAAACTTCTTCTTCTTCTTTTTTTTAATTATAATTATTTTAGTTTTAAGAAAATAAAAAATTAAAATTAAAATCTTCTTATATATGTTTGTTTATATTTTAAAACATATTTTAATTTTTTTTTTCTTTTTTTTAAATAATAATTGCTTTAATTTATTAAAAAATAAAAATATAATAAAATAAAATAAATATATTTTTTTTTTTAATATTTGTTTGTTTATTTTTTAATTTGTTTTTATTGTTTTTTTATATTTTAAAATTTTAATTGAATAGTAGTTGTTTTTTTTTTCTTTTTTTTCTTTTTTCCTTTTTTTAAACAATACATTTTTTTTATTATAATAATTTTTGCTTTAAAAAAAAATTAAATAGTTTGTGTTTAAAAAAAAAAAAAATAAATAAAAATTAATTTGTCGGCCGTCGAGGGCTGGAGGCAGGCTGGGCAGTCCTCGATGGCGCCACCCGGCTGACCTCCGGCCCCTGGCTAGGCGGAGGGAGATTATCGGAATCACCCTCTGCCCAGTCGGGCGACATCGTCAAGGGCTGCCCAGCCTGCCTCCAGCCCCCGACTGGGCGGAGGGCGATTCCGAGAATCGCCCTCCACCCAGCTGCGGGTCGGAGGTAGGCTGGGCAACCCTCGACAGCGTCGCCTGGGCAGAGGGTGATTCTGAGAATCACCCCAGTTGAGCAGAGGGCAATTCTGAGAATCACCCCCAGTTGATCGGAGGGCGATTCTGAGAATCACCCCCAGTTGGGCGAAGGGCGCGGAGGGCGATTCTGAGAATCACCCTCCGCCTAACTAGGGGTGATTCTCGAAATTGCCCTATGCCCAGCTGGGGGCCGGAGGCAAGCTGGGCAGCCCTCGATAGGGCTGCCCAGCCTACCTCCGGCCCCTTGTTGGGCGGAGGGTGATTCCGAGAATCACCCTCGCTCGGAATCACCCTCTGCCCAGCCAGGGGCAATTCTCGGAATCGCCCTTCGCCCAGTGGGGGTGATTCTCAGAATCACCCTCCGCCCAGCCGGGGGTGATTTTCGGAATCTCCCTCCACCCAGCTAGGGGCCAGAGGTAGGTCGTGCGGCGCTGTCGAGGGCTGCCCAGCCTGCCTCCAACCCACGACTGGGTGGTGGGAAATTCTCGGAATTGCCCTAGGCCCAACCGGGGGCCGAAGGCAGGCTGGGCAACCCTCGATGGTGCCGCCCGACCGAGCGGAGGGTGATTCCAAGAATCTCCCTCTGCCTAGATGGGGGCTGGAGGCCAGAGGCAGGCCAGGCGGTGCTGTCGAGGGCTCCCTAGCCTGCCTTCGGCCCCCGGCTGGGCGGAGGCAGGCTGGGCAGCCCTCGATGGTGCCGCCCGACCGAGCGGAGGGTGATTCCAAGAATCTCCCTCCACCTAGATGGGGGCTGGAGGCCAGCCGAGTGGTGCCATCGAGTGCTGCCCAGCCTACCTCCGCCCAGCCGGGGGCCGAAGGCAGGCTGGGTAGCCCTCGACAGCACCGCCTGGCCTGCCTCTGGCCGCCGGCTAGGCGGAGGGTGATTCCGAGAATCACCCCGGCTGGGCGAAGGGAGATTCCGAGAATCGCCCCCGGCTGGGCGGAGGCCGGACAGGTGGCGCTGTCGAGGGCTGCCCAGCCTGCCTCCGGCCCCCAACTAGGCGGAGGGCGTTTCTCGGAATTGCTCTTCGCCCAGCCGGGGGCCAGAGGCAAGCCGAGCGACGCCATTAAATGAAGAAGATTGGGTTTTGGATCTATTTTCAGGTTCATGTAAGTTTATTATACAATTAAAATTTAAATATTTTATTTTTTACTTTTTATGTCTTTATATTAATTTTCTTACTTGTTTATTTTGTACTTGATGATTAGGTACAACACTAGCATGTTGCCTACAAAAAGGAAGAAATTGCATTGACATTAAGAAAGACCCAATGAAATGCAAATTTATTCAACAAAGAATTAACGTTCTTGAATTCCTTTCAGATGCGAAGCAAGAAGTTGGTTTGAGGAAAGGGGATTTTAATGAATCACGTGTGGCAAAAAAAGCAAAGGAACCTCAACCACCATTATATGGAATGATTGGAAAGGGACACTTTGGAAGATTTGCAAACATGAAAGATCCATTAGAAGATGGCAATGACCAAAATGAAGTAGAAAATGCTACGGAAGAAGTCATCAATGATGTTCTAGATGATGTTGAACATGTATTAGTTGATATTGTTGAGGATCTTTAAGTTATGCTTGCAAACAAAGCTCACTTTTGAGATCTATTAATTAGTTTTACTTGTAATGATTAGACTTTGATATTTTATGAGAAGAATCCTTATTTTTTGCAAAAAACATGTGATTACTATTTTTTTTTACATAAAATTCAATAAAAATGTTATTTTCTTAAGTTTTTTTGTTAAGATTTTCCCAAAAATTAGTTTATTTAACATGTTTTTTTTAACAAAAAGTCTCTAAAAGTGTATTTTTTGCATTCTATTTGTATTGAAAATTTGTATTTTTTTGTCATATCGTTCAAAATATTGGTTTTTTAGCGAAAATTATTTGATGTGCATTGAAAAATTAATTAGCAATACATAAACTTGTAGAAAATATAAACTTTATAATATTGACTCTTTTTTCTTTTTTTATCTATGTGAAAAAGTGAAGATATCATTACAAATTTGTATTTTTAAAAAAAAATATTTTTTTCTTTTTAAAACACAAGTACATAAATGCACTTAAAAATAAACATCTCACGGAAGAAGAAGACATTAGAAAATGTATAGTGTCAAAATCAATCCTCTAAAAAAACGTTGGTGATGATACGCCACCACTATTCAAAATCGACATAAAAAGCATCACAAAAAAAAACAAAAAAAAAGTGCCAAAAATATGCTAAAAAAAAAAAAAAAGATTCAGCATCACCACTTTTCAAAATCAGGTGTTTTTCTTGCTACGTTAAAAAGTAGGTACCAGTGTAGTTACCTATTTCATCGGTAACAGCGTTAGCTGTATTTTTTCCACAAAGAAATCTACGTCCATCCCGGACTCCTTGCTACATGTTGCCATAAGATCTTGGCCCCCAATGAGATATTGTGCTCCCTGAGGTCTTTTATGTGGAGGCCACCTTCCAGCAGCGGCATAGAGATCTTATTCCAACTAACCAACAGAATTCTCTTATAGTTATTCTTCCCTCCCTTCCAGAAAAAGAGTGAATGGATTGCTCCATCTTGCAAAGAATGCACACTTGAGGCAACAGCACAAAAGTCTGAAAGATTGAAAGACTATTAAGGAATGACTTAATGAGAACAATATTACCTGCTAGGTTGAGCCACGACGTGCCCCAGGCTTGCATTTTGAGCTTGAATTTGTCTAGCAAGGTGTACTAGTCCCTCCCAATCGAGTAACCTTGAAATATCAGAAGCCAAAGATATTTAAAAGACCCCCATTTCGTGGAGCCTTTGAAGCCAAAAATCCTAGTGATTGCTTAGCTCGAGTCCAGAAAGGTTCCAAGCATAAATGAAACATTTTTGAGTGTTAAGTTCACTTCTAGAATCAAGGTTGTAGCGATCAAGCTCAAGCTTGAAGCAAGAGGCCGAGATGGAGGAAGCACCCCCCAGAAGGATGGAGTCATTAGCAAAGAGTGCATGGTTGATGTCTCTGACTCCCCTGGCAATTCTAAGACCCATAAGTTCTTGATTGAATTGTCTTTGCTCCAGCCTAAAACTGAGGACAGAGGCTTGAATGAAAAAGAGAAGGGGGGATAAAGGGCATTCCTACTTTATCCCCTGACTAGCCTTGAAGAAGTCAACAACACACCTATTGACAAGTGGGGCAATCCATGGTTCCACAATGCAAGCCTTGACCCAGATTATAAAATGGCAGCAAAACCCAAATTGATGCATAACCCCAAAGAGAAACTTGTGCCTAACTCTGTCAAACACACTAGCCAGGTCCAGCTTGATAGCCATGCCTTTTCCTTGTCTTTGGATGCTTGAATGGATCGCCTCCTGAAGAAGGATGAAGTTATCAGTTATCTGCCTACCTTTGACAAATTCCCCTTTAATTGTTAGGAATGATTTTCGGAAGAATGTCTTTCAACCTGTTTGCCATGAATTTAGTGATGAGCTTGTAGCCAATATTGCAGAGGGAAATTGGCCTGAATATGTTGAAGGAATTTTGATCCTTCTCTTTAGGTATAAGGGCCAAGAACGCCGATTTGGTGCTACCCCCAAGCTTGTGGCATGTCTAATACTTTAGGATCATTTTGTAGAGATCCTTTTGTACAATGTTCCAACAAGTTTTTATGAATCGAGCAATGAACCCATCTGACCCAAGTGCCTTATGTGGATCCATTTCATCAAGGGCCCGCTTGATTTCAATGATGGTGACAGGAGCAGTCAACACAACATTTGTTTGGGAATTGACCTTTAAAGGGACCAAATCGAGCAGATTAGGGCTGAGACTCACTTACTTATCCTCTATGTACAAGTCTTTAAAGTGTTGATGGGTAGCCTCTTTTATGCTGGAAAAGTTGGAGAAGGATTAGTCTCCTAAGGTTATCTCCACTATAGAAATGAAGCTTCTTCTGGCTTGATTCTGGTTATGAAAGGAGGAGGTATTCCTGTCCCCAGCTTGTAGCCACAGACTGTGAGATTTAAGTCTCCAAAATTCCTCCTCCCAAATGCAAGCCTTATGAAGGTTGACCTGGAGGTCCTCTTTCAGGATTAAGCTGTCCTTCGAGATGTCCATATCATCCATTTGTTTTTTATGACTCTCCAAATAGGCCTAGGCAGCCCGCCTTGACTTGGTCAGAGATGGGAGGGCTTTAGCCCAACTTTTGAGGGCCCTCTTCACTCTCCTCAGCTTTTCTTCCCACGCAAAAAAGGGGGATCCACTTATAGGGTGTCTCCATACTTCCCAACTCTATCCAAAAAGTTAAGATGTTGCACCCGAAGAGCACTAAAACGAAAGGGAATAGGCCCCAGATTCATATGCAGCTTCATCTCAAGCCTAATGGGCTTGTGATCGGAGACCGATGAAGAAAGAAGAGCAGAACTGACATCAAGATCTAAAATCAAGAAGGAACTCTGGATGAGAAAGCGATCTAACCTTGCAGCAATGTGACCAGGACCCGTTCTTCTATTTGTCCATGTATATTTTCCCTTGGCTGGCTTGATGTCCAACAGATCCCAGTCCTGAATGAGTTCTTCCACCCATTCTCTGGCTGGATCCCTTACAATACTGCCCCCTCACTTCTTCCCTTGATTTAAACTGATGTTCATGTCTCCAGCGAGGATGACGTTAGCCATATGAATCTCATTTACTAGATCCCTAATGGATTCCCAGCAGGCTTTTTTGTCTCCGAAGATTACCAGAGCATAAATATTGAAAAGATTCACTGTCTCTTTGGTATGAATATGCAAAAAATAAGAAAAAATCTAGTTTGAGTTGAGTTTAACTAGGATTTTCTCAAAGCATGTCTCATCCCATAGAATTCCCAGCCCTCCTGAGGTGCCTCTAGAGGAGACAACAATACCTCCTCCTTTTCCCTAAAACTGTTTACTTTTGTGGAGAAATTCACTTTCCTCCATTTTGGTCTCCTGAATGAGAAGGATGCCTGGCCTTTCCAACCTTACTAGAATTTTCATTGCTTCCTCTTTTAGGTTGCTCCCCATCCCTCTGCAGTTCCAGGAGACGATCTTTATTACTTCCTTTTTTGAGCTGAGAGGGCTCCCTTAGAGCCCTGGCTTTGATTATGTATGCCTTAGGGTTTTTTGCCAACATCGTTTCTAGGGTTGGCTGACTCTCCTACATCTTCTCCTTGTAGGTTTCTTGTTACCTCTTTTCCCTGGAGGATTTCATTCCCCTGGTCGGTCTTTTGACCAAAGTTTGGAAGTCCCCAATTTCTCCTTCTTCCTTCGACTCCTTCAATCCAGATCTTCACCCTCAAAGGCAGGCTCTTTCTCTTTCACGGTTTATCCAGGATAATCACCAATCTTCAGTGGTTCTAGGGTTTCCTGCATTTGGGGATCCTTTTGTACGTCCCTTGGATCGATTTCTTGGACTTCCTTTATCTCTGAGTTCAAGGTCGCAAAGTTGTTCTCTTGACCTTTCTGGGTGGGTTTGGCTTTAGGAATGCTCCCCGTGGGTGCTGAACTTCCTTTTCCTTTCTCTGCTCCTTGTCCGATTGGCCCTGGCCTAATGCTCGTTCTAGATTTCTTGACTTGTTGCCATCCTTCTTCTTTCTATTTTTATGGGCCTGCATTTTTGGGGCAGTTCTTGACAAAGTGGCCATACTCATGGCATCTGTGACATTTGAATGGCAACTATTTGTAGTCTAATTTCTACAGATGGGACCAGTTCCCCACCGTTAAATTAATGCCTTCTGGCAACCCAACTTCGAGATCTACCTCTACGCATATTCTGACGCGGTCATATTTATCTTTGTTCTTTGCTCTGTTTATGAATTTTCCAAGGGTGTTGCCAATTTGCTGCATTGACTCCCAGTTCCAGCAGTGCATCGGCAAGTTTGGGAGCCTGACCTAGACTGGAACGACAGATGGAACATCCTCTGAGGGGTCGAAGTTTGGAGTCCAATGATTTAAGTATAGTCCTCGAGGACCCATGAAATAGGGTCTATTCCTGAAAATCAAGTCCTTATCCTCCTTTCAGTTGAATTCAAACAGGAAGAAACCCCGCCCCAAAAAATACGAGGTGACGTTGTTTGCAATGAGGGGCTTCCAATTCCAGGCTTCTGTAGCTTTTGGTGAAGGTCATAAGTCCGTGAACTGCCCAACCAGCGTTTGGTCCGTAAGGGCAAGGGCCACTTTCGTCGGTCCCTCAGGCGGGAGAGCCACCAAGGTGATCTCATCCAATCTCTTGACGAACTTGGAGGAGAGTTGTTTCTTCTTCTTCAGCTGGGAAGCAATCAGCAGCTTGAAGGCCTCTACCTCAAGAGGAGGAGGAGGAGGAGGTGGGGGAGGGACCTGAGAGTTCGCCATCGGGCCAAACCTAAGCTGGGGCGAGCACCTCGGCCAACACCACCCTGCCGCAGCACTAGAAACCCTATGCGCAGGGAAGACCAGGAGGCAGAGCGCGGGCGCGGGCTCAGGCGCAAAAAAAGTATTATTTCTATATTATTAATTAATTATTAATTTTTCATAATTAATAAATCAAATTTTTATAATAATAAATTAATATTTATATTAATTAATTGTAACAAATTAATCGAAATTTAATAATAACTATTTTTCTTAGTTAATGTTATTAATAATTATTTCTTAAATAATTTAATAATTATTTTCTTAAATAATGTTAACAATAATAATGATGGTTCTAAATTACAATGATAGGGTTATTTAATCAATAATAACATGATTGAGGGATCATACTCTAGCCTAAACTCCATAAAAATACTAGCTAAAGATAAAAATAAAAATAATCTTGTTTTTAAAGAGTTGAAATCATGTAAATTTCACATGGTTAATTCTGAAAAATAAATTATTTAAAATTAAATAATGATTTTAAATTTTATTTTCATAATCTAAAGTCACTAAATCTTTATTGCAAATGGTAAATAATTCATTTTGTCTCATCCAATGTTGTATATATATATATATATAAGGACATGTGTTAACTCCACGTTGAGTACAGACAGAATCACACATCGCCCTCATAGTGGGTTGTAGAAAGCACCTCTTGGTGCAATAAAATAGCTTTGATACCGATTGTCATGGAAGTGATAATGGTGAAGAGCACCAACTACCATAAAATAGCTCTGACATCAACTACCATGTAAGCACAATACACCTAGATTTTTTGTGTGACTTGTGATCACGCAAGTTGTTTTGACGCATGCGGTCATGTGACACTGCCTTGCCTCAATCACAATGATTTGGCTAACCTATATCTACTACAATCAAACTACACCTCTTCACCTAAGGTTTGCCCATGGCTTTGCCTTAGGCTACAATAGTTAGGTGCCTAGTCAAGTTCAACACAGCTTAGTTCGTCCAATAACAAAAGGCATGTGTCTAATCATACGCTTAAAACATCCTAACAATACTAACAAACAAACTCACAATACCTAGCTAATTATCAGTATGTAAGAAACATAAACATTTAAAAAAGACAAAGCATCCATAGTACACAACACATATGAATGGTTGCACCTAAGGCACGTGTCAAACACTTAGTTATATGAAGAATATTTACATGATACAAGGGGGGAGTTGCAACCCACAACTTGTAACTCAATTGCAGATGTACAAAGAAACCAACTCAAACAACATTATGCTAAACTACGTTATAGAATTGCACAATCCAAGCCTTTAAGCTTTCACAGCCCTATCCCCTACAGGTCATGTTTCACTCTTAATCCCCTAAGGTAGTGCAAGTCATTCCATTATGCTAAACCTCAAACTTGGCATAATAATGAAACTCCTTGTCAGTTAGTCAATGTAAGTCATATACAATACCTAAACCTCAAACTCAAAAATCACAAAACACTTGATGACTCTTGTATGCAATTCCTTGCTCAAACACAATGGCACTATGAATCACCCACTTATATAATCTCACCATGCCTTATGGAGCATATTTCGTTCTAAGGTGGACCCAAGTGCCATCGAACCAACTTGCTCTCCTTTAGTGGCATGTCCACCAACTATTTCATCATCAACTTGTCTCAACTATGGTTAAGTGCACCTAATTGCACCTTGGCATCCAAACCATCTCAATTTGATCAAAGGCAACTTTGTCTAGTTGTATCGATGAACCCAAGCATCCTAAATGCTCAAAACTCATCCGAGTTTGCACAATTATCCCTGATCTGTTTGAGTCCATCTAGCTATGCCTAAGTGTGCCCAATGCACTTAAAATATTTGTGTTTGAAGGATGTGCCTAGGGGTGTATGCCCGATAAGCGTGCCTCATAGTTGTGACCCAGAACAACTTATGCCCAAAGGAACCTCAACTGCCCATCACAACCCCCAAATGTGGCTTTCCTAATTTCGTCAATTCATATAAACTCGAGACACCCAAGTCATAAATCCTTCTTGATACTCCTTCATCTCTCATGCCAAATGCATGCCTACAAATGTGGTCGCTTACAACAACCTTATTTGCCTCTAGCTAAGACATTGTCCAAACTTCTTTGGTGCATCCAACTTAGTGCAAGTTACCACTATATATAGTGCACCTTGGTCGTGCATAGGGGTTTCCAACTTCTTCTATGATGCACCTTGCAAATAGGTCAAGCTGTCCAATTATCTAACACATGCTTTGCCAATAGACTAAGGCATCTCATTATCTGAAATATCATTTGATTCCTATAAATATCATTTGTTCAAGATATCCATCACACCTATCACTAACCACATAAACGATTGTACAATAAAAGTGTGCCAAACACCACTCTAAGTGAAGGTTTTACACATAGAACGAGGGTTCTACACACTACTAAAATATATGCCAATCACTTTGGCATAATACAACATAATATAATTTTTATCTTTTATAAACAAATCATAGAAATTTAAAATTCCAAAAACACGGTTAACAATCATAGAACTTTAAATTTCCAAAAATATGGTTAACAACCAAACAAAATGTTAGAGAAACTACATTGGAAAGGGCAAATTTGCCAAGCAAGGAGGGTGAGGAAGATATGTGAAGAGAGGCCTCGTCCCATAAAATTCACAATGGCAACTGTTGTAGATCCTAGAGACAACCTTGAGTTGCAAAAGACCAGTTCCTAGGACATCTTAAAAATCAGAGGTTGAATGTGAACAATTGTATAAAATGCCTCTGACAAAATTTGGAATAAGAGAACAATGGTTTTGGTTATTCATGGATTAAGAAGACCTTGGAGTCGCTTCATGTGAATTCCTTATGCTGTGAGAGGGCTCAAGAGGTTGTGAGACTGGTGGGTTTTAAATGGGCCAAGTATAAAACAATGAACAAAAATCTTAAAATATGTAGAGGTGTTGAGAGAGAACGGAGAAGGAACCCACGAGAGACAGACTTAATATATTTAAGAATATGTCTGCTATGAATTCAGAGGAAATGAATATGAATGAGATATGGACAACAACAGAGGTTTGTGGAGCGCGAATTAAGGGAGTGCAATAAGCTTAATACATGAGCGTTAACACCTGAGCATTATACAAACACGAATTCATGAATAAAATTGCAGACCACTGGCAGCTACATTACACGGACCATCAAAGCAGAATAGCATGAAAGATGATTACACATAAAGAGGAGATTACTGATAACGAAAGAAAACAAATACATATTGCTCATTTCTCCATCTAGAATCCAAATATTAGCTTTGTATTCATATTAAGTTTAAACAACTCTCCGAAATATGTGTCTCAGAGCATAGGGAGCACAATCATACAAAACTACAGCAAAATTCTTCAACATTCCAGAACCTTTGTTTCATCTTACAACTCACTACACATAGAGTTCTCCCATAGGGTTTATGATCGAATATTTTTTAATGATCGACCCACACAGGTGAAACCAAAATATCCTAACAAACTATCTAAGCGTGCTTCAAGTAATCGCTCCTGCAATAGAAAAATCAAAACAGAATTGGTTAAAATTGGGATTTTACCAGCAAAACATCACTATCTAACAGTAAAATAAGCAAAACAGTTAGCCACGAAGGCCAAATTCCAGAATCTTCAGAGGGGTAGTGAGAAGTGGCGGACGGTTTGGACTTCATCATGTAATTCCATATGTTGTTCGGCATCCTCCAATCTCTGACTCTCATTATTTCCACTCGCTGTTGCGGAACAGTCAGTTGCGATGTGTACACTGAATTGTTTAGTATGGAGCTCTTGGAGGGGCTGCAGAAACTGTGACCGTGTGTTCCACCAATGGAAGACTCGTGCTACATTTGAAAACCAGAATCCAGATTTCGGAGGGGGTCTCAAGTGGTAAGCGGTATCAGAGGGGGGGGGGGTTGCGAAATGATGAGAGGAAGGCATGTGGAGGAGTGGGTGGTAATGAAAACTGCCCTTTTCGAACCCCTCGCCCCCCACCCCCCCTTACGATAAAGTTCGAATGCTGCGGGGGGTGGCGCGGCGTAACTAGATAAGGGTCGTCAGATGCATTGGGGTGGAGCGGAAGTGACGGAGAGATGCGAAAGTCTTAGAGGTAATGGGATGTGTGCCAACGAATGGGAATGGCAGGAGTAATGGAATGGAAGCGATAGTGAAGGAATGGCATAATCGTAGTGAGCGAAGTATTATGGTGGGGCCAGATCACATCACAATCGCAAATATTTACCATGGAGTAGTAGAGATAAACTCTAAATGGTGCGAAGTGCGAAGCACGAGGAGAAAGGAGGTGATGTGGAGGAAGGTGGGACCCAACCACAAATCACATGTCACAAGATTTAATTGGGAGCAGCGGGTGGTAAATGTTAAAAGATGCAAGGAGCGATGTGCGATGGAGGGGAAGGTGACGTGGGCGGAAAGTGGGACCCGACCGCAGCCCACAGATCGCAATCTTTAAGTTTTTGTTATAAACACCGGAGGTTAACCATTAAAACATGCGAAATGTGACTTGCGTTGTCGGAGGGTGATGTGGCAAGGAGGAAGGGGCCCACCGCATTTGCGGAGTAATAAAGCAACAAATGGTTATGCATTAAGTGTATGAGGCTTCGTATTATACGAAAAGTATTGCAAGCGGCCAGAAGTTGGGGGAAAAGCTGCTATGCTGGGGCCAACCGCATCACAACTTAAACAAAAACTTTGTGGGAAATTAAGAGGTAAGTTGTAAATTGTGCAATATGTGAGATGCTAGATGCTGCAAAGTGCGAAAAGGCGAAAGGTAAGGAAAAAGAGAAATACAAGGGTTTGAATGCGGATTTGGGTGATGTATCAAGGTTGGGTGGGTCCCACCAAGTCACATCGGCAGCAAGATAAGCTTCAGTAAGTCTTAAGATGTAAAGGTTAAGACTTGCGGGGAGCAGTGATGCAAATGAAAAAATGTAGTGCGAGACTTTAGAAAAGGGAAAGTGAAGGGTGAGAGAGGGTAACTGAAGGTAAAGAGGATAAATGAGATGAATGAGGGCATAAATGAAGTTTGCTCACCATTAAACCTTATCAGCTACATCTTCCCTCTCTACTTAATTGAAATGCAGATTGATTCCTTTGAAGCCCTTTGACAATTAGGACTTGCCTTCCTTTCTCCTTCTCCCCTTTGTGTGTAGTCACAAACCAACATTGGCTCCATCTCGAGACAAAGTGTTGTTCTTCAATGCGTTGAGAACCTGCAGACCTAAATTCCTGTGCTTTATTGGGTACATGGAGTCACAAATGCACACCGATTAGACAAAGTTTTATACCAATGGTCAAGTGGACACAAAGTGGAAGATGGAATGGGGGATGATATGGAAGGTGAAATGGAAAATGCAAACAATGGATGAAACAAAATGTGAACAACGGAACATGATATGGAAGATGAAATGGGAGAAATGCAAACAAAACGGAGTACAGTGGAATGATATATACAATTGAATGAAATATACAGTGAGCTAGACTAGCCCTCGTCAGTGATGAAAGTAAAACTCGAGGACCTGCCCATTTACGGGCGTCTCAAGTATGTCTCCTTCTAAGTTCTCCAGCGCGAAATTATTGTTGCCTTTATCCTTTGCCACCCTGAATGGACCAAACCAGAGGGGGTGAAACTTCACATTTTTCCCTTTGTCTGCTCACCTCATATCCCATCGCAACACCAAATCCCCAACTTGGATTTCTATGTATTTAGCTCTTTGGTCAAATAAGCCTTTCATTTTTTCTTGATACTCTGCTAGTCTGAGGCTTACCTGTTCCTGGGTTTCATTCAACTCCACCAACTGATTCATTCTTTGGATAAGCTCATTTGGCTCATCCTTTCTTTCTTGTAAGAATCGAGCCATAGGTAATGCAAGTTGAATTGGTAAGACCGCAGCTCTGCCATACACTAGCTCATAAGGGAACTTTCCATTAGATATTTTAGTGGTGATGCGATTTTCCCAGAGTGCGAACTTGAGCTGGAAATCCCAGTTCTTTTGATTTTCATTGATGGTCTTCTTCAAAATCCTCACCAGTGCCTTATTAGATGATTTTGCTAGCCCGTTGCCCTGTGGGTAGTATGTAGTGGAGTGTCCCAGCAAGATGTCGTAATGCTGACAAAAATTTACAAATTTAGCCGACTTGAAAGCCTAGGCATTATCTGTAATGATTTTAGTTGGGCATCCAAACCTAGCTATTATGTTCTCCTCTAGGAACTTGATCACCATTGAATTTGTAGCATTTCTTGCGTGCACGAATTCTACCCACTTGGTGAAGTAATCTGTAGCAGTGAGGATCCATCGATGTTGATTGCTAGAGGACCGATGGATCTCTCCTATGAAATCAATTCCCCACTTCTTGAAAGGTTCTTCAACATGTATTGGGATCAATGAGAGAGGTGCATACCTTTGCTTTTCAACGAACATTTGACACTTCTCGCAGGCCTGGACACGAGCATGTACATCACCAAACAGTTTAGGCCATAAGAACCCTACCCTTAGGATCTTATGTGCAGTGGATCGCCAACTATAATGTTCGCCGCATATCCCTTTGTGGAATTCGGTCATCACTTGGTCAAATTCCTACTCTGTTAAACACAATAGTAGGATCCCAGCCGGTCTTTCCAATAAAGTCACCCATTTTCCACGATATAATTTTGAGACTTCAGTCTTAAGGTGTGGTACTTGGCCTTATAATAGTTAGGAGGGCATCTCAGCGTTAAAAGATATTCCACTATATCTTTATACCATGGGGAGAGAAGGTACTTCAGATGTGTTTTTTAAGTGGAAGATTCTATGCCTTGATGTACACCTGTGTCCTCCTGTGCCTCTCCTCCTGCCATAGACAGATTTATCCCCAGAGCTTGACAGTTGGATTTAGACAAGATTTTGGCCAGCCCTTGGCCTTTAATGAGCTTGGTGGGATTTATCTCCAGTTCATACTCCTGAATCTTGGCTATCGACTTGCCCCTTCTTCCTTCACTATCACCCTGTACTAAGATATCCTTCATCGCTGTTGTGGGAACATAGGCGGTTATGGTAGACTGTAACACATACACCTGGAACGAATTTAGAGATTGACCATGGCATAAGCTTGCTTCTCCAGGATATCATATTTCAGCTCGGCGTCTCACAGGACTTGGCTGAAGAATGTAATGGGCTGCTCATTCCTTCAACATTTTTCAGTAAAAGTACTGCAACTATTGTGTGAAGAGATGCGAAAAAGAAAATTATAAATGACTTCCCATAATCTGGATCGGCCAACACTGGAGATTTTGCAAATGCCTGTTTGATCCTAATGAAGGAGTCCATAGATGCAGGTTCCATCTAACTTCATTGTTCTTCTTCAGCATCCCAGTGATGTTTCGGACAATCTTGGCATATTTAGGAATGAACCTTCTGAGGAAATTCATTCTTCCCAGGAACACTTGTATCTCCTTATTTTTTCTTGGTAGGGGAATGCCATCTATCACCTCTACCCTCTTCAGATCAATCTTCACTCCCTCCTTAGTTACTATGTGCCCTAGTAACTTTCCTTCCTCCAAGGAAAACATGGATTTCTGAGGATTCAGAGATAGACCATACCTCCAGCGTTTTCAAAGGTTTGGCGAAGGTGCTCGATGTGTTCAACATCACTCTTTGAAAAGACGGTGATGTCATCCATGTAAATCACCACAAATTTGTTGCTCTCCCATGAAAGAAATGTCCATCGCACGCTGAAATGTAGCACCGACATTTATCAGGCCAAAGGGCATTCTGGCGTACATGAAGATTCCCCGAGGCGTGGTGAACGTTGTCTTCTTTTGGTCTTCCAGGAGCACTACCACCTGATTATATCCTGAGAATCCATCCATCATGGACATGCGGGAGGATCCCACCACCTTTTACAGGATGTGGTCCATCTTTGGGAGGGGATAATTATCTTTGAGTGAGGCTCTGTTTAGAATGCGGAAGTCCACGCAAAGTCTAATTTCACCATTCTTCTTTCTTACATGCACCAGGTTTTCCACCCATTCGGAGTATCTTAAAGGGACAATGATCTTGGCCTGCAACAAATTCTTTATTTCCTTCTCGATAGCTGGGAGGAGAAGGGGGTTTATCTGTCTCAGCTTCTGCTTATGAAGCTTCACATCTTCTTTTAGAGGTTTTTGTGTTGTATAATATCTATGTCAAAAGTCTTCAGATCCTGACATAATCAGGCGAAGACGTCTTTATATGATTGTAACAGACAAAGATACTAACCTTGGTATTGTTCAGGAACCCCTTTTGACAGCTTTACCACCTTCGAATCTTCTTCTGTCCCAATATTCACATCCCTGACAGGCTCATCGAGGGTCTTTTTGTTTGGGTTTACTGGGATGTCATTCTTGTCAAACAATCTCTCCAATAGCACAAGCCCCCTGGGGATGGCATTTCCCTTTAATTGCAAAACACGGTGTCCAGCCAGTGTCTCTTCCCACCTGGTTTTTGGCTCTTCATAGTCATCCTCAGGGACTGCCTCGATCACCATATTTGAAAATTCGCCTACGATTTCCATGAAATGTTGGACCTTCTCTTCATCTTCGAAGACTTGTCAATACTTTATGTTGTCCAGAATGGAAGGGCGGTATAGCACTTAAACCTCATATCTGAGCAAAGGATTCTGCGGGGGGCATAAATTACTAGCAGCCACAGCTAGTGAGTCTACCATTATGTTCTTATCCCTTGGCGTGAACTGAATATTAAATTCAAAAAATAAGTTCTCAACTAAATCCCATACCTTGTTCCTGTAGGCTCTAAGTCGCGGGTGTTTAGTTTGGCATTGGTTCCTACCTTGTCTCACTACAAGCTCTGAATCTCCAAACACCTTGAGGTTTTGTATGTTCATATTACGCGTTGTCTGCAACCCTAGCAACAATGCTTCATATTCAGCCACATTGTTTGTGGCTTCGAATTCCAGCTTAAGGAGAGGGGAACCAAGCATCCCTATGGTGATATCAAGAGTACCCCGGCCCCATTCCCTTCTCATGAGTTAGCTCCATCGAACGGCAAGGTCCATATCTTGTTTTCCTCTATGCTCATAGGATTCTTCTGTAGTAGAGGAAAAACCTTTGTTTCTTACAGGAATTTTTCATCCTCCTCGAGCATAAGACAAGAGAATTCACCCTCCTTACCATATACCGGAGAATTTGTGGAACCATTGGCTTTGGTGACCATATTCACGAATTTGGATTCACGGTGTAACCTTCTTTCCTCCCCACTGAATACTGGAATAGTGACATAAGTGAGGTCCAGTTTTATGGACCCTCCAATCTTGGATCCCCAGGATCTGGACAACAACATTCCAAATCGAGCTGGGATATCAGCTACAACGATGTCCATCACCACACTTTTGGCTTGAATCTGGGCCAATTTTACTACCAAATATTTTATCATGCCTAAGCACTTTACCCTCTTGGAATCAAAAGAATACAAATCTTTATAAGGTGTGGTAATCTGCAAGCCCAACTGCCCCATGACAGACAATGGCGATAGATTATGTGAAGCCCCAGATTCTAGCATGCAGTTGTGTAGTAACAGGTCATGTATAACTAGAGACACATAGAATGGGGGAGTCGCTGAATCCAACTCTTCTACATGAGGTCCAAAGACTACCATGGGTCTTTCCTCTTGGAGATTGAGGCTGTCAGGGAGAGGGCCTATGCCATGGGGCAGCATGAATTGAGACACTTGGGCTTTGTATGAAGGTTGCTTTAGGAGATTGATCAAGGGAACCAAGATCTCGAACTTCTCTAGTTCTTTCTGGAGATTAAAGTCCGTGGGAGCTTTTTCGGAAATTACTTCTTTGGACTACTCCTTAGGGTGATAAGGCAGGTTCAAGGCTACAGAGGATGACTTATGGTTTGCGGGAAGATCAGAACCTTGCTTTGTGGAAGTGGACACAGTGGCTTTATGATGTGCAGACTCTTCTAAAGGATTTTCCCCCTTACTGGCAGAACTACAAGGGATCTGTGCTCTTGGTATTGACTCTTCGTTCTGTTCTTGCACTAGGGTTCTCTTTCTAGAGGACTTGAGGTCATACTTCTTATGGAGCTGAGCTTGCATGAATTCCACAAACTGCGTGCAGTACTTGTCAATATCTCGATCCTCTGGGGGGACTTACTTCTCTTCTAGCTCTTATTGCAGAGTGATTCACCTTCTTCGTCCTCCGAGTAAGCGAGGAATTAATCTTCTTGGTTGTCTGCAACTTCCTCGGCTTGTCCCTCCATTTCCCCCTCTAGGTATAGAGGAGGTTGGATGTGATCTTACTACTCCTTCCTTTCCTGTTGCAACAACTGTAGAGGGGGCTTCCGGTACTGGGGATTAAACCCGCGGTTTCGAATCATTTTGTTAGGACGAAGGGAGGGATTCTTAGCCTCCAATTCAAGCTTCAAAGATTATTCAATAGGTTCTTAATCAGTTTATTCATTTATTCAATTATGTACTCCTGTGACTCCCTCTCCTAATTAGAAGTAGAAGCCTCCTCCCTGATCTTTCTTCCAGCTTCATGCTCTGTCTTCCCTTTGAATTTACCAGTAGAAGTAAAATTTGCTTCCACCTCCAATGCATCATTTTGGATCTGATCCAGAGATGTGGACTTTCTTTCTCTTAGGGTGAAACCAAGCTTATGTTCGAAAGCTCTTGCGAAAACCACCTTAGCAGCTGTTTGGGGAGGCTTTATCTCGGCAGGAAGATTACTGTAGAGCTTATTGAACTTCTTTATTAATTTTGACACATCCTCATTGTGTCTCTTTTTAAGAGAATTTAACTCTGTGAGGACATATCCATGGTCCCTCTTCTCCCCCCATTTTAGTGTGAAGAAATTCTCCATTTCTTCCAAAGTGGTGACTGCATTATTAGCAAGAGATTTGAACCACTTTCGAGCCTCTCCATCCAAGGATTAGACGAAAAGCCTCAACACCACATCTAGGTGCTCTACATTCACATTCTCAGAAAAAGGTGTAGAAGTCTTCAATATGTTTCTGCGTAGAAGTATTGTCTTCCCCGGTAAACCTAGGCAAGAGCTTTAGATAATATTGAGGCATGTCATGCAATACTTGAGGCAAAGCCAATGGAGCATATTTTTTGAGGAAGAAGACAGGTACAGCCATGAGGAGTAGTGGTGGTAAGTTATAAGGATGATTTGGCTATGGTAAAACAAGTATATGTTGAGAAGGTATGATTTGGATATTTATCTGTAATGAGCTTTGAAGTGCTGTAACTTATTTGACTTCTTCAACCTCTGGAGTAGGATGCAAGGGAGGCAAAGAAATATTAGCGGATTCAGGTTCGTCTTTTATGTCTAAACTGGCTAAAGCAGAGGTTTCTAGAGGATACTCAAGTACACGGGCTGTGGAGCCAGGACCATAGATATCAACTTTCTAAGAAAGGAAGGCGAATATTCTGTAGAGAATGAGGGTAGGTCAGCCTGGATGGGCTGCTTATCCCTCCAGATTCTCCTAAATATAATATTTTCAGGATCAGATACAGAAGGGGTTCTATGTTGAGAAGTATCTGATTGGGTATGAGGCCTGGTGTAAGCTAGGGTTACTCTTGATTGGAATTTTGATAATAGTGGAGTCACCAAGGTGAGGGATATGCAACTCTCAACCCTTCGTGACCACCTGATTGAAGGGTGAAGATAATGTCGTATCCTAGGGAAAGGTTTTCTATTTCGTTCCCTAGCAACAACGCCAAAAATACGTTGTAGCTCTTAGAGACAACCTTGAGTTGCAAAAGACCAGTGTCTAGGACATCTTAAAAATCAGAGGTTGAATGTGAAAAATTGTATAAAATGCCTCTGACAAAATTTGGAATAAGAGAACAATGGTTTTGGTGTTTCATGGATTGAGAAGACCTTGGAGTCGATTCATGTGAATTCCTTATAATGTGAGAGGGCTGAAGAGGCCGTCAGGCTAATGGCTTTTAAAAGGGCCAAGTATAAAACAATGAACAAAAATCTTAAAATATGTAAAGGTGTTGAGAGAGAACAGAGAAGGAACCCACGAGAGACATGCTTAAGATATTTAAGAATCTGTCCCCTATGAACTCAGAGGAAATGAATATGAATGAGATATGGACAACAACAGAGGTTCGTGGAGTGCGAATTAAGGGAGTGCAACAAGCTTAATACATAAGCGTTAACACTTAAGCATTATATAGACATGAATTCATGAATAAAATTGTAGACCACCAACAACTACATTACACGAACCATCAAAGCAGAATAACATGAAAGATAATTACACATAAAGAGGAGATGATTGATAACGAAAGAAAACAAATACATACTTCTCATTTCTCCGTCTAGAATCCAAATATCAGCTCTGTATTCATATTAAGTTTAAACAACTCTCCCAAATATGTGTCTCACAGCATAGGTAGCACAATCATACAAAAATACAACAAAATTCTTCAAAATTCCAGAACCTTTTTTCATCTTAGAACTCACTACATAGAGAGTTCTCCCATAGGGTTTACAATCGAATATTCTGTCATGATTGACCCACACAGGTGAAACCAAAATATCCTAACAAACTATCTGAGCGTGCTTCTAGCAATCGCTCCTGCAACATAAAAATCAAAACAGAATTGGGTAAAATCAGGATTTTACCAGCAAAACATCACTATCTAACAGTAAAATAGGCAAAACAGTTAGCCGTGGAGGCCAAATTCAAGAATCTTCAAAGGGGTGGTGAGAAGTGGCGGATGGGTTGGACTTCATCATGTGCTTCCATTTGTTGTTCGCCATCCTCCACTCTTTGACTCTCATGATTTCCACTCGTCATTTTAGAACGGTCAGTTGCGCTATGTACACTGAATTCTTTAGTATGGAGCTCTTGGAGGGACTACAAAAACTGTGACCGTGTGCTCCACCAATGGAAGACTCGTGTTGTATTTGAAAACCGGGATCCAGATTTCGAAGGGCATCTTAAGTGGTAAGCGGTACTAGAGAAGGGGGGGTGGTGCGAAATGATGAGAGGAGGGCATGTGGAGGAGTGGGTGGTAATTAAAACCACCCTTTTTGGACCCCCCCCCCCCCCCACGATAAAGTTCGGATGCTGCAGGGGGGCCAAAACTAAATAAGGGTTGTCGGATGCATTGGGGTGGAGTGGAAGTGACAGAGATATGTGAAAGGCTTAGCGGTAATGGGATGTGTGCTAACGAATGGGAATGGCAGGAGTAATGGAATGGGAGCGATAGTGAAGGAATGAAGTAATCGCGGTGAGTGGAGTATTATGGTGGGGCCAGATCACATCGCAATCGCAAATCTTTACCATGGATCAATAGAGATAAACTCTAAACGGTGCGAAGCGCGGGGAGAAATGAGGTGACGTGGAGGAAGGTAGGACTCGATCGCAAATCACATGTCGCAAGATTTAGCTGGGAGAAGCAAGTGGTAAATCTTAAAAGTTGTGGGGAGCGATGTGCGATGGCGGGGAAGGTGACGTGGGGGGAAATTGGGACCCGACCACAGCCTGCAGATCACAATCTTTAAGTTTTTGTTATAAATGCTAGAGGTTAACCATTAAAACATGTGAAATGCGACTTGCGTTGTTGGCGGGTGATGTGGCAAGGAGGAAGGGGCCCACTGCATTGGCAGAGTTATAAAGCGGCGAATGGTTATGCGGTAAGTGTATGAGGCTTCATATTATACGAAAATTATTGCAAGCAACCAGAAGTGGGGGCGGAGTTGCTATGGTGGGGCTAACCGCATCACAACTTAAACAAAAACTTTGCGGACAATTAAGAGATAATTTGTAAACTGTGAGCTATGCGACATGCGACGCGCTAGACGTTGCAGAGTGCGAAAAGGCGAAAGGTAAGGAAAATGTGGAATACAAGGGTTTGCATGCGGATTTGGTTGATGTATCAAGGTTTGATGGGTCCCACCAAGTCACATCGACGGCAATATAAGTTTCGGTAAGTCTTAAGATGTAAAGGTTAAGACTTGCGGGGAGGGGTGATGCAAATGAAGAAATGTAGCGCGAGACTTTAGAAAAGGGAAAGTTAAGGGTGAGAGAAGGTAAATGAAGGTAAAGAGGATAAATGAGATGAATGAGGGCAGAAATTAAGTTTTCTCACCATTAAACCTTATCAGCTACATCTTCCCCTCTCTACTGAACTGAAATGCAGATTGATTCCTTTGAAGCTCTTTGATAGTTAGGACTTGCCTTCCTTTCTCCTTTTCCCCTTTGTGTGTAGTCACAGAGCAACAACAACTATGCAAGAGAAACACCATCTTGAGCAAAAGGAAACCCTTGAAAGGCTCACACTTCTTCCTAGATGAAGATTTAACAAACAAATAACAAGAGGAGAGAAGGAAATAAGTGAATAAAATTAGGGCAACAAGAAATGAAGGGAAAAGGGCATGGTTGTACAATGGTAAAGCAGTTATTGCAGTGTTTGGGACTTAGGACAAACAGTAAGCTGGCAGTAAAGAAAAAATAGAGTGTTTGATAATAGGGAGGAAAACAACAATAGCAACATGGATGGAAAGGGGCGAAGACTCAAAGTTGAGTCTCATGTGTCAAACTGTGTAGCAGTCAAATCCTACCCAGGTCTACCTAAGTTTAGTTTGTTGGATTTGTAGAGGCTACCCTTGGAGGAGGGGACCTGGTTTAGGGCCTATTGCGGAAGGTATAGACATAATTTGTCTCATGGAAACTCATGAACATAATGGTTGCAAAACTCCTGTGTTTGATGGTTATTTGAAGTTAGAAGTTTGGAACAAGGTAGCAGAAAATGGCAAAGGGTGAATACTAGTTTTAGTGAAAGAAAAGGAAGGCCTTCACATTCAGTTGATGAAAGAAGATGAAAATAAACAATATTTATGGTTCAAAATATCAGAAAATGAGAATCACATGAGAATTGCAGCATGCTATTTTTCCCCTCAAGTCTCAAAAACTTACAAAAATAAGGGGCTAGACAACAAGGATCCATATGCAGCTTTTAAACATGATATTGTCGCGTATTATCAACAGGGAGAAGTGCTTTTACTGGGAAATTTTAATGCTAGAACAACAAATAAACAAGCTAGTATTCTTTGTTGCAAAAAGGATCATAATCCTATTTGGCTTATTGAAGAGGAGAATCCCCAATGCGTTAGATGTTCAGAAGATGACAAAGTTAGCAATCATTTTGGAGAGGAATTGCTTACATTGTGTGGTGTTTTCAACTTAATTATTTGCAATGGTCTAGACAGATGGAAAAGGTCTGGGAACTTCACTTGCAACACATACAACGGGGCAAGTGTAGTTGATTATGTGATTTGTTCACAAAGCTTGATAGAAAATATAGGCGAAGTTAAGATTGGAGAGCATAATTAGGACTTAAAATCATAAGATAACCCAATTTATATAAAGTTATCATGGGTAGAAGAAAGAAAACATAAGAGAAAAACCCAATGCTCTCGACAATCACTACTGAGGGGAAATATTCTTCTAACACAATAAAATTATACTCTTCAAGACAATGCTGGAGAGATTAATTCAGAAAGAGAAAACTGGTTTCCAAAGCTTCAACAGCCATGAGTTAACAAATATAATTCAAAGGGCTCTTAAAAGTGCAAAAGAGAAAAAAAATAGGAAATCATAATCTAATTGTTTTCTTGTAATTGCTTGGTTTGATGATGAATGCAAAATGGCAAGGAGAACCTTGAAAAAGATAGGCAAGAAGAAGATGAATGTAAAGTTATATAAGCAGATACTAAAAAGAAAAAAATACGAGTTCATGCAAACAAGGCGAGAAGAGTTAATATATCTAGGCAAGAATAACCCAAAACTTTTCTGGCAAGAACTTCAACCAAGGAAGAAGCAAATCGAAAATAATACTATAGCCAATCAATAGTTTGAATATGCAAGACAACTATATGAGAAAAAAATAAGAGGCCGAGCCTCCCCCTAGGCTCAACACAACTACAAAGCTCTTCCCATTACAAGAGGTGGAGATTGGAATTAAGAAGTTGAAAACAGGAAAGGCAAAAGACTTGGTTGAACTTTAGGCATAGTATCTAAAATGGGGAATGAACACTCTTGCACCGCACATCATGGAAATATTCAACAACATCATTCAACAAGGATTCCCAAGAGACTGGACAACTAACCTAGCAATACCCCTTTTTAAAAGTGGAGACATTAATAATCCTTCCAGTTATAGAACCATTATGATCAATCTTTTGTTTGCAAAGATTTTTGGCAACATGTTAGAAAATAGAAATAGTAAGTGGGCAAACGTAAAAGCAAAGAGGGCAAAAGGACAAGCGAGTTTTAGGTCGAAGCATTCTACAATGGATCACAGCATCAGGTTGAGACACATTATTGAAAAGGTTTGGGGGGGTAAAGAAGAAGTATTCTGTTGTTTTGTTGACTTCAAAACGACATTTGACACAGCCTCTAGAGATAAGTTGTGGCGTAGAATGGAAGAACTTGAAATTTCTGTGCATTATAGAGGTGTTGTCCATAGACTTTATTAAGAGGTGAAAGTCAAAATTAGAACCTCAACGGATACTTCAGAAAGCTTTAGAAGTGACATTGGAGTCAAGCAAGGTTGCCCTCTATCCCCTACTCTTTTTGGTTTATATATTGATAAACTATAAGAGTGGCTAAATTTGCAAGGTGGGGATGGTGTTCGGTTGGGGGAGTTTGTGATAAAGCTTCTTTTATATGTTGATGATCTTGTATTGATTTCTAAATCAACCCATGTATTGCAAATGCACCTATATGCCCTTGATCATTTTTGTAGAGTAGCGGGGATGCAAGTTAATATTAGCAGGACCAAGATAATGATTTCTCTAATAAAAGGAAGCAAAGTCAGCATACGTTCTTCTTTGAAGACAACATTCTTGAAGAAGTAAATGAGTACAAATACCTCGAAATTGATTTCAACAACAAACTTAATTGGGAGGAATGCATAAAGAATATAATCTTAGGAGGGTGGAAAGCATTATATGCTCTTCAAAACAGATGTAGAGAGGCAAAGTTATGGGATTGGAAAAAGATTAAAGTGCTTTTTGGACTCCTAGTTTGTCCAGTGATGCCATATGGGTGTGAATTGTGGGCTAGCAGCACCCCTGTCTCAAAATGGAAGCCAATTGAGAAAATCCAAAAACGCTTGATCACGAGCAAGTTCAAAATAAAAAAGTTTGGTACCTTATGAGATAGTGTTGAGTGAAACAGGAGCAACTCCCATAGAAACAATTGCTATGGCGCGGCTCATAAGATATCTAAAAAGAACTGAGCAAATGGGAGTAGGTAGATGGCCTAATGTTATCTTCAAAGAAGGCATGAGTGAAAGAAAGAAAACATGTATGAGACAAAACTACACATGGAAGCAAAAATCAAATATCTACCTCAATGCTTGTCCCACAAATAGCAAGGAACTAAATAAATTTTTTATGGAGAAGTTTTGTAAACATGTATGGGGAAAAGAGTTGGGTAGAAAGAAGAAGTACTACATTGAAGAATTCAACCCTACGTATGATCTCCAACAAAAAGAGTACATTGGAGCTAACATTCCGTGGAGGGCAAAGGTTCTTATTGCTCAATTAAGGACCAACTCGCATCAACTTAGGTGTGAAACAAGACGATGGAAAAGAACTATAGAAGCTTGGGAAGAACGAGTGTGCACATTTTGCACATATGGGGCGGTGGAATCAGAAAAATTTCATTTTAGAATGCGATGCGTTCAAAGACATCAGAGAAAGTTACAGGAATATGTTAGCATCAGTTTCTTGGCATTGCCTTTTCAACGATGGGATTGTTGAAAGGTTGAGCCAACTCATCATCAATTTAAATAAGAAAAAAACTGAAATACAAAATGCGCAAAACAAAAAACTCATAATCCCATATACTATTTTTAATCTCAACAAGAAAAACAGAAATTTCGCAATCCCAAACAAAGTTTTGAAGGAACAAGTGTCATTACTGTAGGAAGCTCTTCGAATAGGGAAAACAGAATGGTAATGCATGAAAGTAGAGGTGCAAAACATGAAGAAATTTGCAGTGGAGAATATAGAGGTGATGAATGCGAAACCATCTCAGGATAAGGGGAAAGTAGTTGCCCAAATAGATGAAAATGCAACAAGATGATGGAGCTTGGTGAAAAGAAGTCGCCTTCACTAAGTGGGCCCGCAGGCTATTTTTGGCGCAAAGTCTATTTTTAGACTATGTCTATTTTTAGACATATGGATCATGGTCTATGAGTTGCAGGATGCTATTTATGGATGATTGGTCGAGTTGGTAAAAATATATGGACCTCTAGTTTTAGACATTGGGCGGTTTCTATTTTTAGACGGCCGGGCTAAAAATAGAACAGTCAAATATTATTAACCCTTAATAATATTTAGACTATAAACATTATCTTTTCCTCTTGGAGCACTTCAGTTTGATGCTTGGATGTGGCACATGCAGCTGACAGAAAGAAATACGCTTTTCCTAAGGGTTAGTTGAGCTATTGCATGGTTGACTTCAGTTAGAACTCATGTGGCAGAGTTTGGTGGAGTTGATGAGACAGTTGGTGGAGTTGTGTTCGGTTTAACTTAGTTGAACTAGTTGTATTTAGTCTAACTGACAAATATACTAGTGATGAGTGGTGTGAATTAATTAATAATTAATTCTCTAATTATTAACTCATAAATCAACTAAAGAACACATCAGTTAACTGCAATGCATGGACAGTTCAGTGGAGACCAATGTTAGAGGTGGGTGAAAGGGTGAGTGTGACTATCAGTTGTGACTATACCTGTGCATGAGATTTGCACACACATTGATGGAGATTGCTAATGAGGATTGTGCAATACAAGCTAGGGAATTCGAACTTGGATCTCATTCATTCACATTTTGGATTGCGCAGTAAAGGCAAGCAGACTTGTGGAGGAGATTTGAACCTGTGACTTGTTCATCTTCCGGGCTAGTTTTGTGTGTAGCATTGAGATAGTGCTGAGAGCTGTGAGAGCTTTGTGCTATGAATTGTTACATGTTCTCTATCATTATACTATACATATAGTTGGGGGTTTTCAGCTATTGCTTTCCCCATTACATATTGCGTTGATATGTGTGCTTGATTATGTTTTAATGTGCGCATGCGACTGCTTCTAATTTCCGCATACTGATGATCAATTGTAGAAGAGGTTATGTATTATGCATGAAGCTTAAATAGTGTGTAATCAGGATAATCTCGGTGAATAATTCAGCTATTATTCAAATTTCTACACAACAATGAAGAAACATCAAGAGAATGGAGGAAAGGAGATTCCACAAAACTCTCCAAAACCTAGGCTCAAGTTATTAGTGATTCTACCTAGAGGGAAGGAGAAACAAACATTTAGGTTAACAACATGCAAGATAGAGAAAGCAAGGAAAGACAGGATAGAGCAACAAACATAATTATTAAAGGGGTGAAAGATTATGAGAAAAATGAATGTACTCTTGACCTTGCAAGAGACTTCATGAAAGACAAGCTCCAATGGCAAGGAAAGATATGTCAAGCATGGAGAGTAGGTAAGCTTAACGGTAAGAGAGCCAGGCCCATAAAAGTCATCATGCCCAACTTGCGTGATAAAGATATCATTCTAAGCAAGAAGCAACTCTTGAGGGGTTCTCAGTTTTTTTTAGAAGAAGATTTAACTGTAAGACAACAAGAGGAAATGAAGGACGAAATGAAAAAAGTTAGGGCAACAAGATATGAGGGAAAAAGAACATGGAATTATAAAGGTAAAGCCATGATAGCGCAATTTGGACCTCCTTCCAAAACAAGGCAGCAAAATGATAACAAAGAAGAGGCAACAAACTCTTCAGCAAGAAATGAGGAAGTAAGGTCAGTATGGGCAAGCAGGGACAAAGACTCAATTGTGAGTCTTGCATGTCAAAAAAAATAGCAATCAAGTCTTACCCAGGTTTCCTTAAGATTAGTTTGTTGGAACTGCAGGGGTTACCCATGGAGACGAGGACCTGGGTTAGGGCCTATTGCGGAAGGTAGAGACATAATTTGCATCATAGAAACACATGAGCATGAGTGCAAGACACCTTTGTTTGAAGGTTACTGAAAGATAACAGTGTGGAACAAGGCAGCAGGGAATGGCAAAGGGCACGGGGGTACCGTGGTATTAGTAAGAGAAAAGAAGGTCATTTCATTCAGCTAGAAAAAGAAGACCCAAATAAGCAATTTGTTTGGCTTAAAAATATTAGAAAATGGAAATCATATCAGAATTGCAACATTCTATTTTGCGCCGCAAGTTTCAAAAATCTACAAAAGTAGAGGGCTTGACCACAAAGATCCCTTTGCAGCCCTAAAACAAATATTGCAATATATTCTCAGCTAGGTGAAGTCCTTATAATGGGGGATTTCAATGCTAGAACTGCAGGTGAACAAGCTAGCATTCTTTGTTGTAAAGAAGACAGTGACCCTATCTGGCTTACAGAAGAGAGTAATCATCAGTGGGAACGAATTTCAGAGGATAAACGCTGCAATCTCTTTGGAGAACAATTGCTTACGCTATGTAGGGCTTTCAATTTAGTCATTTGTAATGGTTTGACTAGATGGGAAAAGTCCTGTAATTTCACTTGCAATACTTACAATGGAGCAAGTGCAGTAGATTATGTAATTTGCTCGCATAGTTTGTGTGAGAAAATGGAGGAAGTGCTGATTGGAGATCAAATTTAGGACTTAAAATCAGATCACAAGCCAATTTATTTAAGTTTCTCTTGGACCGGAAAGAAGCAATTAGGGTCAAAAACTCAGTGTGTTCAACAAAATCCGCCAAAAGGCAGAATTATTTTGACTCCAGAGAATTGTAATACCTTCAAAATAACACTAGAGAGGCTCTTCAAGAAGGAGGAAATCTCATTTCATGGCCTTCATAGTCACAGATTAACACATTTAATTCAAAGCGCACTTGCTGAGTGCAAAAATTAAGAAGTCTGAAACAAATTGCTTTCCGGTTAATTTTTGGTTTGACGAGGAATGCAAAAAGGCAAGTAGAAGGTGGAAGGAATCATACACGAATAACATAAAGCTCAAAGCTTACAAGCAGATAGTAAAAATAAAAACGCTGATTTCATGGTTTCAAGGAGAGAAGAACTAATCTTCCTCGGGAAAAATAACCCCAAATTATTCTGGAAGGAGCTCCAACCGAAAAAGGTGCAAACTGAAAACAACATTACAACTTCTAAATGGTTTGATTATGCAAGACAACTTTATGAGCATGATCCCAAGGTTGACCCTCCTCCCTTGGTCAACACAGACACAAAACTCTTCACGGTGCAAGAGGTAGAGATGGGTATCAAGAAGTTGGGCGTTGGAAAAGCAAAAGACTTAGATGAACTCCAAGCATAATATCTAAAGTGGGGCTTAAAAATTCTTTCACCTCACATCACAAAAATTTTCAACAACATCTTACAGTAGGGGTTCCCCACAAATTGGAAAACTAGTATGGCAATACCTCTTTTCAAGAATGGTGACGTCAATAATCCCTTCAATTATAGAACCATAATGATAAACCCCTTGTTTGCAAAGTTATTTGGAAGCATGTTAGAAAAGAAAATCAGCGAGTGGGCAGAAAAAAGTGATAAACGTGCTAAAGGGCAAGCAGGTTTTAGACCTAAACATTCCACAGTTGATCATTGTATAACTTTAAGGCACATCATTGAAAAGTTTGGGAAAAAAAGGAAGAAGTTTTCTGTTGCTTTGTTGATTTCATAAAAGGCTTTGACACAGTTCCTAGGGATAAGCTTTGGGGCAGAATGGAGGAACTCGAGGTTCCCAGGCATTTGAGAGCAGCTGTGCATAGGCTGTATGAAGAGGTGAAAGTCAAAATTAAAACTTCAGCAGGCATTTGTGAAAGTTTTAGAAGCGATATCGGGGTCAAGCAAGGTTGCCCATTGTCTCCTACCCTTTTTGGGTTATATATTGACAAGCTTGGAGAGTGGCTAAATTCGCAAGGGGGTGACGGTATCCATTTGGGCAAGTTCGTTATAAGGCTTATTTTGTACGCAGATGACCTTATATTGATTGCTAAATCGGCTCCTGGTTTGCAAGAGCATTTACGCTCCCTTGAGCATTTTTGTAGAAGGGTTGGGATGCAAGTCAATATTAGCAAAACGAAAGTAGTGGTTTTCTCTAACAAAGAAAGCATAACCAACATAAGTTCTATTTTGAAGGCAACATTGTAACATACAATGTTAACTTCACATGGAAATGTAAGGAGATAATTTTTTTTATACAAGTTACTCATGGGTAACTAACCATTCACCATTAAATATTTCTTACTCATCATTACATAGAATGTTTACCAGTTCATAGTGTAACTTTAGAACAAGAATAGTAAGCTCCTTAACCATTAACAACCTCCATTACAATACATTAACATAATACTGTATGATGTAACCTTCCACTCATTTCATTATTCATGTAGTCATCACATACTTGGCATTATGAAACTTCACAGCAAGAAAGGAATCAACATCATCATCTTGACACAATAATCAATCACATCATTGAACATCAATATACCTTGGAAACCCATAGGGTGAAAACCAACAAACGTTTAATTTTATTATTAAACGCTCGTGAGGGTGATCAACCCTCACTCAATGGCTTATAAGGGAGACCATCCCTTAACCATCGTTTATAAATCTTATAAGGAAATATACAAATATCTAGCTTAAAGCCATTACAATAAATATGATACCATTTACCCTCTGGTCTTCATATCTTCATATCTTGATGGCATGGATGTATCTACAATGGACCATCGTACATTTGACCATCCTACAACTCGTACGCATCTGTATGAACCATTAATCATTTACCTGCCACCAGGGTAAGCATAATATTCCTTGTACATGTCACCATCATTTCCTGCTATGATGCCTTCAACATACATTGATGTCAAAATTCATCAAGTATTAAACAACTCTTTCATATATCTATACTATAGTAGCTTCTCCATCTACTCATGTATATTCATGACATGAAAGTAAAATACCTTGACATTCTCTCTTGAACAACACATACTGCATATGTGCTAGTTATAAGTCATTAACTAATGTTTCTGTCGCATGAGCACACATTCCTGCAAGACAATAGCTACATCTCCCAAGCCTTTCTTTAAAATAACACTGATACATTAGTTACGATATTCGTGCATGCAATTTACATAATCTAATCAAAATAGCTAACCCTTGAGCTATTACTTTTAGTACATGGAGTGCAATCTAACATATCAAATGTTGCTCCCATGCATGCAAATGCATATAGATTCCAAAAGAGTCTCCAACGAAACACATAACTTCTTTTACGAGTCTTCCCAAAGGAAATCTCAACACAAGTGAGCATGTAAACATATATTTTCTTTTCTATACAACTATGCAATTAAGCATACAAGTACATGTCTTTTTTTTCAAAGATTATATTAACAATCATTTCCAATGTAGTTTAACACAACATGCTATTTTTCCCACCTACAAACATGTATATATATTCTTTCCAATGAAAGTTAATACATATCTTATTCCAAAAGGGATTAACATAAACTAACATATTAATTTTGATATCATAAAGGTACTCACATATTCCCCTAAATATTAAGATGGCTCAACATTTCTTTACCAATACCATGGTAAACTATCCATGGATTTATGAAACTATCCATGGATTTATGAAATAATTAATCTCTACAACACCATGGTAAACTATCCATGGATTTATTAATTCATTAATCTTTACCAATACCATGGTGAACTATCCATGGATTTATGAAACTATCCATGGATTTATGAAATAATTACTATTTACACCATAATTAATGTATAGAATTTTAATGTGAGAAACTTTTATTTTCTTCTTCACTACGCATGAAAATATTTTAAGAGTTACCCTCTTTAATCTATATTTAAGAAAATCTCTTTTAAAATAAAGTACCATAACTAACCCTTATTTTGGGCATAAGAGCTAGATAGACCTTTTAGAAAAATAAAGAGCATCATACTTTTTCTTACATAAGATGCATATATACATACATCTTTCTAAAATGTTAACATAATGCCAATCTTTATCTACTGGCAGTAATATATTTTATTTACTAAGAAAACTAGCATAAGCTCTCCATATGCACAACATTTGAAGAGTTATTTCGCTGAAAACTCCTTATCTTATCTTTGAACTCGTTAAATATTTTCAAGTATTAAACTATTTAACTCTTTCCAAAACATCCTAATAGTGATTACCCACTATCTAGATAACAGTGTAAATTTTTAAGTAGATTAATGTTATAACTTATCTTTCCAGAATTAAAAGAAGATTAATCTCTCTTTTAATGCACAAGAATCAAGTAAATGTTTCCAAAAGAACAATCTAGATTCTTATAGTTTTTCACACACAAGTGATTTTTTTAGAAAGATAACAAACATAACTTTTCATATTTCCTTTGCGTAAATAAACTCTGAAATTCTTTTTAATAAACAAATATACTTATCTTTTTAAGCAAATCCTCTATTTGAACAACATAACCTTGGTTCTCTTTCACGTTTTCCTTTCACATATTTCCACGATGCTATATTTTCTCAAAAAAAAAAAAGTGTTTCAGAGCTTAAAACAAAACTAGTAAATTTGGTTACTCCACAGCCTTTCATTCGGCTCACTTAGTTGACTCATTGATCAATGAAAAAGCTCAATGGTCCATTTGATGATTTTGAATCACCACTCCGTCACATACGTGAGCCTTATTAATGAAGCACAGACCCTCTTTATGGTAGTAGAACTCCTCATGAAAAATAAAAATCTGCAGTTGAATGTTAACTTACGGCTATCTTCCCACAACTTGAGATATTCAAGGGTATATGTATCGCTTCTTAAGCCATCCAACGAATATTATAATTGTTATCATGAATTTGTTTCACATAAAATTGATTCTTGATTTTCTTTATTAAATAGTTAAAGTCAAAATAATTTTACCATATGTATTTACGTAGGTTGAGGTCTATTACAAACATTCTGGAAGAAGTTGTAGACTACAAATACTTCGGAATTGACTTCAATAGAAATTTAAGTTGGGATGGTTGTAGAAAGAAAAGAACTTTAGGGGGTTGGAAAGCATTTTATGCTTTTCAAAACAGGGGTAGAGAGGCAGCGCTGTGGGACTGGAAACCACTCTAACTCTTTTTGGGCTTCTAGTGATTTTGGTGATTCTCTACGATTGTGAACTGTGGGCTAGCAACGCAACCGAGATGCAGTGGAAACAAATTGAGAAAATTCAGAAGCGTTTGATTATAAACAAATTCAAAATTAAAAGTGCAGTTCCTTATGCTATCCTGTTAAGAGCCAGATAGAGAAGCAATCTATCCCATAAACCACAGGGAAAAGGCCGAATACAAGAGCCAGATTGGAAAACAATCTGTCCCATAAACTATTTTTAACTTCTTAAACATTAAAGATACTTTCTACTATGTTTAATCTTGTAAACTTTAAAATTTCATTTCATTTAGAAGATTAACAAAACTTCTCCGATCACCCCCGCTTTCACCGAACGTGAATAACACCAAAAATTGAGTAATCGAAAAGGAAATATACACACTTTATAAAGCAGGAGCCGAAAAGACAAACTCTGAACAAAATACCTGTCCAAATAACAAGAAAAATGTCTGAGTCACAGGGTTTGTCGACACATTACAAACCTTACAGGCTGAAGCAAACTCTGTCAGGCCACAGCGAAGCGGTCTCGTGCGTGAAATTTTCGAAGGACGGGCGCCTCCTGGGCAGCGCTTCCCTAGACAAAACCATTCGCATATGGTCGGCCTCTGCTTCTTCTCCTGCCTCTGCATTCAAGCGGGAGCTCCGCGGACACAGCGAGGGCGTCTCCGACTTCGCGTGGTCGTCCGACGCCCGCTATATCTGCTCGGCTTCCGACGACAGGAGCCTCCGTATTTGGGACGTCCACACGGGCGATTGCGTGAAGACCCTCAAGGGCCACACCAGCATGGTCTTCTGCGTCAACTTCAATCCCCAGTCCAATCTCATCGTCTCCGGCTCCTTCGACGAAACCCTCAGGATTTGGGACGTCAAGACCGGGAAATGCCAAAAGATCATCTCTGCCCACACCGATCCCATCACAGCTGTTCATTTCAACCGTGATGGATCGCTCATTGTCTCCAGCAGCCGTGATGGCTCCTGCAAGATCTGGGATTCTGCAACTGGGGCTTGTTTGAAGACCCTCATTGACGACAAAACTCCCGCAGTTTCCTTTGTCGAATTTTCTCCCAATGGGAAATTCATCTTGGCTGCCACCCTCGATGACACCTTGGTAACCTTCTTAAGCTTTCTTCTGCCTTCAAATTAATTTTCGAGACACTCAATTCATTTTAATTTCTCTGGTCAATGCTGGTGGTTCTTTTGGAAACTTTCTCGTCCTGCGAACATTACTTTTACTATCTGAAAATATTACAATGCAATGTATCCTTCCTCCTACAGGCCTAATCTGGGAATATTACTATCTTTAAAAGTATTGCCTTCTTATAATTTATAAACAGTAGAATGCAATGTACCCCTCTCCAAGTTACTTTCTCCAGTCTGAAAACATTTATCTTTTCCCATCTGAAAATATGACAATGCAATGTATCCTTCTCCTAGTTGCCTTTACCTTTCCCCAATCCGAAAATATTGCAATGCAGTGTATCCTTTTCCGAAATGCATAATTCGAGAAACTTACAATACAATGTATCCCTTTCGGAGAGGCAAAATTTGGGCCATATCGCCAAAGGGATTTGGACTTTGGTAGGTTATAAAACACACTTACTTTGCCATAACCCGGTTCAAGGGATTTGAGCCTTGGAAGGGTGTCAAACACAGCTGCATTACTATCTTTTTTTCTCCATAACTGGGTTCATTTCTATTACTAAAAACTATAGCTGATACTGCAGCGAGATTACATAACAGTACTGTTCCACAAGTTTTCAAACTAGTATCTAAACTGTCTAATAAAGGCCTAATGCAATCCCAAAGCAAAGTTTGGCGTTACGCATAAACAAAACATCCCAATACCTATTTACACGTTATTTTCTATAATATTATCCTAAAATTAACTTTTTATAACCTTGACTAACATGATAATTAGCAAAAAAACAGTCCATAAAAAGGCCCACTGCAATCGCAAAGCAATGTTGGGTGTTGCCCTTAAACAAAACTATTCAATACTTCTTTACACTTTATATTCTATAATATTAGCCTAAAGTTTTTATAACCCTGGAAAGCATGATATTTAGCGAAAGGCATAATCACTGGTTGCTTGTTCCAGATCTGTACTCAGAGGATTAGGGTCCCTCTACAATTTTAATGTCTTTGGCAAGCTGGTGCGCCATTTCGTCTTCCTTTGGCTCCCTACAAGTAGAATTGACTGAAAATTTTCCCCTGCTAAGATTGAGGGTTGGGTTTCTTAAAAGATTGCAGTCTGCTTCCAATACTGCTAGCTGCTGCTTCAATTCCACTAGAGACAGATTAATAGCTTAATACATGTCCTTGTATCCATAGTTAACTTGGGGATGAATTGTTGTTTAAAGCTGCCATTAAGCATAAGAACCCCCTTTTTAGAGTTAATGCATGATTTGCTTATCGATATGCTTCACAATTGTCTTTCACATAATGTGGTAGTAATATGATTTTGTTGAAGCTGCTCACCTCTTGTTTGCTTTGTGCAATTACTGATGCTAAAGGGTTGTCCACCGGCACTGAGCTGCAAACCATATCATTTATCAGTCTTAGAATCTCATATCACAAGCAATGGTCAAGCATCGTAGTGTTAAATTTTCTTGAAACTCTGCAACTACTTAGATGAATAACTGAAAACAAGGCAACCAAACACTGAAACCAAATTTACTTTCACCAAGATACAGAGTTTCTTAACAACTTATAAGCAGTAGAATAAAACACCAGAGATAAAAAACACATCACACAAATTGACACACTTGTTTACCTAGGAAACCCAATTGGGAAAACCTTCTTTCTTTGTTGTGGTATTTTATTGATAGTTCTTGAGCAATTGGATTTATTACAAAGTGATCTGTTTCTCTGAGAACACTCTTGTTCTTGTGTTGAACTAGCGTCAACTTGCCCTGCAAACCCTGATTCTTGTTCCTTGATCTTTGTGCACTAGCAACCCCTATTTCCTTGTGCACTAGGTCCCTCTTTCATATCGCACAAGGGCTCCTATTCTCTTGTGCAAATCTCCTATTTTCTAGCGCACAAGTTTCCTATTCTCTTGCGCACAATTGCTGCTCAATTCTGCGCACACACACAACAAAGATGATCTCACAAACTTGGAATGAATTGTGCCTTTGTTCTTCTCTTTATAGGTGAACTTCGATCCATGCAAGGAGGCCCAATTTAATTTAGAGTTCGAGTTTTGATTGCGAGTTAACTGGCACTGTTACCCGCTCTCTCTCTCCAATCAACAATTGGAGTCTTAACTCGTTTTTCCTTCAATCAAGATTTAAGACTAACTCACTCTAACTAACCTTGTAACTGCCACTTCATTCTGTAGTCAAACCGATGAAGACTCCACTTAACTGAAGCTCCAACACTACGCATGCAATCTTGATGATTATTCTAGTAAAATGTAAATAAACTCATCGTAACTGAAGTCTAACTCATGAGCTCGCACTCGTGTTGAGAGAAAGACAAACTCCTCGTCTTCATTGGCTAAGGCACAAGCCATAAGACCCTCCAACACTACATTTTCAACACTCCCTCCGAGAAAGGAAGGGATTTTGCAGAACTACTAACTTGTCTGTTAATTTTAGTTAACAATGATATGTTCTATGCTTAACACAATTACTTAAATGTCCTTTTAGCAGCCCAATGACAATTTCCAATTTAGTTTTCCATTAGCAATCACATTAACCATAAATCACATTGACAGTAACTGTAGATAGAACATGAATAACAAAATGCAGAAGACAAGCTACGACAAGAGAACACCAGATTTGACGAATGCTAGGTAAAGACCCCAAGATGGGGAAAACCCTTTGATCAATTCTTCTTATTATTATATTAAATGTTCAGCAGAGAGAGTACAATAAAGTCAAAATTGACTTGCCAAATGATAGTCAAAATAACCTTGTCAAATATGAAGTCAACATCAGTCAAATTTGCCCTAACCAAAAAGTCAACATTGGTCAACGCAACAACAAACAACCCTTTATGTAGCTCAATCAAGCTCAGTCAAACTCGACTTTCTTTGTTGGTAAAAATCACAACCCAAAACGGTCATGAAAACAATAGTCAAACATGGTCAAACAGTGTGGTCAACTCTGCGGTCAACCCTGCAATTGTTCTATAGTCAAAGTCAACATAATGCCTCGGCTCCTGTGCCAGTAAGTGCGCTCTGCTAAAAACAAAAATCTGACCCAAATATCACAGTCAAATGTGGTCAAAACACCCTTGGTCAATGCTAGTCAAACCTGCAACAAACTTTGAAATTTTGGCCTTGTAATTTGTCTTGCAATTCATCCTTCTGCTGGCACATGGGTGAGGAAAAGAGATGCCCAATAAGCTGTACGAACCAATTAGATGAGGAGAGAGAAGAATCTGTGAGATGATATGATGCCAAATGAGGTTGGAGTTCTCTTATTTATACAAATCGTTGAGGGTGAAGTGACACGTCCCTTGGGCTTCATGAGCTTACATGATGATGTGGCCAACCTTGACAATTTGCACATGTGAGGGCATAAATTCAAAAACACATTTATGCTTATCCAAATTTGATGATCTTTAGGTCAATTTTGGTCCTCTCGAAAAGAGGAATTCAATGCAATAATCATCTCCATCAAATGAGTTGTCCAAAGTGGAATTTGGCCTTAGTTGCTAATTTTAACACTCCCTCTCAACTAGGGAGAATTCCACCTGCCAATCCATCATGCCATCATGTACCATCTTTGCATCTCATCTCAACTATACTGAACAATGATGTAATAATGAAGAAGAATTGATTGAGAGTGAGTCACAAGACCTTGCCACCCTCCACTAACCAAAGTGAGTCCAAGGGTAAAACCCCAATCGGATTTGATCTTGGAAGATCAAGTTGTTGAACACCATGCATCTTAGACATAGGTAGTACAATAGTACATGATGCGTCCATCTGTAGTGCTATGGTCCCTATCCACTTTTCCCAACTCATTGGCCAGATGAGAGGTACTTCCCATGAGTCTCGGATTACATGGGTAGCATGTATGCTGGGGCATCCACAAGAGAAAGTGAACCACTCATCTTGCTCATATGCCATAGGAGAAGGTGAATCACTCATCCTATGCATATATCATCAATTGTAGGGGAAGGTGAACCACTCACCCTACACACATGTCAACCATCATGGGGTATCAGAAGGGTAGGTGTACCACTCACCCTGTACATAACACACCTATAGGGGAAGGTGAACCACTCACCCTATGGTAGCTCATAGATCCAAGAAGTACCCCAAGCCCCTAGGAGCTCCAAAAGCTTAGTGTCCAACTCAAGAGGGACCCTCATGGGAGGGTCCTTCCATGACTCCAAGTCTCTCTCGGAAGGCTAAGAATTTGACTTTCACCAAGGGCTTCGTGAGAATGTCAACAATCCGCTCATTCGTCCTAATGTGTTGGAGCCTTATTGCTCTCATTGTACCATATTCTGGATAAAGTGGTACTTGATGTCAATATGCCTGGAGCGGTCGTGGAACACAAGATTCTTTGAAAGGCAAATCCCACTCTAGTTGTCACAATAGATCACAGTGGTATCCGACACGTGCTCAAATAGCTCATTGAAGAGCTTCCTCAGCCAGACAACTTCACAACAGGCCATACTAGTAGCAATATATTCAGCCTCGACGGTGCTTAAAGCAATCGATCTCTGCTCCCTGCTCATCCATGAAACTGAAGCAGACCCTAATGGGAAGTAACATCTTGATGTGCTCTTTCTATCTACCACATTTCCAACCCAATTAGCATCATAATATCCATGTAGCCTCAAATTCCCGACAATTTATCTCAACCCATAGTTGATTGTGCCACGAAGATATCTCAAGAGATTCTTAGCAGCAATCCAATGTATGTGATGAGGCTCAACCATAAATTGACTCAAAGTATTTACAACGAAGCATATGTCCAGACAAGAGTTTACCAAGAACATCAGATCCCCCATAAGTTGTCGATACTCAGAAGGGTTTGCCAATTTGGGCCCAACAACACTTGCACATAGCTTCTTGAAATTGAGTTCCAGTGGAGTAGACACATACTTGCAATCCACCATCCCATGTCTCTCTAACAGCTTCACAATGTATTTTCCTTGAGATAGGAAAATCTTGCCTAGCTTTTGCTAGACCTTTAGGCCTAGGAAGTAATGCATTAGTCCTAGGTCCTTCATCTCGAACTCAGAAGTCAACTCCCTCTTGCATTGATAAGTGGGAGGGCCTGCACTTGTTAGAAAAATATCATCAACATAAAGGATCAAAATAAGAGGCATGTCCTTTTCAACCTTGACGTATAGGTTAGGATTAACATAACTCCTCATAAATCCCAACTTCACAAGATAGCTGTCAATTCAACCCATAGAGAGCTTTCTTCAACTTGCATACATGTGTCCTTCGATCTTGTACTTCGAACCCCTGGGGTTGCTCCAAGTAGACTTCCTCCTTAAGCGAGCCATGCAAGAAAGTAGTCTTGACGTCCATTGGTTGTAGGCTTCATCCTTGGTTGGCAACAAGAGCAATAATAAATTGGATAGTGGTATATCGTGTTGATTTCTGGTAGCATCGGATATGCTCTAAGTCTCAAATTTTGCAGGGAGGCTTGGACACATGTATTCCAGAATACCCTGAAATCGTTTTCGGGAATTCCACTCGGATAAGGTTTTATTAAAATCATTAATTATTTTTAATGGAAGCCAAAGTCTAAACTTAGGGAATCAAAATAATTAAAGTGTATTAATAGAACTGGGTGTGAATATTCTAGAAAAAGACGGAGATCAAGTCCATATGATCTAAGCCATTGATTAGAATCTAATCTGGGCCGTTGATTTCTCAACGAGACGATTATAAGGACTTCGATGGGCATTTGAAAAACACATCGAGAGAGGATCTAGAGATCAATTTCTCAAGTGAGCAACACAACGCAACCAAAGAGATCACCGAAGTGACTCTTGTAGTGAGGGGCAAAGATAATTTTCGGTTGGTGAGATTTTTCCTGAGTCAGGAATACATTGCAGAGAAGGCAGAGAGAGAACCAGAAGAGACAACGTAAGGGCTACGCTGGGCAGTAGAGAGCCATGCAGAGGCAATGCTGAACCTCTGAGGAGATATGCTATTTTGCTAAGGGTCAGATCAGATCCAGTGCTGGGAGCTGGGGCGTGAGACCAGAGGGGCAAAGGATCGAGCATCCAGCCAACAGAAAGATCAGTGGAAGGGAGTGACGCAGTTCCCAATAGTTGTGACGCAGAGTTGGACAAAGGCAATGCAGAGGCAACATGGGGCTTGTCAGTTTAGGGTTGGGTCAGTGTCGGATCTCGAGTGTTAGTGTGAGGTAATCCTCACTATTTTTCTGCCAGTCAGATTCTCTTTTGGATAACCAGATTTGGGCATCCATATTGTATTTAGAAATTACTGCATAATAATACAAACCCTCAGCTGCTGCACCGATTTGCCCACATTGGGTTTTTTTGAGGACATTAGTCCAAATAACGGTGTCATATGTTTGTTTATTTCTTCTTGTTCAGTACTTGTGTTCCACATTTTATTTATTTAGTGATGGCTGTAGTTGTATTTGCTTAGATATTTACTTGTAGAACACAGTAAATAACTTGTAGAATTTAACAAGTAGGATAAGTAATATCAGTTTGTTGCAGTAGGAATTCAGGTCATCGAATTTTCACATATCGGGCAACCGGTGCAAATTTTTTGTCATAGTCCACTCCCTTCTTTTTGAGAGAAGTCACGGGCAACGAATCTGGCCTTATATTTTTCAACACTTCCATCAACCCCATGTTTGATTTTGTAAAGCCATTTTGAGGTGATCACAAACTTGTCCTTGGGTCTAGGGACCACGTCCCAGACATCATTTTTCATGATAGATTCATATTCCTCATTCATCACATCCTTCCATACTTGGTGTTTTACAACTTCTTCAAACGTGCAAGGTTTAGCTTGAACAATAGTACTCATAGTTGCCAAATAACGTTGATACCTGTTCAGCGTCTTCTTTTCACAGAATGTCCCTCTTGGAGCAATATGTCTTTCAACATCTTCGAGAGTATCTTTGAGCCATAGTGGACGTTTCCTTGAGGTAGAGGGATCACCAGGAGGTGGATCAATAGGATCCATCGAGCCTTCAACATCGGGCATAGGCTCATCTGTAGGAGGTTCATCCTACTTTTTGACAACATCATCATCATCCTTCCTTGGGATAGGAGATCTATGGCTTTCCCAAGGGTAGTGTCTTCATCAAAGGTGACATCAAGACTTACTTCCACATCTCTTTGACCAGGTGCATAAATTCTATATGCCTTTGAATTTTCACTGTAGCCGACGAATATTCCTTTCTTCCCAGAAGCTTCCAACTTATTCCTCTTCTCTTTAGGCACATGAAAATATACCGAACAACCAAAGATTTTAAAATGAGAAACATCAGGTTTCTTACTAGTGAAGACTTCCTTGGGTGTCTTGAAATCTAATGCTTGATGCAGGCTCCTATTTTGAACATGGAAATGTTGGCAGCTTTCCCCCATAAGAACTTTGGTAGGCCTTGATCATGGAGCATGGCACGTGTGGCTTCCATGATTGTTCGATTCTTCCTTTCAACAACGCCACTCTGCTCAAGAGTGTATGGACAATTGTCTCCCTCTTATTGCCAACCTCTTTGCAAAAGCCATTGAATTCATTTGATTCATATTCGGTTCCATTGTCGGGCTTCAATATCTTGATCTTCTTCTCTGTTTGATTTTCCACCAATGCCTTGAAAGAATGGAACCATTCGAGCACTTCATCCTTCTTCTTCAAGAACTAGATCCATGTTTTGCAAGAGTAGTCATCCACAAAGATTGCATAATGTAAGTATCCTCCCAATGATGTTACTGGTAACATACGAGACATGTTAGTATGGACCAATTGAAGAATGTCGTTTGTGTTGCTCTCACTAGAAGGGAATGGTCCCTTTGTATGTTTCCCAACTGCACAACCCTGACAAACACCTTCATGGTTCATGTTAAACGCGAGCATACTTGTGACCATCTTCTTTACCCCAGGTAAGGCTTTGTAATGTAGGTGGGAAAATCTCTGGTGCCATAATTCACATTGTAGAGAAGTATCACTCGCCAAAGCTCCCAAAGGACTTCCTCCAACTTGATAGAGACCATCAACCTTAAATCCAAGAGTAAATGCATCTTTAGGGTTTGTTTGCCAGATACGGACCTTTCCATCAATGAATGCTACCTTGAAGCCTTTATCTTCCATAGCTGAAATAGACACCAAGTTCTTCTTCAAATCGGGCGCATATAATACTTCTTGTAGATGAATGGTATGACCTTGATTCAAATGAAGAGTGACAGTGCCTATCCCTTTCACGGGTTAGGTGGTATTATCTCCAAGTATGATCTTCAAATTAGTCTTCTTTTCAACCAAATTTGAGAGGGCCTCTTTGTATCCAGTGAAGTACCTTGAGGCTCCACTATCAATCAATCAATGATCCAATGTATCTGGAGGAGAGGCAGTAGATAGAGCAGAAATAAGATAAAACTCATTTTGTATTTTTACAACATTACTTTCATCATACATGGCATTTCTTTTCCTCTTGGGAGGTCGACCATTTCCATTTCTAGCAGCAGGAGCATTCCTCTTTTTTGTTGTTGTTGAACCTGTTGTTCCTTTAATCATCCCTTCGAGTATTCTTCTTGTGAGGACACTCTCTAGCACAATGGTCGAACTTGTTGCAATTGTAGCACCTTCCTTTTCTTCCTTGAATCCTTGACCACGTCTCCTACCGACATTATTGTTCCTTTTTGCATGAGTGGAGAATGCTGTAGGTTCATTTCCATCTGAGGGCTTGTCTCTCTCCATCATCCTAGTCTCCTCTTGAGTGCATTTAGCCAATAATTCATCAAAACCAGGTATCCTGTCGTTGTTGAGAATAGTGGTGACGAATACATCCCAAGGTCTTGAAATACCTCCAAGTGCAATGAGAGTGAGCTCCATGTTAGTAATAACTTCTCCAATAGATAGTAGATCATTCTTGATTTGAGTTATTCTCATGAAGAAGGATTGGATAGACTCCCCTTTATCCATCTTGATGCCCTTCAACTTGTTCTTGAGAAAGAGGATTTGATTTGCATTGTTCACTTTGAACATCCCAACCACCTAATCGTATATCTCCTTAGAAGTTCCCAAATCAGAAATATAGGCAACCAAATGCTTTTGAAGAGTCAATCACTCACAATTTTCTTTGCTTTGAGCTCACCTTTTCTATACTTTGTCTAAGCAACAACTGTTGTATTTGAAGGAGGCTCCACCACTTTTCCCTGCACATAGTCCATTACATCATGCTCTTCCAAAGTCAAGTCCAAAGTCATTTTCCATGCATGATAGTTAGATTTGTTATTGGGCTTATCCTTAGTCTTGAAGTAAGATGTAGAATTCATTGAGACTTGTCCTTTTCCTCCAGATCTCTCTTAGTGATTGCTTTTGCCTCTCTTGCGGCTTTGTCTTCACCTAGGCTCCAATTCCATGTTAATTTTAGCTAACAATGATATGTTCTATGCCTAGCACAATTACTTCAATGTCCTTTTAGCAGCCCAATGACAATTTCCATTTTAGTTTTCCATTAACAATCACATTAACCATAAATCACATTGATAGTAACTGTAGATAGAACATGAATAACAAAATGCAGAAGACAAGCTATGATAAGAGAACACCAGATTTGGTGAATGCTAGGGAAAAACCCCAAGATGGGGAAAACCCTTTGATCATTTCTTCTTATTATTATATCAAATGTTCAACAGAGAGAGAGAGTACAATAAAGTCAAAATTGACTTTCCAAATGATAGTCAAAACAACCCTATCAAATTTGAAGTCAACATCAGTCAAATTCTGCACTAACTAGAAAGTTAACGCTAGTCAATGCAACAACAAACAATCCTTTATGCAGCTCGGTCAAACCCAGTCAATCTCGATCTTCTTTGCTGGTCAAAGTCATCCCAAAACAATCATGAAAACAATGGTCAAACTTGGTCAAACTTAGTGGTCAGGCCAGTGGTCAACCCTGTAATTGGTTTGCGGTCAAAGTCAATAGAATGCCTCGGTTCCTGTGCCAATAAATGCGGCTTGCCAAAAACGAAAATTTGACCCAAATATCACAGTCAAATGTGGTCAAAATACCCCTGGTCAACACTGGTCAAACCTACAACAAACTCTGAAATTTTGGCCTTAATTTGTCTTGCAATTTGTCCTTCTGCTGCCACATGTATGAGGAAAAGGGATGCCCAATAAGTTGTGTTGACCACTCTGTGTCAACGACCCCATAGCAGTACACCCCTTTTTTCGCAAAAGGGATCTGTTGTCGCACAGATTGTTCAGGGCACCGCGACAACGGCTCAGACTGGGGGCTGTCACCTTTATCCCCAATCTCTCTCTTTACGCTGTCTCCTTGCAGGCTAAGGGAGGTAGACCCTATTAGATAATGAAAGATAAATCCAGGAGACACAGCTAAAACATCAAATACTTATAAAATGAACGAGATTTCACAGATCTAGATTAGATATTACGCTAAGACCAGTGCCTTATGGAGTCAAACAGAATCCCGTTATGCAATTATAACCCAGTAAGTGATGACTAACTGCTGCACGATTGATCAATGATACTTAATTGAAAATGCCACAACCATGAAGTAATAAGATGAAAATGCCAGGTATTCGCAATGTTTCCAGATTTATGATGCTTCAATTAACTTCGATCCAGAAAATGTCTTTATAGTCAAAACTTTAGATAAGAACAAAATTAGCACATTTGACTATTGAAATTTTGAAATTTTTTTATATTTTTGTATTTTATATTTTTTTTAGAATTTTTGAAATTTTTATTATTTTTATTATTTTTTAAATTTAAAACAAATCTAAATCTAAATAAAAAATTTGATCTAAAATTTAAAAGCTTGAAGTTAAATTTAAAAATCAAAATCTAACTACAACTAAAATTTAAAATCTAAAGCTAAGGTTAAATTAAGTTAGAATTTAATTAAATCTAAATTACACTTAAGTTAAAACAAAACTAAATTAAAACGAAGCCTTAAAACGAATTAAAAAATCTAAATTTAAAAAATTCTACTCTAAAATTTAAACTAATCTAAACGCTAACCAAAACCAACATTAAAAGTAAACTAAGCCTAAAAAGAAATCGAAAAACTAAAATCTAAACCTACACTATATTACAACAAAATTAAAACCTCTAAATCGAAACAACCATTGAAATCTAAAACTAAGGAAAAGAACCAATCTAAGCCGACTCAAAAATTTCGAATTATGAAACGCATATGAATAATATCGTTTTCAATGTTTGCGTTTATTTTTTTGTTTGTCGTTTGTGTTGTATCGCAGGTTGGAGCGGACGGCGTGAGGAACACTGACGGCAGGGAAATAAGTATGGATCGGACAGGCAAAGCAGAGAAGGCGACGAGGTCGGAAATGAGAATGGCGGACGGAAAGGTTAAGGAGCTCGGATGCAGAGAAAATCTACAGATCGAGATGAGACAGCGTGGAGATCGAAGGGTTTTTCGATGCAGAGATGAGGGTTTCGCCAAGATAGCTTGCAGTTTGAAGGCGGCAGAGGTAAATATCGAATAGCAGAAGGGAGATGGACGCAGGATGGGATGAGTTTTGCAGAATGGAAAATAAGAGGAGGTCGAACAGTGTGAGGATCAAAGGCTGAATGAAGCTCGGACAGTAAGGGCAGCAAGAGAAAAAGCTGAATGACGGCTAGGGAAAACAATACAGGCAGAAAGGAAGGGCGGAGGAAAGAATGAAGCTTCGAACAGGAGTAGCGAAGATTAGAACGAGAATAATCCAGTAATACGAAAATCCACCCTGCAAATTTTAAAATTTCTTCATTTGAGCTCAGATTTAAAAATATTTCGAGAGAAACTTCCTGCACTCCTGCAATAAACCCAAAAAGAACCAAAACTGTATACAAAAACGAACCATCAGATCCGAGAAATAACTACAAATTTACAAGACTAATTTACAATTTAAAACCCTCAAGGTCAGATTTAAATCCGTTTTAGCACAATTTTCAGAGATTAAGATTTTGATGAGAGGCACAAGCCTTAGAAGACCCTGCAAAAACCCAAATATCGTAAGATTGACCCGGAATTTCACAAATCAAGAGCTTATCAGATTTATGTTCATTGAGAGTCGGCTGGTCCAACCGAAGACTTCCCCAGACGCTCAATCTTAAACAAAAAAATTCCCTGCACACTTAGATCTGAGCTTTAGACTGATAGAGATTCAAGAAAACAACATGAGATCCACTGAAAAATCAGAATGCTATTTCATAAACCCAGAAAACTGCACAAGATACCTATATGCAGATTAATCCATGTAGGCCATCAACCATAAAACGCAAGAAACCAAGTAGCAGAATTCAGAGACAATTCACCACATAAATTTGAGAAGGAACATCAAGATCTGTAACCCCAAAGTCTTTATGCTTTATTCATCAAGAAAAATTCACAAGAGCTTCCAGACAAGTACACGATTCTGAGATCGGATGACTCAATACTGACAAAGACCTCTAAATTTATAGGACAAGATCTCTAACGGCTAGTTTGAATGATCCTCGTCAAAATAATCTCAACCGTCCAAAAGATTTAATCATCTTTTAATCCGGAGCGTTGAAATTAAAATTTTGGGGAAAAAACGAATTTATCATTTAATTCAATTTTAATTAACTCAAAAATATTATTTTTGAGTTAATTACCCCAAAATTTTGACCTTGACTTAACCACCAGGGCCCAAGGGTCCAATATTTCTTAAAATTCTCAATATTCCCTTGGCCTGGGGCTTTCAAAATCATTTTCCAAGGACCCACAAATTTTGCCTTTAAAGATTTAATCCTAACTTAGGACCCTAAATTAATTAAATTTCTGGTTTAGGATTTTCTTAATTAATTGACCAGAAAATTTAATTAATTGACTAAGAGGGGATTATAATTATTTTTCCAACCCTCTTTTACATGAGATAATACATTTACATACATAAAGGGGAACACCCGTTCGTATAGACCCTCAAATAAGTACCCAGTTCTGCGACTCAACATATGATCTAGTAGACCAAGTAGTTCAAACTACTTTTACAAGGACTCGATAGAACACTAGGACTCACTTAGCATGCTGATGACAAAATCCACCCTAGCTTTGGGGTGAGGCTGGAGGGAAAAACTCTGTCGATCACTTTCGTGAATCAGTGAGACAAAAAACCTCCTAGGATGGAAGTCATCAACAACATACTAGGCTTACCTAGGTTGTTACATACATGGACGGTCTTACTTAGATCATTTACATCATAAAATGCAGAATGGGTTTACATCATTTATAACAATATCAGCTGTCGATCGGCGATGAAATCTGGATGACACGAGCCTTGAACATGATAAGTCCCATTTGAAAAAATGGGGGTGTACTGCTATGGGGTCGTTGACGAAGTGTGGTCAACATCTGGCTCTACTTGGGGACACGTTACTTCATCAAAGGAATGTGAGAATCCAGAATCTGCATCCAAACAACACACAAAACTATATAAGTAGTGTCCATCCAAATATCATCATATAACATTAAGTACAATGAAAAGTAGAAGCTCTTCTTTATTCACTATTCTACTCAACATGAAAAACAAATCTACTCTAAGTACAAAAATGAAATGCTGAAATGAAAAGGAGTAGGGTTAGAAATACAATACAGAGGATGCCCAAATGGCATCAGATGTCATCTTTGAAGAACAACTTGAGCAATTGGCCATTAGCAGGTAGCTGCAGTGGTTCACCTTCCAATGTGCTCAAGTGAAATGAGTTTGGTCCAGCAATGCCTCTGATAATATAAGGTCCCAACCACAAACTGTCAAATTTCTTGTGTTTTCCAAGCTTCTCATTTTTCCTGTCCCAAAGCAATACCATGTCTCCAACCTGCAAAGATCTAGGTCTAGATGATTTATCAAAGCTTTTCTTAATGTTAGATTGATTCTTATACATATTATCCAAAGCCCTCCTACGAGTTTCATCCAACTCCACAAATCTGATCAATTCTATTTTGAACATCATCTTTATCAGTGGAAAAATGTTGAAGGAGTTGGTAAGCTGGCAATTTAAGGTGAACAGGCAAAGTTACATCCAAGCCATAAACTAATTCAAAGGGACTTTTACCAGTAGCTTTCTTTTTAGTAATCCTATCTGCCCACAAAGCATACTTGATTTTGTTGTCCCAAGATCGCTTGTTATCTCCTACTATCTTCTTGATAATGGTTATAAGATTTTTATTACTTGATTCAGCTAAGCCATTACCCTGAGGATAGTAATTAGATGAATGAGATAAAGTAATGCCATACTTAAAACAAAAAGATGAGAATTCAAGAGAACTAAAAGCCTTGGCATTATCAATAGTGATCTTGGAAGGGACACCAAATCTAGTAATGATTTGATTTTCAATAAAGTCCATAATGACCTTTTCATTGGCATTCTTAGCAGGAATGGCTTCAACCCATTTAGTAAAATAATCAGTCGCAGTTAAGATCCAGGAGTATCCATTGCTAGAATTTTCATGGAATTTCCCGATGAAATCCAGACCCCAATGTTGAAAAGGTGCCTCAACAACCACAGGTTGTAGGGGCAGGGCAGCTAGCTTCTGCTTCCCAGTGAAAAGTTGACAAGCTTGGCAACTTCTAACAAACTTATGAACATCTGAAAAAATTGAAGGCCAAAAATAACCAGCTCTCAGAATTTTGTGGGCGGTAGTTCTAGCAGCATAATGACCACCACAAAATCCTGAATGAAACTCAGAAATCAACCTTTTAGACTCGACTTCATCAACACACCCTAGTATTATTCCTTCAGGATTCCTCCATCCAAGGCCATCCTTCATGAGGCAATACTTAGTAGCTTTTAATCTAAGAGCCCTTCTTCTATGAGCAACTAAATGATCAGGACATGTAAGATTTAACAGATAATAAATAATGTCCTTATACCATTCGTGCTCTCCTAACCTTTGCAGCTCGGGTGAAGATGCATCATTAAGACAGATCAAACCAAGCGCCTTTTCATTACCCTCGGTCAACATCTCAGCCAAGCCTTGACCTTTGACTAACTTAGTGGGTCTAATCTCTAGATCATATTCCTGAATTTTAGTAACCCACCTAGCACGAGTCCCTAAGCAATCAGTTTGAGTTAAAATGTCTTTAATTGCGGAATGTGGAACAAAAGCAATAATCTTAGAATAACCCACATAAGTCCTAAAATGCTTAAGGGACTTAACCAAAGCATAGGCTTGCTTTTCCATAGTAGTGTACTTTAATTCAGAATTTTGAAGCGCTCTACTCATGAAAGCAATAGGCTGTTCGTGACCTTCCTTATTCTTTTGTAACAAGACACCAGCAATAGTATCTTCAGAAGCGAAAGAGAAAATCACAAAATCTTTTGAGTAATCAGGACTCACCAAAACCGGAGCTTGAGCAATAGCACCCTTAATCCCTTGGAAAGCCTTTTTACCATCTTCTTTCCATAAAAATTTTACATCTTTTTTAAGAAGATTTTGAATAGGCTTAGCTATTTTTGCGTAATTTGGAATAAATCTTCTAAGAAAATTAGTTTTTCCTAGAAAAGATTGAAGGGATTTAAGATTGTGAGGTAGAGGAATCTTTTGGATTGCCTCAACTCTTTCAGGATCAATCTTGATCCCATCCTTGGAGATGATGTGACCAAGTAATTTCCCTTCAGTTACCCCAAAAATAGATTTAGCCGGATTTAAGGAAATCCCAAACTCTCTACATCTATCAAAAACCTGCCTAAGATGACCTATATGAGTAAAACCATCTTTAGAAAAAACAGTAAGATCATCCTGGTAAATTTCAATAATTTTTCCAATTAAGCCCTTAAAAGCATAATCCATAGCCCTTTGAAAAGTAGCCCCAGCATTAGTCAAACCAAAAGGCATTCTAATGTATTCAAAAGTACCCCATGGTGTGGTGAATGTAGTTTTGTGACGATCTTCTTTTTTAACCCAAACTTGATTGTATCCGGAAAAACCATCTAGCAATGACATCATTCCTGAACCTGTTACTCTTTGCAACATAGTCTCCATGTTGGGCAAAGGGTAATTATCCTTTTTACATGCTAGATTAAGGTTTCTAAAATCAACACAAAGTCTAATTGAACCATTCTTCTTCCTAACAATCACCAGGTTGGAACACCATGTTGAATGTCTAGTTTGAGCAATGATTCCAGCTGCAAGCATTTTCGAAAGCTCTTTTTGAACCAAAGAAGCTAACTTAGGATTTATTTGCCTAAGCTTTTGACGAAAAGGTTTAGCATTCTCATCTTTTAAAGGGATAGTGTGTTGCATGACATCTTCCCTATATCCTTTTAACTCATCATAAGAAAATGCTAAAACATCCCTGTACTCATGAAGTAAATTAATCAATTGCTTCCTTTCTTCTTCACTAGTACCTTTACCGATTTTAACAATCTTAGGATCCTTAGAAGTACCAAGATTTACTTCAACGAATTCACCTGGATCCCTTCTATTTTCTTCTTTTAACTTTGTAGCATCATGTCGATCAAAGTGTTGTTCTAAAGCAACAATATTCCAAGGAGTAGGATTTATAATATCATCATGATTCTCAGATCCTTCCTCCTTAGAACTTAAGCGAAAATCCTCAAACTCATCCAAATGATTAAGAAAACGAATAGCTTGTTTTTCATCATCAAAAACTTGCCAATGTTCTGAATTATCTGGGACAGATGGTCTGAAAATAATTTCCATTTTTATCTCTTCCTTAATTAATTCATCAGATAATTGTAAGGTAGAAGCGGCCACAGCAAGCTCATCTGCTAAAGCATTCTTTTCTCTTGGGACAGCTTCAAGGTTAATAGCATCAAAGTGTTCCATAACATCCCACACAGCATTTCGATAATTCTTTAACCTCCGATTTTTACATGTGAATTTGTTCTTAACTTGCATGATAACCAGATCAGAGTCTCCCTTGATACTAAGCAACTTAATTCCTAAAGCCTTCGCCAATTCAAAACCCAACAACAAAGCCTCATACTCAGCGACATTATTAGTTGCATCAAACTCAAGTCTATAAGCAAACTTTAAAACATTACCAAGGGGAGATCTTAAAACAATTCCGGCACCCTTACCATACTTTGATGCCGCACCATCAAAATGCATGTACCAAACCTGATCATTTAAGTCCTCAGATTTCTTATCAACCTTGTCATCTAAAGGAATCGTGAAATTAGACAGAATAGCATAATTCCCCATGTCAGGTTGTTCCTTAATTATTTCATTATGAGGTCTTTTAGGATCTTCTACATGGAATCTTCTTTCAGGTTCTCTATTAAGTCTCAAAAACCCTTCACCTCTAGGAGAAGGAATCATAGCATAAGACCAGTTCATCTGAATACTTCCTCCTAGATCAGAAGCCCACTTTCTCGATAATAACATACCCCAAGCATCCGGAACATCAACTACAACTATGTCCATAACAATCATGATATCAGGGTAAACCGCTAAATGAACCTGTAAATCCTTGATCAACCCATGAACTTCAATTTTCTTAGAATCCATGGCACATATGTTGTAATATGGTCTAGAAACTCTTAAATTAAGCTATTCCATGACCCTCTTAGTCATAACACAAGCTGAAGCACCAGAATCTAGCATACAATTATTCAATTTATAATCATTAACCATCAAACTAACAAAAAATGGCTGATGATCTTTGTTATCCGATTCCATTTTCTGTAAGTATATAGGGGCATCATGATACGACACTTCAGGAGTTTCATTTTGAGTAACATTAACATGCGAAGCTCCAAGAACATCTAAAACTTTAGCTCTCTGATTAGGAAACTTTATAGCCTCAGTAAAAGGTACCAAGATCTTAGCATTTCTCAACCATGCACCCAAATCAATATCCAAACTAGGACTAGGATTAAAATTTCGAGGAGGATTTTGATTATGACTTTGCTCTTTGTCCCTTCTTTGATAAGTTAATCCTTTGTCTTTAGCGATTTCTAAAACTCGATCAGGAGAAGGCTTTTCACCAAACATTTCAACAATCAAATCATTCTCATAATCAAAATTATTGATGCTATGCGAAGATGTGAAAGGCCTAACATCTTGACTATGCTCTTTAACTTCCATCCAATCTTCCATAGATAAAGAGAACTCCTTACCAACAACATTTATCTGATTACTTGCCCCAAACATTCTATTATTTATGATTCTTTCGACAATGGGACAAGTAGCTTCTTCGTGAAGAGCATCACAAACTCTACAATAAGGAGGAGCTTCATCAACCAGATTAGTAGATTCAAGAGGATTCGGAGGTCTCTGCTCACTCGTCTGACCCTTTCTCTGCCAAGCATTATTATTTCGATTATTATTATTATGATTCCTAGGTTGGGAATTATGTGTTTGAACCTTTTCCATTTGAACCAACCTAGATTGTAAAGTGCTTATTTCCTTAGCATGACTAAGCTCTATGCTTTCAAGTTTTTTAGTATGATTAAGCTCCATGTTTTCAAGTTTTTGCATTAATTTTTTCATAGGGTCATCATCATCTTCTAGAGGTTCTTTATTTTTAGATGTTTTTAACTTAGTTGCAGCCCTATCAAAACCAGGAATTTCAGACTTCCCAGAAGCCCTTCTATCCTTTTCAAGCTCTTCAGCTAAAGATTGACAAGCCTTATAATTTGCAGTTTTAGCCCGCCTTAACTCATATGAAGTTTCAGAATTAAAAGCATCAATGTAAAAATTCAAAAGAGATCCCTCAGGAGGTTTATGAGTTTGAGATATTTCTCTAAGGATACCATTAAATCTCCTATTGAATTCTTCAATTGTTTCGTTTTCTTTCTTTTTTATGGTACTGATTTCTATTACCAAATGCCTATCTTCCCTTTTATCACCATACTTTTCCTTAAAAGCAGTTACAATTGATTCAAAAGTATCAAATGAATTATCAGGTTTTTCCATGAACCATTCAGCAACATCCTCACCAAAAGTAAGAACAAAAGTTTTCATCTTTACATCATCGAAATTATTATTTGTAACTGCAAATCTATTCCACCAGCTAGTGAAAGCAAACAAATGAGATTTAACACTAACTGCATCATTTCCTTGAAAGATAGGTAATTTATCCATTTGAGGGAGATCATGGGGATAACCTTGAATATTAGCAAAATTACACGGGGCATAAACATCCATGATATCGGGTTGAGGTGGATCACAAAAAAGGGAATGGATATCAGAGAGAGCTTCCTGGCCGAGATTATTAAGGAGTGTACGAGAAGCGAGCTTGTGTAATCGGACTCTAAAAACCCTTTCAGGATCTGGAGTAGGATTAACCAAGCTACTAGGATGCCTTCTCGTATAGGTCCTTATGGAAGATGAAGCCAATGGAGTCGCCACTAGGACAGGAAGCTAACTCAGATACATGAGATGAAAATGAATAAAGAAATGAATATCGATGAAAGATCAGAAGATTAAAAATGTCGTTAAGACCAAGGACAGAAAAAACTCTATCCCCGGCAACGGCGCCAAAAAATGTTGTCGCACAGGAGATTGTTGAGAACTAGATCCAACGGCTGGGGCCAGGGGGAGTGTCACCTTTATCTAATCTCTCTCTTTCTGTTGTCCTTGCGGATAAAGAGAGTGGTATTAGATAATGAAAGATAAATCCAGGAGACACAGCTAAAACATCAAATACTTATAAAATGAACGAGATTTCACAGATCTAGATTAGATATTACGCTAAGACCAGTGCCTTATGGAGTCAAACAGAATCCCGTTATGCAATTATAACCCAGTAAGTGATGACTAACTGCTGCACGATTAATCAATGATACTTAATTGAAAATGCCACAACCATGAAGTAATAAGATGAAAATGCCAGGTATTCGCAATGTTTCCAGATTTATGATGCTTCAATTAACTTCGATCCAGAAAATGTCTTTATAGTCAAAACTTTAGATAAGAACAAAATTAGCACATTTGACTATTGAAATTTTGAAATTTTTTTATATTTTTGTATTTTATATTTTTTTTTTAGAATTTTTGAAATTTTTATTATTTTTATTATTTTTTAAATTTAAAACAAATCTAAATCTAAATAAAAAATTTGATCTAAAATTTAAAAGCTTGAAGTTAAATTTAAAAATCAAAATCTAACTACAACTAAAATTTAAAATCTAAAGCTAAGGTTAAATTAAGTTAGAATTTAATTAAATCTAAATTACACTTAAGTTAAAACAAAACTAAATTAAAACGAAGCCTTAAAACGAATTAAAAAATCTAAATTTAAAAAATTCTACTCTAAAATTTAAACTAATCTAAACGCTAACCAAAACCAACATTAAAAGTAAACTAAGCCTAAAAAGAAATCGAAAAACTAAAATCTAAACCTACACTATATTACAACAAAATTAAAACCTCTAAATCGAAACAACCATTGAAATCTAAAACTAAGGAAAAGAACCAATCTAAGCCGACTCAAAAATTTCGAATTATGAAACGCATATGAATAATATCGTTTTCAATGTTTGCGTTTATTTTTTTTTGTTTGTCGTTTGTGTTGTATCGCAGGTTGGAGCGGACGGCGTGAGGAACACTGACGGCAGGGAAATAAGTATGGATCGGACAGGCAAAGCAGAGAAGGCGACGAGGTCGGAAATGAGAATGGCGGACGGAAAGGTTAAGGAGCTCGGATGCAGAGAAAATCTACAGATCGAGATGAGACAGCGTGGAGATCGAAGGGTTTTTCGATGCAGAGATGAGGGTTTCGCCAAGATAGCTTGCAGTTTGAAGGCGGCAGAGGTAAATATCGAATAGCAGAAGGGAGATGGACGCAGGATGGGATGAGTTTTGCAGAATGGAAAATAAGAGGAGGTCGAACAGTGTGAGGATCAAAGGCTGAATGAAGCTCGGACAGTAAGGGCAGCAAGAGAAAAAGCTGAATGACGGCTAGGGAAAACAATACAGGCAGAAAGGAAGGGCGGAGGAAAGAATGAAGCTTCGAACAGGAGTAGCGAAGATTAGAACGAGAATAATCCAGTAATACGAAAATCCACCCTGCAAATTTTAAAATTTCTTCATTTGAGCTCAGATTTAAAAATATTTCGAGAGAAACTTCCTGCACTCCTGCAATAAACCCAAAAAGAACCAAAACTGTATACAAAAACGAACCATCAGATCCGAGAAATAACTACAAATTTACACTAATTTACAAATTTAAAACCCTCCTGGTTAGATCTGAAATCCATTTTAGCTCAATTTTCAGAGATTAAGATTTTAATGAGAGGCACAAGCCTTAGAAGACCCTGCAAAACCCAAATATCGTAAGATTGACCCGGAATTTAACAAATCAAGAGCTTATCAGATTTATGTTCATTGAGAGTCGGCTGGTCCAACCGAAGACTTCCCCAGACGCCCAATCTTAAACAAAAAATTCCTTGCACACTTAGATCTGAGCTTTAGACTGATAGAGATTCAAGAAAACAACATGAGATCCATTGAAAAATCAGAACGCTATTTCATAAACCCAGAAAACTGCACAAGATACCTATATGCAGATTAATCCACGTAGGCCATCAACCATAAAACGCAAGAAACCAAGTAGCAGAGTTCAGAGACAATTCATCACATAAATCTGAGAAGGAACATCCAGATTTGTAACCCCAAAGTCTTTTGCTTTATTCCTCAAAAAGTTTACAAGAGCTTCTAAGAGCAAGTGCACGATTCTGAGATCGGATGACTCAAGAATGACAAAGACCTCTAAATTTATAGGACTAGATCTCTAACGGCTAGTTTGAATGATCCCCGTTTTCAAAATAATCTCAACCGTCCAAAAGATTTAATCATCTTTTAATCCTGAGCGTTGAAATTATAATTTTGAGGAAAAAAACGAATTTATGATTTAAATCCATTTTAATTAACTTAAAAATACTATTTTTGAGTTAATTACCCCAAAATTTTGACTTTGACTTAGCCACCTAGGCCCAAGGGTCCAATTTTTTTTAAAATTCTCAAAATTCCCTTGACCTGGAGCCTTTAAAAAATCATTTTTTAAGGACCAACGAATTTTACCTTTAAAGAATTTTATCCTAACTAAGGATCCTAATTTAATTAATTTTCTGGCTTTTGATTTTTTTAATTAATTGACTAGAAAAATTAATTAATTGACTGAGAGGGGATTTTAATTATTTTTCCAAGCCTCTTTACATAAGATAATACATTTACATACATAGAACACTGTTGCATAGACCCTCAAATAAATACCCAATTCTGCGACTCAAAACATGATCTAGTAGACCAAGTAGCTCAAACTACTTTTACAAGGACTCGATAGAAAACACTAGGACTCACTTAGCATGCCGATGACAAAATCCACCCTAGCTAGTGAGGCCGGAGGGAAAACCCGCCGATCACTTTCGTGAATCACAGAGACAAAACCTCCTAGGATAGAGATCATCAACAATATATTAGCTTACCTAGGTTGTTACATACATCGACGGTCTTATTTCTAGATCATTTACATCATAAACCTGTAATGGGTTTACATCATTTATAACAATGTCAGCTGTCGATCGACGATGAAAACTGGATGACACGAGCCTTGAACATGATAAGTCCCATTTGAAAAAATGGGGGTGTACTGCTATGGGGTCGTTGACAAAGTGCGGTCAACAGGATCTATCATGTTCAAGTGCTCATGCCTTTCAGATTTCATCATTTAGTCGACAATTTCTAAATGATGTAAACCCATTCTGCATGTTTATAATGTAAATGATCATCGTAAGACCATCTTGTATGGAACAACCTAGGTAAGCCTAGTGTTTTGGTGACGATTTTATCTTAGGAGGTTTTTTGTCTTACTAATTCATTTGTGTCTCTAGATACAAATTATCAACAAAGTTTTTCCCCTCCAGCCTCACCCCAAAGCTAGAGTGGATTTTTTCGTCAAGATATTAAGTGAGTCCTAGTGTTTTTTATCGAGTCTTTATAAAAGTAATCTGGGAATGATCCTAACTAATTTGCTAAATCATTTTATTATAAATTGCTGGGTCTATTAGATCATATTTTGAGTCACATAATTGGGTAGATTATTGAGGGTCTATTACGAACGGGCGTTCCCTCTCATGGGTTTAATGTATTAATCTTATTTTTTTTTCACGGTCGTTCACGAATCCATGTGCCCGCACACATGAACCCAGTTACATCCACGGTCTGAAAATCTCGATAGACCCTCTTGAGGGGATCTATTGTCAGCCATACATGCGAGGCCTAACCCCGTGGGCGTCAAGGAGATTCGATCCTGTGACCTCCCAACCGGCAAAGTACTTAACAACGGGGACTCAACTGATTGAGCTAACCCTTGGGGCTATGTATAAATCTTATGTAAAGAGGGTTAGAAAAATAATTAATCTCCTCATAAGTCAATTAATTAAATTTTTTGCCCAAATTAAATTAAAAATCCTAAGCCAGAAATTTAATTAATTTTGTTTTAGGTAAATTTAAAATTTTCAAAGGCAAAATTTGTGGGTTCCTGAAAAATAATTTTTTAAAGGTCTCGGGCCAAGGGAATATTGAAAATTTTGAGAAATTTTGGACCTTTGGGCCTTGGTAGTTAAGTCAAAGTCAATATTTTGAGGTAATTAACTTAAAATTAAAAAGGAATTAAATGAAAATTTCGAAATTCCTCAAAAAATAATATTTTCGACGGACGAGATTAAAAGATAATCAAATCTTTTTTGACGGTCGATATTACTTTAACGCGGATCAAACGAACTAGCCATTGGAGAATTTATCTATAAATTAGAGGTCAATGTCAATCTTTTCTTTCATCCGATCATTAGATTGTGTACTAGCTCTTGAAGCTCTCTTGTACTACTTTCTGGAATAATACAAATGAAGTCTTTGGGGTTTTACTTGATGGCGGTGTTCCTCTTCGACATTTTATGGTAATTTTATTCTTAATACTCTGTTGGTAACTATTTTAATGAATTGTTGATTAATAACTCTTGTAGAGTAATCTATTGCACACTTAGGTGACTGGGTTTAGGACAAGAATTTTAAATGGATTGAATTAGCAGGTATCTCTAATTCTCGAAAATTTTATTTTTGTCTTATTTCTCTATTGAGTTAATAATTTAACTTTGAGTGTGCAGAAATCTCTCAGATTTAAAATTGGGCGTTTGGGGAAGTCATCGGCTGGACCAATTGACTCCCAAGGAAATAAGATCTGAAAAGCCCTCTGGATCTAATTCCCCAAGCTTACATTAAGTTCTCTTCTTGCAGGGTTTTCTAGAGCTTGTGCCTAAATAAAAAAATTATCTTAGCTTTTATTTATTGAATTTAAAGTTAGATATGACTAGTAAGAGCCTTAGATATTCAGGTCTGGGAGCGGAGTTGACTCACACTCAGATCTGAGAGATCTGCAACTCTTGTGTATAGATCTGTACATGTATTATATAGATCTGTAATTCACTTGTGTAGATCTGAAGTTTTGTAACATAATTTTGAATTCTAACATTTGGGTTTTTAGAATTTTCTCTATCTTGTACATATTGGGTATTGAGTTTTTCTCTTTTCACTTGTGCAGGAATAGATCTGAAAAATCAGTTAAGGAAATCTTCAGATCTAAGCCAGATCTAGGCCCTAGAGGGCAAGATATGAGCTCGATATTTGTTTGCAGGTGAGATCAAGTGTAAGAATAATTAGATCTAGGCCCTTGATGGTAAGATTTAGTCTCTAGAAATTTTGGCAGGGCCAGCCACTGAAAATTTTGCAGGAAATTTCAGATTTTAAAAAATTGGAATTGGAGACCTCAAAAACCCTAGACCTCTAGGCTTTTGAGGCGATTTTTGCAGGACTTTGGTCTCCAAAATTCTAATTTTCAAGCGGCAACATTATCCTAAAATTTCAACGATTTTCAACAGTGGGATCTTCAAAGCCCTGGGCTAAGGGTTTGATCTCTAAACGCTTATTTTCTGCAAATTTTATTACAACAAACAAATCAGAAATAATTAGGCCCTAAAAACACATTTTATATGGTCAAAATTGTTTAAAATTACAAAATCTTCATTTTCAGAATTTTTGGCCACTTGGGCATCTTTAATTTTTCCTAGATCTGACTTCAAAGCTTGCTGGAAATTACTGCATAACTGTGAAAAATCAGATCTGAACATTTTTGATGCATATCCTAAACAAGGTCCAAAAAAATTGAATTTTTAGTTTTTGGCAAAACTTACTATTTTTAGACATTGTGGGGATCATCTTCAGTATTTTCAGTTTGCTGCTTTGTTATCAATTTACTGTTGTTATAAACTTATCAGTTCTGAAAATTATTGAATCAAATTCTCTGAAAGCTAAAATTGAAATTTCAAAGTTTTAATACATTTTTTGCTATTTCTTGAAGTATTTTTTAGCCATTTTTGGCAGTTTTATTTTGCTGATCTGTCACTGTTTCATTGCTGAAATAAAAATATCAGATTTGAAGTTTCTCTTAATCAAGCCCTAAAAATTTATTTTTCTTCAAGTTCAATAATTATTTTATTTTTAGTGATTTTGGGCATTGGTGTCGGTATCGTTTGTTTGTTGATCTATGGTTGAAATTATTGCTGCAATTAATACTTCAGATCTGAAATCTTGCTGAAAAATATATCCTAAGAGACTAACATTCCTATTTTTTAAGAAAACCAAATTATTTGGAAATTGACATATTTTTGTGATCACTGGTTTTAATGCTTGATAATTATTGAGATCAACTATTGTTTAAAAGGAAAATTAACTCTAAGCATTGTTTTATTTACTTGAATTATTGGATATTTATTGAATATTTAAGTTTGAGAAAATTTTCAGGTAATTGTGAGCAGTGTTTTTGAGCACTCTATTCGTGGACTTGTGACAAATTGTATATCTTTCAATTGGGTATCTTGAGCATCTGTTAAATCGGAATCTTTTATTAAAGTACTTAATGGTTGAATCAGATAATTTGTAATCTAAGTACTTTGAACTTTTAACACCAACTCTCATCTTCGAAGCTTGCTTCATCTCACTTCATCTTCTAATCATTCTTTTTGCATTCCACATTTTAAGTTAGCATTGCATAATTAAAATTTACTTCTAAGCATAAGCTTGGTCGATAATCTTTGCTCGAGAAGCCTGGTTTTAGTAGTACTTAAAACGATGACCTTGCAGTCATCAGAGCCACAACTCTCTGTAGCGCTGAAAGCATCGGGTATGTTAGATTTTCAGGAGAGGTATCGTTAATCACACCTTAGTGTGCTTCTTCTTAACTTCTCTCAGCCACTTACTATGAAATCATGTTCAATATAGAAAGGATCGAAGTGTATGAACTTAGAATAGACATTTAATTAAAATTAATCAAGATTCCTGCATTTCACATTAGTCTTAGGATCTGAATTGCATATAGGATACTTATTCATTGAAGCAGTAGTTTCTCTTCAAGTACTTGGTGCTAAATTCTTAGCGAGATAGTTGACTCCATAAGACACTGGTATCAACCATTCAAATTTAATCGAATCCTTTAATCTTGCTAGATCTCTTACAAGTATTTGGTCGTTTAACTGTGTCTTCCAAACTGGTTGGTTCCCAACTAGTTCTCCTTCATTCCATTTCCATAGGGTCTACACCCCTTAGTCTGCTGCCGGAAGACAACTTAAATAGAGAGATTGGGGATCAAGGTGACAACCCCCGATTTGAGCCGTTGTCGCGGTGCCTAGACATTTTGTGTGACAAGAAGTTGTACAAATCAATTAGATGAGGAGAGAGAAGAATGTGTGAGATGATATGATGCCAAATGAGGTTGGAGTTCTCTCTTATTTATACAAATCGTTGAGGGGGAAGTTACATGTCTCTTAGGCTTCATGAGCCTACGTGATGATGTGGCTGACCTTGACAATTTGCACATGTGAGGGCATAAATTCAAAAACACATTTATGCTTATCCAAATTTAATGATCTTTAGGTCGATTTTGGTCCTCTCGAAAAGAGGAATTCAATGCAATAATCAGCTCCATCAAATGAGCTGTCTAAAGTAGAATTTGGCCCCAGTTGCCAATTTTAACATTGTCTCTAAAATAGACGAAACTACTTCTTGCCATTGCCTTGGTCATGATATCTGCTGTCTGCTCCTTTGTTGGAATGTACGATAACTTCACTATCCCTTTCTGCACACAATGTTCTTGATATGCTTGGAGCGATCATGAAACAATGGATTCTCAGAGAGCTTAATGCAACTTTGATTATCACAATGTATCACAGTTGGCTCCATCCCCTGTCTGAAAAGTCCCAGAAGCAACTTCCTCATCCATATAGCCTCACATGCTGCCAAACTAGCAGCCATGTACTCGGCCTCTATTGAACTGAGTGTAATTGACCTCTGCTTCTTGCTAAACCAAGAAACAATTGCCAACCCAATGTTAGAGACGCAACCTGAAGTACTCTTCCGATTTGTGGAGCACCCTGCCCAATCTACATTTGTGAAGCACTGAAGCCTCACTCCGTCAACTTGTTTGTACCACATTCCATCATCCACTGTGCCTCTAAGATACCTCAAAACATGCTTCACAACAACCCAATGAACTCTGGTCAATTCCATTATGAACTAATTCAGTTGATTTATTGCAAAACAAAAATCAGGTCATGTGTTGACCAAGTATATTAATGACCTGATGAGTTGCTTATATACTGTAGCATCTACTAGCTTTGTTCTACTAGCATCCACCTACCTCCAGTTTGTGACTAGAGGCGTGGCCACGAGCTTGCAATCTTGGATATGAAACCTCCTGAGAATCTCTTGCGTTTACTTGCCTTGTCCCAAGAAGAGCTCACCATCACCTTGCCAAACCTCCAATCCAAGGAAATAATGCATAAGCCCTATATCTTTCATTTAAAGCTCCCTTGCAAGGTTTGCCTTGCAATCCTGAATCAGGCTATTTGCTCCAGTTAGTATAAGATCGTCAACCTAGAGCACTAGAATGAGAAAAAGCCCTCCAACCATGATGTAGTACAGGTTGGGATCCACCTTACTCTTAGTGAAGCCCAATTCTCAAAGGTAGCTGTCAATACGAGTGTACCATGCTCTTAGAGCGTGCTTGAGCCCATAAAGAGCTCTCTTCAACTTGCATGCATGTGTGTCTCTGTTGAACTGCTCAAACCCCTCTGGATGCTCCATACAGATCTCCTCAACCACTCCGTTGAGGAATGTTGTCTTCATGTCCATTTGGTGGATCTTCCACCCCATCTGGGTTGTAAGTGCCAAAATTGTCTTGATCAATGAATACCGTGCTACTGAGGCAAAGGTCTCATCATAGTCTGTGCTCTCAATTTGTGTGAAGCCCTTTGCCACAAACTTGGCCTTATACTTCTCCACACTCCCATCTACACCATGTTTCATCTTGTACACCCAGCGCGAGCCCACTACTGATTTGCCCTCTAGTCATGGCATAATCTCCTAGACATCGTTCTTCATGATGGAGGAATATTCCTTCACCATGGCATCCTGCCAAACCTGCTGAGAGGCTGTCTCCTCATAATAAGAAGGCTCTGTGTCCAACAACTCTGTCGTCAATGCCATATATCCAGTGTACCTCTGTGGTTGCTTGCTCTACTTGAACATAGAGCTAGGAGCCTCAACATGATCCTGGGCCTCTCGAATCAACTTGTTGTTAATTATAGGGCTAGATTATTCTCTGTTGTAGATAATTGCATTTTCAAAACTTTTCATCATTTACACATTTCATTCACCCCATTACATCTTATCATCATAGCAATTATGTAGAGAGAACAATAGCATCAATAATGTAACGAAACATTAAGGAACAACAAAAGAAAAACATACTCAATAGAGACACTAGGAGTTAGGTAAGAGGCCAGGGAAAAACCCCACAAGGGGGAAAGCCCAACCAAATAATTCTTCTTGGATATTCATTAATTGTTCAGTTGAGATACAAAGTACATCCACAATGAGATACATCAATACATCATGCCTCCTAGGGCCAATCCAAGTCAATTCACAACTTCGATTGTGAACTGATTTTCGAAAACCAAATGAGTCTAAGAAGGCTTCTGCCATATCATTGTAGCAAAAACTGTCATATATCCATTTTCACATACTGCCACTGTCATGTTGCTTTGAGGTCAAGATCATCATTAAGTTCCATCCTTATTGACTGTCATATCATGATCATTTTCATATCCAAGGGAACTGCCATATTAACTTGTCATGAGACTACCATCCATAGCTACCTTCACTTGTCATAAACACACTAATATATATGTACCAAAGGCTGCTGTCATATTAGAGATGCATCTAACTCACTATCATGTCTTCAAACCACTGTCATATAGGTCACACTCATATTATCTTGTAATATATATTACTCTCTCTCTCTCTCTCACACACACACACACACACACACACACACATTTATCATTGTCTCTTGTTGGACCTATCACTATCTTACGGAACATAAGGATCATAGTTTTACATTGTATTTATCACAATCTTATTGAATGTCTATATATCATATTGGGAGCCATCAAAGCTACAAGATGCGAGCCATATCATATAGTAAAAGTATACGTACCATAACATAAGGTGTGTGGGCCCTAAAGGTGCGCAAACCACAACTTTAAGTATGCGAACCTTAATATAGATGAGCCATATCATAGAGACAAGCCATTGATGGTAGTGAGCCACAAAAGTATTGAAAGCAAGTCAATGCCACTAAATAAACGATGCTACTGTACATAATTATTACCACTGTATTATTGTATATAAATAATGTCGATGCCACTAAAAAGGTCAATGCCGATGCCGCTATAAAGGTTAATGTCGATGCCACTGTAATGGTTAATGTCGATGCCACTGTAATGGTCAATGTCGATGCCACTGTAATATCGATGCATCGTAAAGGTCAATGGTGATGCCACTATGTGAAGTGCGAGCCATACTTGTGAAGAATGCGGACCACTGTAAGAATGTTGGCCATACTAAATTGAGTGCATAATGATATTCGAGCCATACTATACACAATAATCATATGCGAGCCATACTTTAAGTGATGCGAGACACACAAGAGTATAATTGAGGCAAGCACTACAGAACGGGCCACAAAATATAGTGATCCATAGAGTGCGAATACAAAAATTAGAGATACGAATAATTGTTTGTTGAATGCGAACCATAGAGAAAAAGTCGAGCCATAGATCCATATGAGATACATAGATATAGACTATGAGCCATCACAAAGATTCATTGCATGCCTCAGGTAAATTACAAAAGTGAGCTACAGTGTGAGCCTTTGTCATTCAAGCTGCTTTACAAACCGCAAAGGATGTCTGCCAGAAAATCAAACCAAAGTTGGATGTGCGAGCCACTCTGAGTGAGCTACATAATCGCAACCTCAGAGAAGACCGAATTCATATTCCAAATGGACAAGGATTATCTCAAATATATAGTTGTTTCTAAATATGAAGGGTCACGACTTATTGAAATGAAGCCAACATGAGAACTTGGAGGGAAATATATTTAAATTTCTTTTTCAAATATATTTTTCAATTACTTGTCCTAATTGAATCGAGCCACATTGAATTGGGGCTCAATGGGCTCTCCTTTTGGGGTAGGAGGGTTTCCCAAGGGAAATTCATCCCAAAGCTGCCCAATTTTCAATACTCCCTCTCAGCTAGGGAGGAATTTCCATTCACATCATAAGTCTCATCTCGGATAACATGTCTCAACACAAGAAGGCAAGTAGCTGCATCATCGGTCTTGTCTCATAGAAGAAGAATAATCCACAATCAATGGTCAAGGAGATCGATCCTCCAAACCATACTAGTTTCTAAGTCAAATCTCATGACCTCCATCTCATCATATCTTGTCTTGACTTGGTTCCTTTGATCATCAGTTGAACATTGATGTCTCTATCTAAAGAAGAATAATCATCATATGAGAGATCCGACTTCCACCCTATATCCAAGGATAATAGGCACGATACAACTTACCATGAGGTAAGGATCACAAGTCTCCTATTGTATGCTAATCTTCGCACCTTGACCCTCAAGAGTCAAGTGGTAGAACACCTGCATCCCTTGAGTAGGATACCACTTACCATAAATGGTAAGGATCACAACTATCTCATGTCTCCTCACCCGTTGACCATATAGGTGGCAATCCCAACAAGCCCAACTTGTGGGTAGTATGCATACTGAGATACACTCTGCCACATCCATTGGTGACAATAGACAAGATACTACTTACCATGAAAGGTAAGGATCACAACTATCCCATTGTCAGACAATAGCCATGATACTACTTACCATGAAAAGCAAGGATCACAACTATCTTATTGCCTAGAGATCCCTCAACCCCAAGAGCTCTCCGTCTCCATTCCTCTCCTTGGGAGCTCAAACAGGGGGGGAGAGTATAACTCAGTGTTCTCAGTCAACCATGACCCCTTCCTCTCATTAGTGCCTCACTAGGCTTGCCACTGTTAGTCCTTGCCATAGTGCATAACATCGAGAGAAAATCCGGTCAACCACAAGCTTACATGTTGCAACACAAGGATCCAATTGTTTGCCTGCTCATCAATCAAAATGTGATGGAGTTTCATTGCTCCTTTCTGTACCATATCTCAGATATAGTGATATCTAATCTCAGTGTGCTTGAACCTGTCATGAAACACAAGATTTTCTGCATGTCAAATCCCACAATATTTTATATGAATATCATAGTTGTGTCCAACATATGCTCAAACAACTTTTCTAAAGAGCTTTCTCAACCAAACTGTTTTGCAGCCAGTCATGCTAGTAATAATGCACACTGCCTCTCAAAGAAACAAGGTTGTATGTTAGGAAATCATTTAGGAAACCAGGGCAGACCTTAGGCAGTACTCAGATGTGCTCTTCCAATCAACAACATTATCAACATCATTGTATCCATAAATTCTCAAGTATTCAACAATGTGTCTCAGTCCATGTAGATACGTACATATTCAACAACAACCCAGTATACATATCCAGGTTCTATCTGGCTCAAGAATTCATCTGACTGTTTGCTCATCATCAGATCTGAATCTTAAGAGGAGTCACTCTTCTACTACTTCAGTGTAATCCATCAAGCATACTTCCCTTAATAAGGAAGTCCTCATCATCTTTCTGTTATACTTCTAATCTCAAGAAGTGGATCATCTTGGTTTCAAGAGTCAACTCCCTCTGGCATTGAGTGTTGAGATGATCTTTGATCCCGTCAAAAATAAACTGTTAGCATACATGAAACCAAATACCAAAGACATACCTTCAACCTTGAAGAGAGGTTAGAGTCCGCATCAAGTGATCATTAATCATGCCAAGCCCTAGGGATCTTGCCTGAGTCCTTTTGAGACTTTTCTAGGGAACTTGCCTGAGTCCTTATGAGACTTTCCTTCAATCTGAAATCATAAGTCTCCTTCTTATATACCCCAAATCCTTGAGGTAAATCCAAGCATGCTTCTTTCGTAAGCTCATCATGGAGGAAACTTCACGCAACACATCAAGCAACAGGAGCCAAGATCTCATCATAACCTTCTTTCTCCAAGAGCATACTTCTTACCATATCATGGAAGCATCGAACACTGCTAAATCTTAGTAATCAAGAATGGTCCTTGTATGAAGGACATATTGCTCTCAGCATCATATCAGACTGTTGCACTCAATCTACTCCCTCTGAATAGGAAGCTTCTTCAATCATAGTTATCAACCAAGGAGACTGCAACCCTTTCTTTGAGGTCTTGAGCTCTTGTTCATCTTTTAAGCACTACTCTAATCATGGGATGGCTTTGCATCTTTCTTGATCTCGATATTGGGGACTTGGTCCTCACATCCTTCTAAAGTACTTGTTGATCCCAAAACATGAGCAAGAGCAATAATGTCAAAGTAAATAATCATAATGAAAGTGTAGTTGTTGATGAGGCAAGACTATCTTTTTTTTCTATATGTGAGAGTGGCTCCTCTATTTTCCTGCTCCATCTATCTCTTAGAGCTAACTTTCCTTGCAATAGTTTTACATCTTGATGATCCTCATGATGGATCACATCCTTATCCAAGAAGTTAGTGAAACAAATAAAATACTCATGCAAGAAGAATTAATAATCAAAATCAAGAATAGTGACACAAGGAAATGACATTAGTCTTGAAGATACTTATATTTAACGTAAATTAGAGGAGGCTCACTTTTCTTCATTTACACTTTCATTCACCCCATTACATCTTATCATCATTAGCAATTATGTAGAGAGAACAATAACATCAGTAATGTAGAGGAGTATTAAGGAACAATAAAAGAAAAACATACACAATAGAGACACCAGGAGTTAGGTCAGAGACCTGGGCTAAACCCCACAAGGGGGAAAACCGAACCAAATTCTTCTTCTTAGATATTCATCAATCGTTCAACCGAGATACAAAGTACATCCATAATGAGCTACATCAATACATCAGGCCTCCTAGGGCCAATCCAAGTCAGTTCACAACTTCTATTGTGAACTGACTTCTGATAACCAAATTAGTCCAAGAAGGCTTCTTCTACCAACTACCACTGTCATGTTGCTTTGAGGTCAAGATCATCATTAAGTTCCAACCATATTGACTATCATATCATGGTCAATTTCATATGCAAGGGAACTGCCATATTAACTGTCATGAGACTGCCATCCATGGCTACCTTCACTTGTCATAAACACTAATATATATGTACGAAAGGCTGCTGTCATATTAGAGATGCATCTAACTCACTATCATGTCTTCAAACCACTGTCATATAGGTCACACTCATATTATCATGTCATACATCAAAGCCATCATAGTTACTTTCCTAATCAAGTTTACTGATATGTCTTCAAGTCAAGGTCATTGTAGTATATATTTCTCTCTCTCTCTCTCTCTCTCTCTATATATATATATATATATATATATATATATATATATCACTGTCTCTTGTTGGACCTATCATTGTCTTACTGAATATAAGGATCAAAGTTTTACATTGTGTTTATCACAGTCTCATTGAATGTCCATATATCATATTGTGAGCTTTCAAAGCTACAAGATGTGAGGCATATCATATAGCAAAAGTATATGTATCGTAACATAAGGTGTGTGGGCCCTAAAGGTGCACGAACCATAACTTGAAGTATGCAAACCTTAATATAGATGAACCATATCATAGAGACAAGCGATTGATGATAGTGTGCCACAAAATTATTAAAAGCGAGTCAATGACACTGTACATAATTGATAGCACTGTAATACTGTATATAAATGTAATATCCCGGAAGGGAAATAGACAGCAATACAAGCATACGACAATATAGAAAATGCCAGAAATAGAACATAAAGAACATACTCATAAAAATGCCGGGAATGCTAAGTCGTTTTATTAATCTGAGAATATAATGAAATACAATGGATAATTAGAATGACAGCACCTATTCTTGCTCAAAGCAAGTGAAGAACCCCTACCGAGAAAAAGGCAGGAAATACATTTTGCTACAAGAAAACGCGTCCCCGGTACTGAAAAGCTGGTAAAAGCTGTACAACTGCTTTGGAATGGTGAAACAGGGGGCAGTCCCCTTCTTGGGAATGAGCTGAAAATGCAGAGGTACTGTTTTCCCAGGACAAAACCCAAAAACCGTATCAAGAACGGTCAGCCTCCGAAAATCACCAAAGAACCCTCCTCAAGGAATTACACTGCCTTTGCAAGGCTCAGCGTAGATGCCAAATGATAATAGCGGTGACAGTGCCTCAAACTCCTCAGGAAACCTCCTCCTGGCAAAGACTGATCCTCCACACCGGATATCAACTGAAACTCCTGCAGAAAATCCCGCAACGGAACACCTCCAACTAGAACTGCGTCCTCTCTCCCAAAGACTGCGTAGTCACAAGAGAAGCCCAGCTCCTCAGCCAAACAACCAACCAAATCTCCCGCTAATGACTGAAGGAAAAACCTTGCCCGAGCAGGCACTCGAAGTCCCTCGGGGCTAAGGGCGAGATCTCCGACCGGAGACACTCAACGCACTAAACAGTGCTGCAGACAGGCTAAACAGCCAGCGTGCTCAAGAAGACAAAATGTCTAGCTCCAATATCATCAACAACAAGAATAACAAATGAGAAGGCTCTCCCACCTTTTATAACGCTGGCCTCTCTCCAAAACCCTAACGTGGTCTCCCTCTCTACGTGGTGTTGGACCCCCATGGCTCCCCATAAGTTATAACGTTGTGCTACTAGGGAGATACTTTATTTTACTTAAGTGAGTTAGACCCCTCTTCTCACTTTTATTTATTAATAAACTATAGTCGGCAAAACTATACAAAAATCGAATATTCCAATTAGCTGTTGCTAATTAGGAATATTACAATAAATAATGTCGATGCCACTAAAAAGGTCAATGCCAATGCCACTGTAAAGGTCAATGTCGATGCCACTATAATGGTTAAAGCTGATGCCACTGTAAAGGTGAATGCCAATGCCACTGTAATGGTTAATGCTGATACCATTGTAAGGTCAATGCCGATGCCATTGTAATGTCGATGCACTGTAAAGGTCAATGCTGATGCCATTGTGCGAAGTATGGGCCATACTTGTGAAGAATGCGGGCCACTGTTTGAATTGTGGCCATACCAAATTGAGTACGTAATGATATTCTAGCCATATTATTCACAATAAGCATATGTGAGCCATCCTTTAAGTGATGTGAGACATAGAAGAGTGTAATAGTGATCCATAGAGTGTGAGTACTAAAAGTTAGAGATAAGAACCATTGTTTGTTGAATGCGAACCATAGAGAAAAAGTCGAGTTGCAAATCCATATGAGACACACAGATACAGAGTACGGCCATCACAAAGATTCATTGTGTGGCTCAGGTAAATTACAAGAGCGAGCTACAGTGTGAGCCCTTGTCATTCAAGCTACTTTACAAACTGTAGGGAATGTTTGCCAGAAAATCGAACCATAATAGGATGTGCGAGCCACTCTAATACGAAGGGTCAGGACTTACTGAAATGAAGCCGATAATGAGAACTTGGAGGGAAATATATTTAAATTTCTCTTTCAAATATATATTTAAATTGCTTGCCCTAATTGAATCGAGCCGCATTGAATTGGGGCTCAATGGGATTTCCTTTTGGGGCAAGAGGGTTTCCAAAGGGAAATTAATCCCGAAGTTGCCCAATTTTCAACACCTGTAAGCCCGCTTGGCTTTGTTCCTCCTCATGCCAGGAGTCTCTAACTGAGTAGCTGCTTGCTCTCGTTGTGGTCTCTCCTCCTCATCATCCTGTTGTGTGGCCCTCTTGCCACTTGGCTGAGACTCAAACTTTGATCCTGGCTAAGGCTCCTCCTTGGGAGCGAGTAGCTCCTCCTCAGGTACTCTAACCTGCTCTTGCTCTAAGGACTCCCTCAGAGCTCTGTCCTCCTCAAACCTCATGTCTTGCCTAATAACTATATTTTTGAGTGATGGAATATACACCCTATACGCTTGAAATGTCTCACTATAACCCATGAAAATGCCTGTCTCTGCTGTGGGCTCCAACTTCTTTTGGCTATCTTTGGACACATGGTAGTAAACTTTTGTGCCAAAGATACGAAGTGTGAAACATCAGGCTTCTTGCCTATGAAAGCCTCCTCGGGTGTAACTCGTCCAAGAACCCGGTGTGGACTCGTGTTCTGTAGAAATAATGCAATGTTACATGCCTCTGCCCACGAGAACGTAGGCATCCTTGATCATGTAGCATGGCCTTGGTCGCTCCAACTATGCTGCGGTTCTTCCTCAGCCACCCCATTCTGCTGAGGGTTATGGGTTGTTGTCAGCTCCCTCTTAATGCCCTCCTTTGCACATACGTCCTTGAAGGCATTGGAGACATATTCCTCGCCATTTTCACTTCTCAATGCTTTGATCTTCTTCCTAGTCTAGTTTTCTTCCAAGACCTTAAACTCTATGAACTTGGAGAAGACCTCCTCCTTCTTCTTCATAAGGAAGATCCAAGTTTTCTAAGAATAATAATCTATGAAAGCAACATAATACCTATGTCTCGTAAGAGACGGAGAAGAGAAGGACCCACATACGTCTGAATGTTCCAGCTCCAAAATCCCTTTGGCTATACTGTCTCGGCCCTGAAAAGATGACTTCGCATACTTGCTAAGTGTGCACCCCTTGCACACATCACGCTGATCTAAACTGCATGCGGGTAGTCCTATGGCTATCTGCTGAAGAATCTTCAACGCTTCATGATGCAAGTGTCCCATGAGCATGTGCCAAATTTCTCCCACGTCTTTCTCTGCTCACTTCTTGCCTTGCTACTCAAGGCTATGCATGTCTCAACCTACAACTTGTAGAGATTCTTCATCCTCACACCTATCCGCTTCACTGATCCAGAAGCTAGGTGCTTGAGGTAAGCCTCACTTGTACTGAAGATGACATCATAACCTTTGTACTCTAGGGTTGCCACTGAAACAAGGTTCTTCTTCAGGCTTGGAACACAGAGGACATCTTTGAGATGGAGAGAGCTCCCAGATTCCCTCTCAAAGCTGACAGTACCAACTCCCCTAGTTGCGTACTTGCCATTATCTCCTAGCTCAATATGAACCTGCATGTCCTCCCCCTCTCGCTGGCTGAAATACTCCTTGTTCCTGGTCATATGGAATGATGCTCCGAAATCAATATACCACATGTTGCTGCCTACTGAGCTTGCCGTGCAAGCTATCAATGAGAAGTCTTTCTCGAACTGAGAAGCAAACCCATCTACCTTAGTTGATGCAGTTGCATGATCCTTACTGGACACCTTCTTCCTGTTAGGACACTTACTAGCATAGTGCCGAAACTCATGGAAATGGAAGCACTTGATCTTGCTTAGATCCTTCTTCTTCTTCTTATCGCACTTATGATTGGTCTCAGTCTTATGATGGGATGACGTGTCTCTGTTGAACTGCTCAAACCCCTATGGCTGCTCCATATAAATCTCCTTCTCAACCAACCTGTTGAGGAATGCTGTCTTCATGTCCATCTGGTGGATCTTCCACCCCATCTATGCTGCGAGTGCCATAATCGTCTTGATAGATGAATACCATGCTACTGGGGCAAAAGTCTCATCATAGTCTATGCCCTCAATCTGTGAGAAGCCATTGGCCAGAAACTTGGCCTTATACTTCTCCACACTCCCATTTGCGCCATTCTCCACCTTGTACACCCAGTGTGAGCCTACTACTGATTTTCCCTCTGGTCATGGCACAATCTCCATGACATTGTTCTTCATGATGGGGGAATATTCCTCTACCATGGCATCCTTCCAAACCTGTCGAGAGGCTGCCTCCTCATAACAAGAAGACTTTGTGTCCACCAGCTTTATTATCAGTGCCATATAACTTGTATACCTCTGTGGCTGCTTGCTCTGCTTGAACATAGACCTAGGAGCCTCAGCATGATCCTACGTCGCCGGAATCAACCTGTCAACCCACTTGGCTCTCTTCTTCCCTATGCCAGGAGTCTCTAATTGAGTAGTTTCCTGCTCTCATCCTGGTCTCTCCTCTTCATCATCTTGCTGTGCAGCCCTCAATCTGTTATCTTGGCTGAAGCTCCTCCTTGGGAGCAAGTAGCTCCTCCTCAGGTATTCCAACCCGCTCTTGCTCCAAGGAGTCTCTCAGAGCCTTGTTCTCCTCCAACCTCATGTCCCACCTGATAACTGTCTTCTTGAGTGATGGAATATACACCCTGTATGCCTGAGATGTCTCACTGTAACCCACGAAAATGCCCATCTCTGTGGTGGGCTCCAACTTCTTCCTACTATATTTGGACACATGGTAGTAAACTTTTGTGCCAAAGATACGAAAGACGAAAGTGTGAAACATTAGGCTTCTTGCCTGTGAAAGCCTCTTCTGGTGTAACTCGTCTAACCACCCTGTGTGGACTCTTGTTCTGCAGAAGTACTGCAATGTTGCTTGCCTCTGACCACAAGAACATAGGCAGTTACTGGTGATGCAACATGGCCTTGGCCACCCCAACTATACTGTGGTTCTTTCCCTTAGCCACGACATTCTGCTGAGGGTTATGGGGTGTTGTCAGCTCTCTCCTAATGCTCTCATTGGCACACAAGGCCTTGAAGGCATTGGAGATATATTCCCCGCCATTGTTACTCCTCACTACTTTGATCTTCTTCCCGGCATGGTTTTCTACCAAGGCCTTAAACTCCATGAAGTTGGTTAAGGCCTCATCCTTTTTCTCATAAAAAATATCCAAGTTTTCGGAGAATAATTATCAATGAAAGTAACATAATACCCATGTTTCATAAGTGATGAAGAAGAGAAGAGCCCACATATATCTGAATGCACCAACTCCAAAATCCCTTTGGCTCTGCTGTCACGATCCTGGAAAGATTGCTTGGCATACTTGCCAAGCGTGCACCCCTTGCACACTCCATTCTTGTCAACACTGTACTATCGTAGCCCTGTGGCTATCTGCTGTACGATCTTCAACGCCTCATGATACAAGTGTCCCATGCGTCTGTGCCAAAGTTCTCCTACATCTCTGCTCTGTCCACCTGCTGCTTTGCTGCTCAAGGCTGCACATGTCTCAACTTGCAACTTGTAGAGATTCTTCATCCTCACCTCTATCTGCTTCTTACATCCTTCTTAAGAGCTGGAGGTAAGCCTTACCTCTGCTGAAGATGACATCATAACCCTTGTCCTCTAGGGTTTCCACTGAAACGAGGTTCTTCTTCAAGCCTAGAACATAGAGAAAATCTTTGAGATGGAGAGAGCTCCTAGTCTCCCTCTCAAAGCTGACAATACCAACTCCCCTAGTTGTGCACTTGCCATTATCTCCCAGCTCAATATGAACTTGCGTGTCCTCTTCCTCCAGCTGGTTGAAATACTCCCTGTTCCCAGTCATATGGAAGGATGCTCCGGAATCAATATACCACGTGCTGCTCCCTACTGAGCTTGCCATGCAAGCTATCAATGAGAAGTCTTTCTCAAACTGAGAAGCAAACCCATCTACCTCAACTAATGCAGCCACATGTGTCATGATCCTTACCAGACCCCTTCCTATTGGGACACTTGGTAGCATACTGCCCAAACTCATGGCAGTGGAAGCAATTGATCTTGCTTAGATCCATCTTCTTCTTCTCGCCCTTAGCTTTGCTGCCTTTGCCTGCTAGGAAAAAGTTCTCCTTGTCCTCTGTCTTCACTAATCTACCATCTCTCGTCTCTCTCCGGATTTCTTCTTGAACACAATCACTCCAAAACCTTTCCCAATTGGGAAAGTTTTCTCTGCCACTCACTGCATCCTGGAAGCCATACTAAGTCCTATGGAGTCCCCGAAGCGCAAGACTCACAAGGCCTTTTTCTGCTACAATCTCACCCACCCCACCTAGCTCATTCCGAACTGAGTGAGCTTAGAAAGATATGTGATGATGGCCTCTCCTTTGCTCATCCTGATACTTCTTAGCTTCTCCTTGAAAGCTAGCTTCCTGACATCATTGGAACCCTGATACATATCTTAGATGGCTTTAGACATCTCAAACACTGTCTTCTTCCCATGAAGACGAGGAATGATATAGTCCTTGATCCTTCTAGAATGATCCTCCTTGCCTTGGTGTCATTCTTGTTATGCTAGGCCAACTTTTGGGGACCTTGAGGTGGCGCTTGAGCCTGCTTTATAAATTCTAGCACCCCATGATCTTCCAACACTACTGATATTTGCTCATTCCATGAGCAGAAATTAGAGGCTTTATAAATTCTAGTTCTTGAACTGGCATCTTGCTTATCCCAAAAACTGCTTCTTGAAAACTCTGATCTGTGCTCTTTACTAATGATCACGTTGATGTTGGTCTTTATGCTGATCTTTGCTCCGACACCATGTTAATTTTTCCACAAATTTCTGCAAATATTTGGTGAATAACGCAGAAGTAAAAATACAGTCACACAAATTTGCACTTTTGATTTCAGTAGAAAAATTATGATCTGCACCCTGAACCTAGTTTACAAGTTTGCATTTGTTTGTTTAGGTCCAACCCACATGTTTTGACACGCTGATATAAATTTCAGTATGCATTAATTGCAAACATTAAAAGAGTACTTATACTATTTTTCACTTTTCTATAAGCTGAAATTTAACACATAAATTTGTTAAGCATTCAAGCATACGAGACACTTATTTTTGGTCAAGTTGACCCTGGAAAAAACCCCACAACCTCTTGGGGAAAACCGGTCTTCAAAGGAGGATTTTATTGCTTGAGAAATTAAAAATAAGTACATAAAACACAGTGTACTTATCTCCCTTTTTCTGTTGTAGCATTAATTACAAATTCTGGAAATTTGTGCCCACTGAACAATTCAGATTTTCAGCAAATTTAGTGCCCAGAATTTCTGCAATTTATCTCTGCCCAGCTCCTCGAAAAATGTGCCCAAAATTTTCCTCGAATCAGTGCTAAACCTGCCTCAATTTCTGTGCAAACAGGTGACTGAACCTCAAATTTCGTGCCAAACAGTTGCTGAAATCCCCCTCGATTTTCATGCTGCCTGTAGCTGACTCTCCTAAAGTTCGTGCCTTGAATTTCGGGTCTGACAGCAACTGTCTCCTCGAAATTCATGCCCCTGCCTCAAATTTTGTGCCCAGATTCAGCCTAGAAAATAATGCTGCAGACCCTCGAAATTTGTGCTGCTGTCCCTCGAATTTCCTGCAGCCTGTCTCCTTGATTTTTGTGCCTCTTCCCTTGAAAATCATGCTCTAGTACAGCTCCTCTCCTTGGAATTCGAGCCCTCTTTTCTCAGCTGCAATTTCTCTTTGAAGTTTCACCTCTCCTCTCTTCTCCTCATGCTCTCTCAAGTGTGAAGGGAAGAATGAACCTCCCTTTTCCTCTTTTGTCTCCTTGGAAAAGATTGAAAAAAAAACCTATGATCCAATGGTTGAGATCTCATCCTCAAATCTCAAGATGTGTGGTTGAGATCATTTCTCCCAAATGACCCCTTTCATACATTGGCCCATCACTTAAAAGTCTCCTAGTAGCTTTTTCAAGTTGTGTATTTTTTTCTATTTTTCTCATAAAGTGATTTTACACATAAAGTCACTTTATAAAGTACAAGTGACTTTAATATTAGAAAAAATACATGGTACAACACTTTTAAGTACTTTTTCCCCCTTGACATTAATTTAACTCATAAATGTCATTGAGACAAAAGTCCATTAATGTGCTCACTAGGCTAAAAGGGATAAAAGCCTAGTAACACCTCTCCTTGGTACTTTTCCAACACTCCCTCTTCTTGAGGAAGGTGTTGCTCACCACTCCCATCCTGTCTTTGAAGAAAGCATGCTTACCTCTTGGCAACGACTTGGTGAGAATGTCTGCTTCACTGCCCCTCACTGAACCCAGTCTCTGATCAAGTATCTGATCTCTATATGCTTTGACTGATTGTGAGATACTGGATTCTTAGATAGTTTAATACAACTTTGATTGTCACAGTAAATAGTAGTTGGTCTCAGCATTTGACCAAATAAATCATGAAGCATCTTGCGAAACCATAATGCCTCATACCCTTCCTGACTAGCTGCCATGTACTTTGCCTCTGCGCTGCTCAATTACACTAATCTCTGTTTCCTGCTGAACTATGAAACAATTGTCGAGCCCAATGAGAAACAACATGCGAAAGTGCTCTTATGAGTCTGTGCAACCAATCTATCTGACTCCATCACATCTGACATAGTCCAAACCATAATCCATTGTGCCTTGTAAGTACCTCAACACATGTTTTGCAGCCACCCAGTGCACTCTCCTAGGCTCCATCATAAACTGACTACTTCTCAACTTCCTTGATCAATAACTTCCTTTTTAGTTGATTGCTGCAAATAACTAGTGTATTGTCAAAGAGACTTTTGCAAATGTTCAAATTTCATTAACAATAGAAGGTCTATTTTTTAGTTCTGATATCAATGCTTTTTCAACCCAAACTTTGTATAAAATGTTCTACAATTGACACCTTTCTGGGGACATTCTACAACGTGAACCTTTTCAATATTAGCGCTACAGAAAGCACACCATTAATTTCCTTAATCATTCAACAAAATGGAACTTATAACTGCACTACAACAACTGAGTCTTTAAACAAAATTGTGGGACCCAACTACTTACCATAATATATATATATATATATATATATATATATATATATATATATACTAAGTCACCTGATACGGGAATATGGGGATACGAGGATTCGAGAATCGGATTCGGGATACAGTGACCCTCGGAACAGGTTACTTTTGGGATACGATACGTTATATATTATTTTATTAAAATATATATATATATATATTAAAAATTAGATATTTTTTACACAAATTCATACAAATTCATTGATTCAAACATAGATTTAAGATCATAGATACTCATACATGATACATTGATACATCATACAATTGTCAAATTTACTCAGAAAGACAAGATAGTAAGATGCTGTAGTTTTCTCATTAAGTCATCAGAATCAAAATGTGTTACAGAAGTACACTGCCAATGGCAAATAGAAATAGAAAATACAAAAAAACTACAGTCTACAAGACTACAAGCCTGAAGCCTCAATGAGTCAGAGTCAATGAGTCATCAATCCTCATCATCATAATCAACATCACTGCCCTCATCCCGATCGTCATGCTCACCACTGCTCTCCTCTGGCTCTGATGCATCCTCCTCCTCTGTCATCTCTGCATCTGCTGGTCTGGAGGATGACGTCTCTACTCCATCATCAAATGTGACAGGCTCTAGCACTGGTGCATTGAGATCCAAGTTGGCCAATGCCAACTCAACACTGCTGTCCAGACCCATATCATTAGGAAAGACATCCCACGTCTTTGTCTTTCCCTTCAACCAATCCTCCCTTTGCTTGTAGATGAGACGAAGGTTGGTGTACACATACACCATTGTCTCTGCCCTGGACTGCTCAAGCCTGCTCTTCTTCACACTATACAAATTCCCATATGTGCTCCAATTCCTCTCACAACAAGAGGATGAAGTCTCCTGAGAGAGGACCCTCATGGCTAACTGCTGTAGAGGAGGGCTTGTTGCCCCATGAGTTGCCTACCAAAAATAGGGCTTCTTAGCCCTCCTGTCTCGAATCACATCATAGCCTGCAAATTGCCCAGTGCCAGTGGAAAACTCTGCAAAGGCATCCTACACCTCATCAAGGGATGCCCTCCCCTGAAAAATCCTCCTCAATGCATCTTTCCTCCCTCGTGAGATTTCACCATCCATGTGAGGAGGGAATCTGCTGGAAGGTCCACCATTCAGTCACTCATGGCTGTAGTATTTTGGGTTCAAGGAGTGAGCCAAACAATGTAAAGGTGTGCAATTCTTGTCCTATCTGCTGACCAGAATATCCTGTATGCCGGTGAAGAAGGCCTCTGGTGATGTCTCACACTCTGGGCACTGACTCTGTAAAACAATGGTCCTCACAGACTCAATCATGGAATCCCATCCCTCATAAACTTCTCCTAGGATGGGTTGGTCTGTATCTGCAAATCGGAGCAAGGAAATGATAGGCTCCATGATCTGAATAACTAGATCTATCTTCTCCCATCGTAGATCATCCAACACTGTGTCCTTCACTTTCTTTGAGGCTGCTTGATCCGTCTTTCTCCAAAAAGACCAAAACTCTGAAATAACCATGGCCCCAAGAGCGGTCTTGACCTCCCTCAACCTCTTCAACATGATGAATGAAGAGGCAAACCGTGTATCTGCGATCTTCAACAATGATAGATTGCTGTACTCCTTGTAGATAGTGAGGGCATTTGTATGGTTTTGTACAAAGTTGCGGATATGCCGTGCATCCTCAATAATGGCTCCAATCTAAAGCACATCAGAAGCAATAGATTTCAGTGCCAAGTTCAATGAATGGACAATGCAAGGTGTCAAAAATATTTGTGGATATTTTGCTTCCACAATCATGCCAGTAGCCTTGCAAATAGGTGCATTATTTGTAATGATTTGCACACAAGAATTGACACCTACATCTTCAATAATTTTAATAAATAGCTCACCCATATATTGTGCATCCTTGTACTGTCCAAGTGCATCCACTGATTTCAATAAAACTGGACCATTCAAGGATGACACCATGAAGTTGATGAGTGGGCGGTGTTCTGGATCTGTCCATCCATCAGGAACAATGCTAACCCCAGATGTTGACCATGCTGATTTAATAGGCTCAAGCATTTTGTCCACCTCTTTCTTTGCCTTTGTCAACAATGTGGTTCTGAGCTTCTTTGACCCAGGAGGCACATACCCTGATGGAGCCTCATGATTAAGAGCTCGACACATCTCAATAAATAGAGGTGACCGTGCAACATTAAAGAATATGAAGTTCTGATAGAAAAAAAATGCAATGGTGAGATCAAGCTCTTCCCTCTTCTCTTTTTGAAAAATCTTGTCCATTGGACCAACTACAATTGCCTTTCTCTTTGCTGATTGTCCCCTACTAAAAGTCTCAAAAGGGAACTTGTTGCTGCTTTTCCTTAAGAATGGAAGGGGGTCATCATTCTTGTTTTTTATTTTATTTTTATTTTTTTGGATGCCACATTTGCCTCACCAATATATTGCTCTTTCTCCAATTCCTTCCTCTTTGCCGATTCAATTGTTGTACAACATTTAATGCCACAACTTGGAATACCCAACAAATGAGCTTTTACATGGAAGTATGTGCAAGTGAAATGGCCGTTGCAAAAATTGCATTTCCATGAACAATTTCCTTCTCCCTTTTTTCCTGCCCCTCCCTCTCTTGTCACATATTTCCACAATGGGTATTTGGGGTCAACAGTTTGTTTTCCCTGCACATTTGAAGCTGCTGTTGCAGCTCCACTTCCAATAGATGGAATAATTGTAGACCTTGATGAAACAGGGACAGGAGGGGCATCTCTAATGGGGACATTCTTCCCCTTTCTTTGCCCCTGTCTTGCTGCCTTTGATTGAGCCATGAATACTGTAAAAAATAAACAAAAATAACCAAATATATAAAACATATGCACATGCAAACACTAACAGCAAACTAAATGCAAAATATAGAGGGACAGTGCACTTACTGGATGCTCGAATCTCTTCGAAAGAACTCTCTTTCTCCTTGCTAACCCTTTCTCCTTTCTCACCCTTGCTCCTTGCTCACTTCACAAAATGAAAATGGTGAAAAAGAATGACAAAAATCGGGGTTTTATAAAAAAAAAACCGCACTTTTTTGGACAGCATGTCCGGCCGTACCCGATTCACGGGATACCGCCGTATCTGTACAGGGTACGGTCGGGATTCGCCGTACTTCTATGGATATGGTCGTATCCCGTGAATTAGGTACGAATCTGGTCGAATCGTATCCGATTCACCGGATTTGGGATTCGAAGCCCCTGGGGGACGAATCCGGTTTCTTAGTGTATATATATATATATATATATATATATATATATATATATATATATATGCGTTATTTAAAATTCTTGCAAAACTAAGCCTTGCTTTTATAATAACAACATGGTGAACATGCGACCCAACCTTTATGTGTACACCATTTCAAATAACCAATTAATCGAACTAAGGCTTCGTGTTTGCTTCACGCATATATCAATTATACAAGATTAGATGTATGAACTTATTCAACGATTGCAAAGGTTGAACCATTGCTTTGTTGTAGGTGTCGTTCGCTGAATATCATGAAAAGCCTCACGAATATTGTGTCATACAATTGGTTGTGTTCAAGGCATCGCAACAATTCATACTGACGAGCACCTCATGACGAATTTTAACCGGAGTCAACTCATAGTACGTATTCACTACCCTTGTTCCGCGGTCATCAAACCATCATCATTTAATCGTACTGAAGCGTCAGATTATTCACATGCTAACCAAATTGACTTTGGGACTTCATATTTCTAGCAACAAGCTATGGCATGGCCCATTTGAGCACATTCCACAAGAAGTCAAAATGTAACGAATTTCATGTAACAATGATTAGTTTGATCACACAATGAGGAGAGGCCATTTGTTCACGTGTTTCAATTTTCATGCATAATCAAAGAGCCCTGGTGCAAATACCATGTCACTTTGCAATATGTGACTAGGCTTTAATAACAAATTTCAATATGGCTTGATTTCAACGACTCCATGCGATGGCAACAATCAGTCATATCAAACATAAGGATATGCATGTCAAAGCATCACCAGGAAAAAAAGGTTCATAAAAACAGTTCAATGACTCAACACTGCCAACAAGGGCAGAATCTCCCACCAAAATTGCGATATATTGGCACACTCTTATGCAACTTAGTTTAAAGGATTAGAAAGTTTAATTATTAGCACAATTTGATTAAATTAGTTGAGAGACTAGTGCCTTAATGGAATAAATTACTTGCTTAAAAGGAATTATCTACCAAGTCACCGGATGAACAACTGTTGCTTTAGGATGCACACTATCCTATATGAGGTGCGACACCTGGAAACTAAGTGAAATGCTAGATCTTGGTTTATTTTAAATTAGATGCCTATCTAAATGAGTCCTTTCTCTCAACTATTTCGAAGCTAGTTTCTAGTGTAGGTTGTGAAGAGAAACCCGGGGAAAGAAAACAAAGGCTATATTAACGATACCTTCCCTGGTGTTCTAACCACACGATGCCTCCGATGCTGCAGAGATTGTGGCTTTGATGATTGCAAGATCACTGTGTTAACCACAAAAGAGGGTCTAGGCTTCGCAAGCTGGGTGAGAAAGGTTGTCTTATCTTTCTATCAACCAAGCTTATGCATGGAGGTAATTTAGTTAATGCAAAGACTAGTCCTACAACTTTAGGTGAGATCGTTAAGTGTTTTAAGTACTTAGAGATAATTTATCCAAATGATGTTTGATTAAGGGCAATCAAAGTACTTAACAATGGAAATGACAATCATCATCAAAAGAAAAGTGCTCAATGAACCAGATAGATGGCGCCATTTTTTTTTTCCAAGATCACAATAGACAATTGCTCGTGAAATGACCATAAATATACAAAATCCAATGCTTCTTTCAACAATGCCATTAGATAATGATGAGCTTTAAACAAAATTAGCAACTTCTTAAGATTATTTAGATTGTAACAATAGAATGCCAATGTGCTAATTAGATACAAAAGAGAAAAATTGAATGCCTTATGAACACGATTAGATTACTTCAAGATTACTCTTATCACAATTTTGATGACCGATTAAGTGCTTTAAGAGTGACTTGATTTGCAAGATTATAAATGTAGATGTGAAGCTCACTTGCAAAAGACAATGTTAGTGCGCTTATAACTTTATGGCAATGAAAAGCAATATAACATTTATCCAATAGCCAACCTCTTTAGCAATATGATAGCAATGACAAGTAAGAATATTCTTCAAAGACCAATGTCACAAAAATGCTATCTATCAATGAGAGAAAGAGAGCATTCACCTACAATATATTTTTTTAGAGCAATAAGTCAATCTTATCTGACAATTACCAATTCAATTATCCTTTTAGAGCACTTATGTTTGTCAATGAGAATGCAAACAATGATATGCTTATGCAAGAACTGGGTTACTTGGGAGCGGGAGCGAAAACGCAGAGCAGGAGCGGGAGCGCCATTTTTAGAAGCTTCCGGTCCGAAGCGTTTTCGGGAGCGTTTATATATATATATATATATATTTTATATTTTGATGCATATATGTCAACAAAAACATATAGAATGATGAATTAGACATAAAAAACATAAAAACATAGATTGAATCATATAACATCAATCATCTAGAAGTTATAATCTTCATCAACCATGCCCACGAGTTGGAAGCATACAACATATTGACTCTTGAGTCTCGCAAATCATCAATCTGAAGGTTTCAAACTTTCAAAATTCAATATATAACATTTATCCTCATTGATATATAACATTTATCATCATTGATTTCAAATTTCAATATGTAACATTTATCATCATTGATTCATTGATTTCAAAATTCAATATACATTTATCATCATTGATATATAACATTTATCATCATTGATTCATTGATTTCAAAATTCAATATACATTTATCATCATTGATATATAACATTTATCGTCATTGATTCATTGATTTCAAATTTCAATATATAACATTTATCATCATTGATTCATTGATTTCAAAATTCAATATATAACATTTATCATCATTGATTCATTGATCACCATATAACTTTCATGAAGCATCATATTCATAATTCATAATGACTTGTAAATAGTAAACTTATAAATGCCAACTTCAAAGTTTCACCTTTCAAATTCAAACTTCAAACTTAAATTGTCATTAAATATATGAAATCAGAAAGAGTCAAGTTTCAATTGTTCAACTGTCAACAACAAATAAAAAATACCAGTAAACAACAAATCTATTTTATCTGGCTGGCCCCTTGCCACGCCCACGAGAAATGTCTAATTTTTGTGAGCCACGAGGAAATGTTGGTCTTCTAGTACTCTCGGGAGTACCACGACCACGACTAGAAGGTGGAGGTTGGATCTGCAAAGGTACAATAGTGTGATATCGAGGAGTGGCACTGGTACTGGCACTGGCACTGGCACCCGCACTGCTACTAGTAGATGGTGGGACTGGCCCTGTGTGTGGTGGTGCTGTTGATGCTTCATCATCATCCCTATAAAGTTCTGCTTCCAATTCTTCCAGATGTAACGTGCCATCCTCCAAATTATCATCCTCTGGGTTGTTGTCCCAGACTCTGTATGATTGATCCTCATTTGCCCGATCACAATAATGGCTCAACAACCTCAAGTTATAATGCACATAAACCAAGCTTTCAGCTCGGTTTTCATTCAGCCTGTTTCTTCTCACATTGTGTATAAAGCTATAGGTGCTCCAACACCTCTCTGCAGAAGAAGTGTTCACAACTTGTGAGAGAACTTTTTTAGCCAACTTTGGCAAAATTCCCATGCCGCCATATGCTTCCCACCATGTGAGAGCATCAAATCTGTCCCTGTCTTCCATTGCATGGAAAGAACCAAAGTTAGCAGTGCAACTGAAGTATTTGCCTAATTCAAGTCGCAATCTAGCACACTCTTCCCTGTCGGGTACCAATTTGTCCAATGCCTTCATGTACCCCTCTTGTACCTCTGGATTTGTGTGAGGTTTCACCCTAACCCCACCTCCAGGTGCAGGTTGGCCCAACCAAGATGGAGAGTAATATTTTGGCATAAGGATATATGCCAAAGCATGTAGTGGAACATTGAGTTTATTCCACCGTGCACACACACAGTCATGAATCATAGCATACAAGTTGGGATCATTATCCTTAACAATATCTTTTATTTGCCCCAACATGCTATCCATTTGCTCATAAACCTCTCCAATCACTGGTTTATCAGTATCTGCAAACCGAATCATGTTATAAATGGGCTTGGTAAAATTCAAAATTTCCCTCACACGTGCCCAAAATAGAGGGTCAAGGGCGGTCTCCTCCACATGTTCGAAACCTTGCCTGTCAACTATTGTTGCTGCCCTGTCCTTTAATAGCTGCCAGTGTGGGCTTGATACCATTGCAGCGAATGACTCTCTTACCTTCAAAAGGCGCTTGAAGGTGAGGTAATAGCTAGCAAATATAGTTTTTGTTATCTTCAACAACTCCAATTTGGAGTGAGTACGGAAAAACCCATGGGTATTGCTATGATTTGTAATAAATTTTATCATTTTTTTACCTCTCTTGTACAAGTCACCAAGCCATTTGAATTGAGGTTGTTTGTTTTTGATGATATCATGCATCAAAAGGTTCATTGTGTGAACCAAACACCCAGACCAAAAAATGTTGGGGTATTTATCCTCAATAATTGCTCCTGTTGCCTTACAGTTAGCAACATTATCAGTGATGACCTGTATGACATTGTATGGCCCAGTCTTTTCAATTATATCAAGTAATGGTTCTGCAATGTTAATGCCGGTTTTGAATTTGTCTGAATAATCATATGCTGCTAGGAAGATTGCACCACTAACCGACACCGCCAAAACACTTATCAATGGTTTTCCTTTTACATTGGTCCATCCATCAGAGACAATGGACAACCCATGCTCATTCCACGAACTTGTCATTCTAGCCAAAGAATTGTTTATTTTAGCTTTTTCATGATTAAGACCCACGGTTCTGGCCTTGTCATACCCAGGGCTTTTGTATCCTTTGGGGGCATCATTAATGGCGAAAACCATTTCATGCCAATAAGGTGAGTGAAGAACATTGAATGGCACCCCACATGCATATAGAAACCGGTAAACTTTTGAATCCACATCATTCCTACACCCTTCGTCCAGGTAATCGGATATGGTTTTACGCCTTAATCCAGTGCCACTGCCTACAAAACCACTGGCATGGGTGGAAGTTGAACTTGTTTGTCCATGACGTGTTGGGCCTGAATCAACGAAACCCCTAGATCTTTTAGATGATCTCTGTAGGGCAGCCCCCTCTTCCTTCCTATGTATCTCTCTCTGTGCTGCTGGCACATTAGTACAAACTTTGATTCCAATATTTTTAGTTCCATCCCCTGGCATTATCCCACAAAGGTGCCTTCTCAGACGGGTGTATGAACCATGGTATTGTTTATTGCAATGGGGGCAAATAAATTTAGTGGTTCCACCACCTTTCCCTCCTTCCATTTTCTGAACATATTTCCACAAAGGTGTCTGAGTTTGGTCTCGTTTAGTTGGGGAATCTGTGTCCTCAGGTTCTCCACTCCCCACTTCCTCCTCAGCATAATCCTCCTCCTCTTCAGGATTTTCTTCAAATCCACCATAACCCTCCTCCTCTTCAGGATTTTCTTCAAATCCACCATAACCCTCCTCTTCATCCTCCTCTTCTCTGATTTGCCTCTTTCTTCTACCACTCTCCAACACCATTATCACAAAGAAAGGAACCAACATGAGGAAAATCCCTAGCCATATAGCCATGATGGAAACAAGTTTCAAGTTTCAAGTTTCTAGCCTGCAAAACAAATGGAAAAATGCCAAATGGGAATAGGAAATGCAACATAGGAAAAAAAAAAATCATTTTTTAAGTTTTAAATCCAATAAAATGCAACATTCAAGAAAAATTCAAGTTTTCATTTTTAAACAATTTAACAACCTACAAATTCATCCTAGAAAATACAAAATTGGAATAGAAGGCCTACCTCTTTCTTGCAATCCTCCTGTTGCCTTGCTCCTTGCTCTCCTTGTCTCTTGCTCTCTCTCTCAACAGTGCAACACTCAACAAACGATAAAAACTAAAATGAAACCCCCCCCCTTATAAACAATTCGTTTTTTCACTTAAAAAAATTTGCGCGTGGCGGGAAGTGTTTAAAAAAAAATAAAAAAAATCCGGGGAGCGTTCGGGAGCGAACGCTCCCTGATCGCTTCCGGCGTTTAAAAAACCCTCCGGAAGCGTTTTTTAAACGCCTGAAGCGCTCAGGGAGCGTTCGCTCCCGAGCGCTTCTTGAAACGCTCCCGAAAAGGCAGGGAGCGTTTAAACAGGTTCGGAAACGCGCTCCCGAAAACGCTCCCCTCAGGAAGCATTTTCGGGAGCGCGTTTCCGAGCGTTTCCAAAACACTCCCGCACGGAGCGCGTTTCCGAAACGAGAACGAGGGGGGGTTGAAGCTTCCCCGCAACCCTGTGCAAGAATGCAATGTATGCAAAATGTAATGGATGCAAAGACATGGCAGCCAAGAAGATAATGACTACAACAGTAAGGAAAACACCAAATTTCACTAGAAAACACTTATTCAAGATGCACAAGGATGCGAGGAACAAATGCCAAATGAAAAGAGACGACTGTCAACTACTTTTGACACCACTGTTATGTTTATATCAGACCTTAGATTATTATGACAGTCCTCCAAAAATGATAAGAGATGCCAAGACATGCAAGCCCGGTGAGTGCAAATGATATGCCAATGAGAGAATATGAATGCAAACTACTTATTATGCCACTGTTATGTGATTTTATCACTGCTATAGGTGATTTTAGATGGCTGTAGGTGTTTATATCAGACCTTGAAATCACCCACAGTCCATCAAACTTCACTTATATGCAACACAATGAAGCACAAGACCAATGTTTATTGCCTTAAGTGATTAATTGATGAGATTGGGATTATTTTAGATGTGTTTATGCCCTAAATACACCGCTGTCATTAATGTGCTTCAGAATTCAAACGAAGCTATGATGAGGCAAAGAGGGTTAGAGGGAAAACCAATAGGCCTTATGGCCTTGTTGGTGACTAGAGACTCTTCCAAAGAATTTGTCCACCTACAACCACAATGTTAGCTCCAAAATCGCTGCAAGACAAGATGTTAGAGACCACAAACTAATGCAAACCAACTCAATGATTGAAGAATGACAGAATGAGGGTTATAAGGATATGCTAGGTCTAGAAGAAGGGCAACCAAGGCCAATGATGAGGCTAGAAAGGCCAAAGAAGGGCAATGATAGGCCAAGAAGGGCTAGAGGAGGCCAAGAATGAGAGAAACAAGGCTTAAAGGCCTATGACTAGGGTAGAGAAAGCTCAATAAGGGCAGTGGATCAAGGGATGAGCCCTCCAAGGCTCACGACAAGGCCTCAAAGGTCTGTGGCTTAGGAGAAATGACCTAAAAAAGCCAAGACCTGGGCATAGGAGGCCCCAAAAGGGGCTGCGGCTAGGGATCAAGGCCATTAAAGGGCTACGACTCACTGAAAGAGGACGAAGGGAGCTGCGGCTAGGATAAAGGAGGCCATGACAAGGCTAGAAGAGGTCACGACTAGGGCTTGGAGGCCCTAAAAGAATTTGAAACCCCTTCAAACACAAAAATTTCCACGAAAATTGCAAAATTTACTTCTTCGAAGGCCAATGTCTTCCTTTCTAGGTTGAGCGTTAAGCTTGGAGGGAGGCTAGAGGCTAGATCTTGCCTTCCTAGGCCTAGATCTACCTCAAAACCCCAACAAAAATGCCCAAGAAGGCTAGTCACACTTGGAAGTGAAAACCCTTCAAACCCTAGCCTTAGGGCTAGATCCTCAACAAAAATTTCGATCTCCTTGATGGCTTGAGGATGGACCTGCAAAAAAGAATGAAAGAATTTCCAAAACACCAAATAGATACAAAAAAATTCAAAACCCCCAAAGCCACAAGTGCTACAAAAGAAAACAAGGTTTAGAAATATTTACAATATTTACAAATTGAAATTATTAGCTCTCATTAGCAAATTTAATATTTGTAGCCCAGGATCAAATAAAAGTTTCGAATTTTTTTTAAAAATTTCATGGGTGAATGATTTCAAAATATAGACCAACCAAAACCCTTCTGCAAAATAATTCGTCACAATGAAATCTTAGAGCCCAATCAAGGTGAGCTCTTCCCCACAGTCTGTGAACTTGGAGCCCAAGGGCTAACGTACCTGTAAATCTCTATTAAATCTTAAGATAAATTGTTAGATCATATAGTGAATCACATCACGTAAGATAATTCGTACCAATAGAATGTTTTTATCACCGACAAATAAAATAACAATTAAATATGCATCACAATATAGAAGATGAACGCATAACTAGCACATACCACAGATCAGCAGATGGAAGAACACCATGAATTGAACCTCAAAGTCTTTCTATTACGAGAAAAATGTTTCTAGCAGAGCAGAAGTTCAGTACATATGTTACAAAATCACCTCATCCAAAGATGGGAAATAGAAGCTAGATAGCTTCTTTATATAGAGAAAACCCTTTCAAGTGGAAAATAATGTCTAGTTGGTTTGATCCTCTCGTCAAATTAATCTCGACTGTCGAAAATAACTTGATCTTCTTTTAATTTCCACCATTGAATTTTTATTTTTGAGGAAAAATTCGAATTTATCTTAAAAACTATTTTTTTTAATCCAAAAATTAATATTTTGGATTAATTTCTTCAATAAATTGACTTTGACTTAACCACCAAAGTCCAAGGGCTCAAATTGTCTTAAAATATCCATTTTTCCCTTGGTGGAGGACCCCCAAAAATTGACTTCTTTTTGACCCACCAATTTTTGATTATTTTCCACTTGGAGAGAAATTAATCTCTCTATAATTATTTGACTCAAAATTAATTATTTTTTTGGCTTAGAATATTTATTTAATTTAGCTAGAAAAATTAATGAATGGACTCTAGAGGGGATTAATAATTTTTCCACCATCAAATATTTTAGCCATTGTTTTTGATTGCGAGGTACCATGCACTAAAATATTTTTACATCAAAATAATTATAACGTCAACCCTTAGAAGGGGAAAACACCTTTAGACATAGACCTTCAAGATATTACCCAATTTTGCAAGACAATATGATCTAATATGAAACCAAGTGTGCTTAATAAAATAATCTAGCCATGGTGTTTTGATTATGAGGGACCATGCACTAAAATTATTCCTAAGCACACTTTTTGTTGGAGAAAGGGCACTATAATGCAAGTAGTTGTGTGTAAATTTTGTAGTAAGTATGTGAAATAAGTAATTTGTATTATTGAAAAAATCTGAATGGTGTACAATACCTTCGTGGCGGTTTGCCTATATAGGTAGTTACTGGCCACGAAGGATGAATAGTCATGTCTTTTGACTATTTACCTCTTCATAAATAATAATGTTTTAATAATTACTTGATTAATTATTATCTTAATATTATTTGTGTAATTAATATTTTTATGAATATTTTATTCATAACACTTTTACAATAGACTCGATAAACACTAGGACATTTCTAAGACCTTGTCAACAAATTCCACTCTAGCTTTGGGGTTTAAGTTGGAAGAAAAACTCTGCCAATTAGGCATGTTTACAAAGACACATAATTCGAGGAGGTTAAAAAACTTCCTTGGATGAAATCCTTCGCCAAAATGAGAGGCTTACCTAGGTGTTGTTACATAATTAAATGGTCATACTAGCATCATTTGCAATAAACCCTGCAGAAATTGTGTTTACAATTATGAATGATGTCACTGATGACTTCGGTCTTCTAAAATTTTTCTCCACTTCTTTGTACTCTGCTTTCTCGGATTGTTGACAAAGTGTGGTCAATAATTCCTTTCGCCTTTCATTTTATTTCTTGAGCTTATCTATTTCTGTAATAGTTGTATCCAGTTCCTCTCGCTTTTGGTTGAACACTTTTGAACAAATTCTTCTAATTTCATTTATGCTTCCGCACCTGGAGTTGTAAGAGAGCAACTTCTTTGAGTGTGCGATTTTCCTTCTCTGTGTTCTTCCATTCTTCGAAGGCATTGATTAATGATTTCTCCACGTCCTCTTCTGCTTCTTCTTCATCATCATTGTCAGATTCTTCCACTTGAGAAATTTCCTGATTTGAAACATGGTTATTATCAACACGATCTTGACCAGCATGAAGGTTTTGAATTCTCTCCCAAAGATGTTTGGCAGATGAGCATGGACATATATTGGATTTCACAGAATCTGTAAAGGCACTTAGAATGATACTCATGGCTTTTGAATTGTACTTTCTTGATTCATCAGTGGATGCATCTCTAGTAACAATTGAAAACCATACATTACATCCAATAGCTTACAAATAGGTTTCCATTTTAGCTTTTCCAAAATACAAAGTTTGATTTAGCAAACTGAGGAATTGGACCAACCTGCCTCTCTTCTTCAGCTGTAATAGGTTTTGAAAGTATTTCAATATCAAGAACTTCCTTTTATTCCTTCTAACGCTTGGTGGCTTGCTGTCTAGACTTTCTCATCTTGATTCACTTGAGATCTACCTCCTAGCTGTTAAGCTACAACTGAAGCAACCTACTCTAATACCAATTTTTGGAAATATCGAGGGGGTTGAATCAATATTTCTTATCATTTATTATTTTTAAACTTTGTAGTGCATTAATTATCATTAACATTTCATCAACATAAATCAATAGCATATGAACAATAAACAACACCATTCAACAATGTACAATCATCAAGACGGTAGACAACAAATTTTTAGGTGGAAACCCCTTTCGGGGCAAAAAACACTGAATGTTTCTTAATATTTGTCTTCAAAGATTTACATCAAGTTTTCAACTCCAACTGAAGGAGGCTCCAAGCCCTTGATTTATAGGCTCCAACTTGAAGGGCGCTCCAACGCCCTGATTTACCAACTGCAACAGGGAGGACGCTCCAACACCGTGGTTTACAGGGTCCAACCTGAAGGACACTCCAACACCCTGTTTACAGGGTCCAACCTGAGGAATGATCCAACGCCCTGATTTACCAGCTACCACTGGATGAACGTTTCAATGCCTTGTGCTGGCTCCAACCTGCCCTAACACCACCTTGCCGCCCTGAAGTGTTCTCAGGGTCCAACCTGAAAGAGACTCCACTCTCCTGCCTTTCACCACCCTGCCATCTTGATTAGTTGGTGGACCACATTCCAGAATTTTCAGACTGGATCCACTTGTGCTCAATGTTAATACAAAGAAACTGCTATACATTCTCTATCAATCAATTCTGCCTCTGCTCGATCTGCATGTCCAACCCTAGCTGTCAACATGAATTCTACCCAAGCCCTAACTGGTTGTCGCTGCCACTCGCCACTGCTGCTTCACTTCATTGCTGCCTCTGTCTACTGTCACTGCTGCTGCGCTTCATTACTGCCTTTGTCTATTGACAATTTTCACTGCCACTACTACTGCTATACCAAACTCAACTTTGCCAAGTACCATCATCACTGCTCCCTTCAATGTTGCTGCCATCTCTATCATAGTAGAGACAAGTCATATACCAAGGTCAGTGCCAAGCCAAGGATACTTTCATACATTAGAGGTTTACTGCCATCAAGAGAATGTCTTCTCTGCTGTCATCAAAGTCACTGCTGTGCAATAAGGTCACTGTCATTGTCAAGTATATCATTGTCGTGTCTTCAAGTCACTATCACTGTAAGGTATATCACAGTCACATCTCCAAGTCACTGTAAGTAAATCACTGTCACATCATAATGCCATGCATTACTGCCATGCCTTTGGAAATACTATGCTATGTAACACATTGTTATGAGGATAAAGTTATGTATCACAAACATGCAATATTTCCACTGTTATTCGACATCACCATATGTCACATCCACCTATCACACAGATACAAGGTCACTATTACTGTCATACATCAAGGACACAACAAGGTCACTGTGCACACTATCAAGTAGATCTCTTTTACTATCATTCATTAATGCAAACAAGGTTACTGTGTTGTCATTCACACTATGACATGGATTACTAGGCAAGCATATAACTTGCATGTCACTGTCAAGCATATATCTGTGTAGGGTATAATGTCTCTGTCATTGGATGATGAAATATCACTTCTAGGAAGAATTGCAGTGTGAAATCTCTGTCCCTTGATGGATGGATCACTATTACTGCTTCTCAACTTCCTTGAACAGTAATTGCCTTTGTAGTTGACTGCTGCAAATAACTGGTGTACTGTCAAAGAAACTTTTGCACATGTTGAAATTTCATTAACAGTAGATCGGTTTCTTAGTCTTGATATCAATGCTTCTTCAACCCAAACTTTGTATAAAATGTTCTACAGTTGACACCTTTCTGGGGACATTCTACAAAATGAACCTTTTCAGTAATAGTGCTACAGAAAGCACACCATTAATTTCCTTAATCATTCAACAGAATGGATCTTATAACTGCGCTGCAACAACTGAGTCTCTAAACAAAATTGTGGGACCCAACTACTTACCATTATATATATATATATATATATATATATATATATATATATATATATGCTATTTAAAATTCTTGCAAAACTGAGCCTTGCTTTTATAAAAACAACATGATGAATGTGGGACCCAACCTTTACGTGTACACCATTTCAAATAACCAATTAATTGAATTAAGGCTTCATGTTTGCTTCATGCATATATCGATTATATAGGATTCAATGTCTAAACTTTTTCAATGATTGCAAAGGTCGAACCATTGCTTTGCTGTAGTTGCCGCCGACCGGATATTGTGTCATACAATGGCTTCTGTTCAAGGCATTGCAACAATTCATACTGATGAGCGCTTCATGATGGATTTAACCGGATTCAACTCACAGTACGTATTCACTACCCCTGTTCCACTGTCATCAATCGATCATTATTTAATCTCCCTGAAGCGCCAGATTATTCACAGGATGACCGAATTGACTTTGGGACTTAATGTTTCCAGCTGCAAGCTATGGCATGGATCATTCAAACACTTTCCGCAACAAGTCAAAATGTAACAAATTTCATGCAGCAATGACTAGTTTGATGACACGACGAGGAGAGGCCATCTGCTCATGTGTTTCAATTTTCATTCATAATCAAATAGCCTTGGTGCAAATACCATGTCAAGCTGCGATATGTGACCATGCTTTAACAACAAACTCCATTGTGGCTTGATTTCAACCAGTCCATGCAATGGCAACAATCACTCATATCAAACACAAGGATACACATGTCAAAGCAACACCAGACTAGATAGGTTCATAAAAACAATGCAATGACTCAACACTGCCAACGGGAGCGGAATCTCCCACCAAAATTGCGATCAAATGGCACACTCTTACGCTGGGTTATCAAGTGATGTGAGCCCAAAAAAGTATGCTAATACCGTAGAAGAATTTTAAATTAGTGAGAGCAAGTTGATCCAGAGTATGCACAAGAACCCGACGAAAACCATAACCCAATATTCAAAAATTATACCCAAGACTTTCAGAACTGCCTCTTGCTAGATTTTCTAACCTCCACAGGGCTGCATAGAATATCAGAACACGATCACTTCAAAATGTGCTAGAAAGATGTTTGTTACATGCATACCTATTTGGTGTCTTTATATAATTTTTGATGAACTTTTGGGAGGGTTAGCAGACAAAGGTTTTGGAGGGAAGAGCTCCCTTTTTTTAAAATTTAAATTTTAATTAAATTAAAAACTCCACCAATATAAGATTTGTAATAGATCATCTTTCTCCAAGATTTGAACCTTGATAATTTAATAAAATGTTCTTTTACCCTCCATAGATATTAAAAGGAAGACTTTAATCTTTTCGTTCTTGTGCCACATCATCAACTAATTTGGGGTTTTTGACCATAGGCTGGGTGTATGATCTTTGACTGAACATATCTCTCAAACCATGAGGGTCCACGAAGCGCTCCGCATACCGCTAGAATCAGCTTGACAAGGAGCATCTAATGATGGTGATCTTGAGATTAAATTCACTGATTTTTATCATCAATAACCTCAACAAATGCGGGGCTACTAGGTTTTCCAACCATCCTTCCATTGGAGCTTCTAACTAATGCAATCCAAACAAACATTAAGAGCGTTCAATAACGGATGTTGGCATCAATGACAACACTATTCAACAATTAGTACCCAATCCAAGTCACTACTATCTGATTGTTTTCACAATGCTTGGGGTTGGAATGATGGAAGCATTAAACTCGAAGGACTCCTCAAAACCCACGTACAATATGTAAAAGCTGAGATGATCCAAAAATGAGAGAAGAAGAAAAATAACCACAAGGATTAGCCTTTAAAAACATTATGTTTTATATTTTCTTGACATGGAGGCTGCTTCTTGCAATTTTACCACTGAAAATACAATCTAACTCACCGGAAATTCAAATTGAAATCCATCATACAAAAGTTAAAACCCATGATTTGGGCTGCAACTTGTACAGAAAAATGTAGATTCAATGCATTCCCAAAATAATGAATTGGAAAAATGATCATATTGTTCAATCATCAATGTCCGTGATTGTCAAAACTGAAGCTATATACTTGGATTATCCCTGAAACCTTTCCAAAACATCTCTGAAATCTGCTAAAAGCATCTCTAAAATATGTATGGAACATCCCTAAAATCACTTCTGAATGTCTTGGGAATGACCAGCAAGTCCCTGAGTCCCTGATGAAGTCCCAAACAGTTTGCGGACGTTTCCTAAAGGTCCAAAAGTCCCCAGAACATGGGGTACATGAGTTTTTTTGGTGGGGGGACGGGTCCCCGTGCAACATAGGTTTTTATGCATTCTTGGATTTAATAGATTTTGGTTATTGTCCTATGTCTGCAAAATGTTTTATCATAATGGTATTTTTTTTGTAAATTGGAGAGTCTTAGCATTAATATATTACAAAAACTAGTACAGACATCACTGGCTGTGACCTGCCACCTGGGAAACCAGGACCATAGCAATATTGGACTAACATTGTTTCATCTTCAAAAGTTTGAAAGTTGTTCAAGATAGCTGAAAAACTGAAATATATGCCTAACTAGTCTACTAACATAAGCAAACCAACCATAAAACCGGTGATTTAAGGAGGCAGTTGATGCTCCTCTTTACCAACCAAGATAAACAAAGTGACAGACTGGAGACCCACGCTCCTGCACTGGATAATATTGTTTGTTGCATGGCTCCTCTGGTTCCTCATCCAGCAGTTGGGGTTTGATGGGGTACCCGCAGAAATCTGGAACTGGTCAATGTCTTTCATGGGAATGTTTTCAGCGTCTTCATGGCTGTCGATGGTAATTTCAATATTGAAGGCTTCCCTACACAGAACATCAAACATCTGATCCATTATGGGAAGCTTACGTAAGATAGCCTGTTGCTGGCAACCTTTTTCTCCAACATCCTGAGCAATATTGAGTTTGAAGATCTTTGCATCTTTGGTCCTAAAATAGCCAGATTCCATTTCCTGTTGCTAGCAACTCTTTTCCTCAACAACCTGTGCAATGTGGTTTGTTCATCTATTATAATTCAATGATTTTGAAGAGCTTTGTATCTTTGGTCCTAAAATAGCCAGATTCCAGCAATGTTATCAGAATCGGTGGAACCGGCCAGTCCGACGGTTTGGGCCCAAAACCGGTCCGGTTCGGGCTTCGGAACTGGAATAGGCCAGTTCTGTGTGGTCCGTACGCATGTGGGCCAGCTTAAAATTTTTTCCTTTTTCTTTTGTTTTTTTCTCATTTGGTTGGCCCACTTCTGATTCCCTCCAAGGCCAGCCTATATTGAATATTCAAGCCTTGACCCTAGTATTGCTATGTAATTCATGGTAATGTTAAATTCGTAAGTAAAAATATTTTACTCAAATTTTTAACATTACCATAAAATGACTTAGGATGTTTGAGAGTGGTTCCAACCTCGTTGAATTTCATATGGAGAAGTAGAATTTTTGATCTCACTCAAAATCCAGCGAACTTAACAGTTTTTCGGGATTTTAGGATTGGGGGGTTGCAATGTTTCCATTGGATTTTGTCATGTAAGAGGGTATGGAACGAGTATTCAATCAAGAGCACCAAGCCTTTTATGTACTTTGATGTTAGTGGCATTGTTTGTCAAACTCATCTATCATGACTCTACTAAAAATGTACTCGTCACTCAAACAAAATCTTGACTTGACATGCTACGTTTTTTATATCTTATTTTAATGCTTAGAGGGTGATATCAATGATGAAGATTCCAATATAGGCAATGATGTTGATGATATCTAGGTATTTGTTGTAGCATGATTTTTTTTGGATGCTAGAGGCCATCTAGAGCCTACTTGTTGATGTATTTTCAGTTCAAGGATGGATTGCACTTGATGCTATTTTGGCTATGTGCACCCTTACATGCTTTATAAATGTGAACTTTGTATATTTGTGTATAAATGGTTTGGATTCATATGGATGCACATTGATATTAAAATTTGAATATTTTGTGTTTTTGGTCAACTTGTTTTTGGTCCGGTATTTTACTGGCCGCCTTCATTGCATCGAGATGACCCCTAGTTACATGTAGAGGAGTCTTGAAGGCAGGGGGACGACCTAGCAATGGGGAGAGTTCCCTTGCTAGCGTTTTGCTTATTGCATGCAGGGAAGAACACTCTTCCTTTGGGCTTCATTGTGGCAATCTGCCTAGCAACATGGACAAAGGAAAAACCAATAGAAAATAATCCATGTGGGAGGTGCAGAAATGGAGGTTGAAACAGAGCAAGAGTTCTAACCAGCAACTTCCCAGGGTAGAGAGCCGACAAGTGGTAAGGGCCTACTTCGAGAAAACTGAACAAAACGTCAAGAGTTGGGAGATGGGACATTCTAAAGAGGTTGTCTAAATCTTGAGCCCCACCCAGAGGGAACCAGATGTAATATCCCCAAAGGGAAATAACCAGTAATACACAGAAATATGCCAGACAGATATAGAAAATACAATGCTGAACCAGATCATGGAACAATTACACATAGAATGCCAGAAAACTGAGCCATTTTATTAATCTGAAAGTACATAGAGAGGAGTACAAGAAAATCAGAATGAGTGCACCTATCCTTGCCCTAGGCAAGTGGAGGCCTTCTCAGACAAATAATGGCTGCAACAGACAGCCTCCTGAGCCTGCTGGGCTGCTCAGGGCTGGCTCTGGCTGCAACAGGACCTGGTTGGAGGCAGATGCTTGGCCTCAATACTCAACCCTCCTTGTTGAAACGCTGTCTGCTGGTGGCAGTGTTGAAACTCGGATGGTCTTGACACAAGCCTCAGTTGAAAAGCCTCTCATTCCTCAGGCAAGGTCCCCTCTGGCTCAGCCCGCCATGACCAATCTGACCTGCTTTCATGGATGAAGTCCTCCAGATGGATCTGTTGCCGTCCTGCTCGGTCTGGCGGATCGAAGCCTCCAATCCGGTCTGCGTCCTATCCCTGGGATGCGGCAATCTTGATCGGATCTCTTGCTATCTCTTCGGATCTATGCTAGATCTGCCAATATCTCTTCAGATCTGCAACCTCAAAGGCTGGATCTGATGTTATCTCTTCAGATCTAGGCTGGATCTGCCAATATCTCCTCAGATCTGCAATCTCCCAAGCTGGATCTAATGTTGTCTCTCCAGATCTGCAACCTACAGAACCAGATCTGCAAATATCTGCTCAGATCTACAATCTCCAAGGCTGGATCTATCAATATGCCTTCAGATCTGCGTCCTCCTCTTCCTGCTGGAACAACGTCCTCACTCCAAGACTGATCTGCGTCCTTCCTTCCCTCTGGAACAGCGTCCTTCCTCCCAGATAGGAACTGCGTCCTTCCTCCTCCTGAAACAACATTTTACCTGCTAGATCTGCGCAGCCACAAGAGGGCTTCTTCCTCTCCGAATCTCCACCCGAAACTGCTACGAATTCCCACTGAAACTGAAGGATGAAACTCAGAAAATAACCTTACTAGGGCAGGCACTCGAAGTCCCCCGAAGCTAAGGGTGAAACCAGAAATAACCTTACCAGGGCAGGCACTCGAAGTCCCCCGAGGCTAAGGGTGAGATCTCGGACCGGAGACACTCGGTTGCACTAAACAGTGCTGCAGACCGACTAAACAACCGGCGTGCTGAAGCAGACAGAAGTCTAGCTCTCAATATCAATATCAAATCAAGCATGTCCAAATGAGGTGAGAACCCCTCCTTTTATAATGCCAAACTCCCTCCAAACTTAACTGCGTTCTTACTCTCCTTTGACCTGCGCAGTTAACCTTGGGTCAGCCTGATGCCTCCCCATCATACTCATGTGGACCCCCAAGGCCCCCTCTCTAAGTTATAACGTCAATCAACTAGGAAAAGAACACTTTATTTATAAAGTGAGGTTACTAAAGTGAGGTGACCCCTCTTATTTCTCACTTTATTTATTATTTCTAGCTAAAGCGGCAAAATAAAGCAAAAATGAAATATTCCAATTAGCAAAGCTAATTGGGAATATTACAATCTCCCCCGGCAAAACGTTGCTTGTCCTCAAGCAACTGAAGTGATGGATGCTGTAAAGTCTGCTCGCTCTCCCAAGTGGCATCCTCATCCGGCAAAAATTGCTTGTTCTCAAGCAATGCTTGAACAAGCCTACTCTCTAGCTGAGGCTCCCTGCCAATACTGCAAAATGTGCCTGGGTCCCACTGAAACCTCTCTGTCTCCTGCATCACCCTGATATGAAGGGATATCTCAATGCCAGGATCCCAAACGGGCCTCTCATGGTACCAGCCAATCAATAGTCCTCCCGGATCCCATCGCCACTGTGGCCAATAATCGCACAAGTCCCATGGCTCGGACTGTTCACTGCCTCTGGCTATGACTGAAGACCATGACCGCTGCTGCTCTGCATCTATGACTGTGTAAGCTGGCCCATCAACTGTGAACCAACTCGTCACCTCTCTCCAGTCAAGGCATGGAGTCGAAAATATAATGAGGAATATCTCCCTCCTGTGGATCCTCCATCTCCAAGCAATCACCCAGACAAAATGAGCCACCTCCCAACAAGGCAACTCCTGAAAATCTCCTTCCACCTCAAGCTCTGGTAATGAAGGTGGGCTGAAAATATGAACTTTGCAAGCATCATAGCTTACCCCATGCTGTCCTTCTCTCCACTCATGACAAGTGTAGAGTCTATGCTGATCCTGGGCTGCAAAATCATTGCCCTCCAATGGCAAAGTGAAAAACAATCCACCATAGAAGGTTCCTCTATCAATGAAGAACAAACTGGCCCAAAACAAACCATCCATGAAGAATATGACATGGTCATCATGGATCACCCTAATGAGATGTTTGCTGAAGGTTCTACATGAGGATACATAATGCAAACAATCTCTCACAAGGATACAACGTAGTCTCACCCACTGCAACTTCAGAAAATTACATGGCAAGCAATGTACAAGATTCATCACATCTACTAATGGATAGTAAATGGTTGAATATGACAACAACATAAGGCCAAACACTTGCCCATAGCTGTACAATGGATGAATATCAATCTCATGGCCCACCTCAAAAGAGAACACATATGTAGTAGTGGTGGCCATGCCTCCTCCCATGCTCCTATTAGAACATGTAATGCAGAAAATACTCAAAGGCACATTCAGCTCATGTGTCTCTCTCATAATCAAGCCTCCCATACAAATCTGACGATATGTTGGAAGTAAGATGGTACATGGATCCATAAATGAGTCCTCCATAGTGTTTTGGCATGCTATGAAGAAGAATGAACCATGTGCTGCAAGAAGATAATCCTCCTCATGCTTGGAAACCCAAGTCAAGAAGAATATGCCATAGATGTTTCTATCATCATTACCTCCTCTTCGTGCAACAAATATGAAGTGATCCTGGGACCTATGGGTTATAGATCCACCATATCTCTGCTGCGCACACTTCATCCATAATATTCTGCTCCAAGGTGACAACGCTGGGAGCTCATGCAAATAAGCTCCTGTCAATACAAGACTCTGCTCTTTGACATGCTCCTTGTCAAAGACTCCTCTAATACTGCTGCAGCAAGTGTGGAATACTCCCCAAGATGGAAGTGCTTCCCTGTCATCATCAAAGATCAAGGAGATAGTGCCATCCCCTCTTCCTGCAACATTATGCAAAGTGTGAGAGCAAATCTGCCCTTGCTCTCCCAGAAACAAACCAAGCAACCCAACAATTTGCTGCCTCCTCATTCTTCCATCATACAACTCATGGGATGAAGACATAACGAGTATCATAGCAACACCATGCATACATAATCTATGCTGCTCAATGATGCAAGTATCCAACCATCTTTCCTCCACCCTCCGACTCTTAGGAAGAGTGTTTGCCAAGAGATGGCCAAACTCTTTCAAGAGTAACCAGCGCAGCCAAGCCTCCTGCTGTCTGGTAGCACAGATCTACAAGTAGCCTCTTAGCTCCTTGCTCATCATCCCCATCCACTCAATCACTTGTGGATGCCTCCTTCTCCTCATCCTGGTACTCCTCCCCTGAGGGCTACCATCCTCCCCAATCAAATTTCTGATTTTGTACTTCATGGGATTTTGGAATATAAACTTCTCGAGGATCAATGAGACCCTATCAAGAATCAAATAGGTGGTAGGCAAAACCCTCCCATCATGATGTGTATGGCTCAAGGGATGTCCAACACAAACATGAGAGATGTTATCCATCCGAAGATGTCCCCCATCTTCTATCTGCTCTTGTGAGAAGGGAAGAAAGTCATTGCACCCCATGGTGTGTCGAAGTGCGTCTCCAGTGAGATCTCTCCTTGAGACCTCCTCTTCATCCATAGTCTGCTCCATCGAGTACCAACTCAAAATCTCTCGCCATCCAACCTCAACACGTGGCTGCTGTACCCTGTGCAACTCTAATCGTCTCATACCATTATCCAAGTCAACATATGAGACCTGACTAGGTGGCTCTGCCTCTCTCTCTCTAATGGAAAGAGATGACCCAACAATACTGCTAGTCCCATCCATGCATGCCTGAAGGGGAATGATCTGACGCTCCCTCGTGCCCTCTGGTTGTACCATCAGGGAATCCAGTTGTTCCCCAATGCGGACCAACTTGGCCGCCGACTTGGCACAAGTCACTCTCATACCCTCCAGCTCCTGGTCCTGCAACAAAATGGTCTCCCGTACTGACGCGGCCTTCTCCCTCAAAGCTCGAAGGTCCGTCCGAAGCCGATGATACCGCTGTCTGCGATCATCGTCCAATACCTCTGTATCTCCTCGTGCCTCATCGATAGTGGATATATCTCCTGATACCTCACCCATCTGTCGTGTGCTGCTACTACCCGAAGACTCAGACATGGCTCCAGTCATCACCTCAGGGGATGGCTCTACCGAGGTAGGCTCTACCTCCTCTACTACGATACCAACCGGCACGGTCAAGGGGGTCTCTAATGATGGTGAGTCCTGTGTCTCACTAGGTGTATCCTCGAACTCCCTGCAATCCTGCGTTCCCTCATCCTCTTCTCCACTGCTCTCGAAGAAGACCTCAATGAAGTGTGCCTTCCCTGTCGCACACCTGTGTCCTGATGCCCATGGCTCCCGGCAAGTGAAGCAAAACCGCTTCCTCCTCAGCTCTCTCCTGGCCTCATCATCAAACTGCCCTCGTCCAGGATTCGCCTTGGGAGGCGGAGCCCTCGTGTCCTTACCCTTAGGCTGGAAGGCCTGTCTCTGGGGATAAGGTGTCTGAGTCCTGGGTAAGACATCCTGTAAGTCTCGAGTCCTGCTGATGGCATCCTGAAGGGTAGCCGGTCTGTTCGACCGGACTAGGCCACGAAGTGGCTCTGACAGCCCCTCCATAAACATGCAAACCATCCGAGCTGCAGATAAATCAGGTGCCATCACCGAAATCCTCAAGAAGTCTGAAATGTATGTCTCTGCACTCCCAGTCTGTTTGAGCTTGGTCAGCTCAACAAAATGCTGCTCCGGATCCCTCCTGTCAAAACGCTCTACCACCCTCCGAGTAAACTCGGCATATGTCGTCACTGTAGAATGCCCGAGTGTCACCATCCCCTGGAACCACCAATCCCGGGCCTCACCACCCAGATGCAATGTTGCCACCTTAATGGCCTTTGACTGCGTCATCTGATTAAGCTGGAAATAGATGTCCAGCTTCTCCACCCATGACTTTGCCGAATTCTTCGATGAACCATCAAACATAGGCAAATGGAATCTACTAGCCGCACGGTGGTCATCACGGTGGTGTCCGTGCCCCTTGTGCTGGTGCTGCTCAGGGGGTTTGATGCCGCATCGATATTGGAGATAGCGCTCAAAGGGGAGAGTATCCATGAATGCCTGTCCTAAGCTCTGCCACTCTGCAAAAACGGCTGCCATCAAAAATGGATCTACACCACATAAGTGTCATTTTACGCTGGGTGCCTACGGGCTCTCGGAAAGCCCCACTGCAGTACAACATAAACCATACTACTTAACTTTGACCTCCGATTTACCCATTGGAAACTACTCAGAAAATTCTGAGGATTTGGGACGGTGATCCTTGTCCAAAACCCAGAAAACGTTTTTCCTAATTCCAAAATTCAAAATTTGACCCTTTTCATTTTGGCCCTTTTTCCAACTGCGTTTCACGCTGTTACTGTTGCCTTTATTGCTGTATGATCTTTTTACGTGTCATAGACCACAGTGAACGGTATGCTACGACGTACAACATGTATCCCCAAAGGGAAATAACCAGTAATACACAGAAATATGCCAGATAGATATAGAAAATACAATGCGGGAACCAGATCATGGAACAAGTACACATAGAATGCCAGAAAACTAAGCCATTTTATTAATCTGAAAGTACATAGAGAGGAGTACAAAATAATCAGAATGAGTGCACCTATTCTTGCCCTAGGCAAGTGGAGGCCCTCTCAGACAAATAATGGCTGCAACAAGGACAACGTCCTAGCTGCTCTGAAGACTGAAGCTGGACTGCGCTGGAACTATGAGCTGAAGATAGCTGAGATCAATACTCCAAACCCTCACCAATGGAAAACGCTGTCTCTGCTAGTGACAGCGCTAAGACAGATGTAGTGCTGGTCACAAAACCCTCCAGATGAAAAGCTCAGCTCCTCAAGGCCAAGGCACGGAAAACGGTATCACGCGGCCACACTCCATGACCACACCTTGCTCATCGGATCGTGCCCCGTCCTCCCGGATGGATCGGCGCTCACTGTGCTCGGTCTGTGGATTTTTGTGGAATCCGGTCTGCGTCCTGTCCCTCCGGATCTCGTGTCCCTATGTCGGATCTCTTTCTGCTTGTCTCTTCGGATCTATGCTAGATGCGCAATGTCTCTCGGATACGCAACCTCAAAGACGGATACGATGTTGTCTCTTCGGTCTAGGCTGGATCTGCCAATATCTCCTCAGATCTGCAATCTCCCAAGCTGGATCTAATGCTGTCTCTCCAGATCTGCAACCTACAGAACCAGATCTGCAAATATCTGTTCAGATCTACAATCTCCAAGGCGGGATCTACCAATATGCCTTCAGAACTGCGTCCTCCTCTTCCTGCTGGAACAGCGTCCTCACTCCAAGGCTGATCTGCGTCCTTCCTTCCCTCTGGAACAACGTCCTTCCTCCCAGATAGAAACTGCGTCCTTCCTCCTCCTGAAACAGCGTTTTACCTGCTAGATCTGCGCAGCCACAAGAGGGCTTCTTCCTCTCCGGATCTCCACCTGAAACTGCTACCAATTCCCACTGAAACTGAAGGATGAAACTCAGAAAATAACCTTACTAGGGCAGGCACTCGAAGTCCCCCGAAGCTAAGGGTGAAACCAGAAATAACCTTACCAGGGCAGGCACTCGAAGTCCCCCGAGGCTAAGGGTGAGATCTCCGACCGAAGACACTCGGTTGCACTAAACAGTGCTGCAGACCGACTAAACAACCGGCGTGCTGAAGCAGACAGAAGTCTAGCTCTCAATATCAATATCAAATCAAGCATGTCCAAATGAGGTGAGAACCCCACCTTTTATAATGCTAAACTCCCTCCAAAACCTTAACTGCGTCCTTCACTCTCCTTGGCCTGCGCAGTTAACCTTGGGTCAGCCTGATGCCTCCCCATCATACTCATGTGGACCCCCAAGCCCCCCTCTCTAAGTTATAACGTCAATCAACTAGGAAAAGAACACTTTATTTATAAAGTGAGGTTACTAAAGTGAGGTGACCCCTCTTATTTCTCACTTTATTTATTATTTCTGACTAAAGCGGCAAAATTAAACAAAAATGAAATATTCCAATTAGCAAAGCTAATTGGGAATATTACACCAGACCAACATTGCACGAAGCGGGGATGTTTTTTGGAAGCAGGGACGCGGAAGCATCATTTTCCAAAAATTTAGGAAGCGGAGCGTTTCAGAATCGTCTAGTATATATATATATATATATATATATATATATTTATTTATTTATTTATTTATTTATTTTTTAAATATTTTTTTGCATTTATATTCAAAACAAACATCCCAAATACCATATTAGTTGTAGAAGACATGAAAACATGCATATTTTTACATTAATCAACATAGATATGACATCCATGATTCCATTGTACATCAATAATTAATTATTTGAGCAGCAACCATCTAGATTCTAGATCCTAGCAATTACAAACATACATCAAATTTTTAAGCATGATAAAACTTTTAAGCATACTATAAAACATAAAACATTTAAAACATTTAAGCATACTATAAAACATAAAACATTTAAGCATGCCGCATATTGTAAAACATAAAACATTTAACCATATTATAAAACATAAAGCATATTATCTGATGCAGGGGCATTGGACACTAGCCAGCAATGTAGGAGGTTTTGTCCACATGTTGTGGCTAGGAGGGTTCGAAAACATTTGAATTGTAACAGCTAGGTGTCAATACCTCAGCTGACTGTTTCAATTAGATTAGTTAGAGTCCATAGAAGTCGAATAGTTAGACTCGATCGATCTGTCATGTTTCAGTTAGTCGAATTATTGTAATTAGGCTTTTGGGTTACTAAACGGTCCTTGCAGAGGAACCGAAGAGTCACATTGTAATGTATATAAATTGTATTCCTCGGATGTATGGAGGAGAGGAGAGAAGAGAAGGAGAAGAGAGATTTATGCATAAAATCTGTGTGTTCACAATTGCTTCCAGTTAAATAATTTCAGTGCGCATTTGCCGTAGAATTGTCTCGAATCCTTAATTGTGAAGAAATTGTTTAATTGTGAGGTGATTGAGCTCTGTGCATGTATAATTGCTGAATTGAATTATTGTATCGATCCCGCATTCCTCTGTCTATTGTTTCTCTCAAGATTATTCGAACAAACCCTGTTGAATTAAACCCGCTGCAGGCGAGGTCTGTGTAGGGAACTGTGGTCGTGAACACCGTTTAAATAGTAGAATTCCCGCTTAATAAAGAGACAGAATTGTTTTGCTATTGGAACCCTGACCCGAGGTTAGACGTGAGTTAATAAACAAGAGGATAGCGTAACCCGGCTTGAACCCTGGACAACACTATCTCAAAACTGTGAGTGGATTTACTAAGTCGAATTGCCCATATCGCATCGCTTTTGCGGAGGGAGCGGTATTCTCCGATCGCGAGCGATTCCATAGAGTATTCGACATGTGGCAAAGGTGGACCCCCGAAAACCGCTATCACAGCGCGCCATCGCACGTTAAAGTTCGACATCGGAGGCTGCGTGATATTGTCGAGCGCCGTCGATTTGGAGGGGAGCCATCGGACGGTGGTCATGTGAGAAAGATGCGCGAAGGTTAACTCAGGTACGGTGCGAGCATTTGATTGGGCCATCGACTATATATGTGGGGCCGAAGGTCTACTACAATGTCGTTTATTCAAAAGGTGTTGGGCATTAATATAAAGTTCGGAGATATAATCTCGATAATAATTATTTATCAAATTCCTCGAATTTGATAAATAAAATTCCAATAAAAGAAAGAAGACCACGGGGAAGAAAAGAACGTGATTCCAAGAAGAGAAACGCTGACAGAGCCACGACTACAGTAGACCAGCTCTCCTTGGGGCCGACTTTCAGTTTTGTTGCAGTCATTTAGTGGTATCAGAGCTGTTGTTTCCGAGTTGTTTTTGCAGAGAGCTGACATGACAATCCGAGTTGGTAGAGGTGCTGGCAGAAGGAGACCTATTGCCAACGTAGAAGTGTTGGAGATTTTGCAGAGGTTCGGGGCCAGAATGGATGCCATGGAGCAAAGACAGTCCGGAGATCCTGAAGACATCAGTGAACCTGAAATAGAAGAAGCAGAAGAAAATGTTGAGATTCCTCCTGACTTGAGGCTCCTCAGAACTGTTCTGGGGTCTGCAGTTAAGCCCAGAATTGAAGTGTTGAGTTATGCAGGGGGATTGAATCCAGAGGAGCTGGTGGACTGGATAAATGAAATGAACAAGTGCTTCGACTATGAAGAAATAAACAAAGATAAAAAGGTCAAGTTTGCGGTGACAAAGCTGAAAGGACATGCTGCACTTTGGTGGGATGGAGTGCAGGCAGAAAGGAGGAGAGTTGGCAAGCAACCTATCAAGAGCTGGACCAGAATGATGGCTAAATTGAAAGGTAAATTCTTGCCTAGTGATTATCAGCTGACATTGTATAGGCAAATGCAAAACCTGAGACAAAGGTTGCTGACAGTAAAAGAACACACAGAGGAATTCTACAGAGTAAGCATAAGAGCTGGGCAATTTCAGGACACACCAGAGAAGACTGCCAGATATGTGAATGGTCTCAAGCTGGAGATCCAAGATGAGATTGGTCTTCTGTCTCCTAAGACAGTGGAAGAGGCCTACCAGATGGCCTTGAAAGCAGAGGAGAAACTCCTGAGGAAACACTCTGCCAAGAAGAGAGGTACTTTCCGAGGAAAGGGAAGTCAGGGTGGTAGAGGAAAGCCTACTACACCCAGAGATGGAGCTAATAGTAGCTCACCTCCGAATGCATCTACAGAGGATGATGCAAGGGGCAGAAGGGGTTCTTACAGAGACAAAGGAAGAGGAGGCAGAGACAAAGGCAGAAGTAGAGAATTGAGGTGCTATAGATGTGAGCAAGTGGGACATAAGCACTATGAGTGTCCAGAGAATGGTGGTGCTGGTCCAAGAAATGCTGTTGTTGCCCAGGTTGGGGAAGAGGCAGAAATTGAAGAAGAAATTCTACCAGAGAGGGGAGAGTCCTTGGTGGTAAATAAGGTCCTGTTGAAGCAAGCCAAAGAGGTCACTGAGCCTGCACAAAGGAAGACTTTGTTTAGGAGCATATGCAAAGTCCAAGGGAAATGCTGCCAACTAGTCATTGATAGTGGCAGCACAGACAATCTGGTTTCCACTGAGGTGATAGAAAAGTTGAAGTTGAAGACAAGGGAGCATCCAACTCCCTACAGGGTGTCCTAGCTGCATAAAGGGCACCAGCTGGTTGTAAAAGAGCAGTGTGAGATAGAGCTGCAAATGGGCAAATACAAAGATAAGGTCCTGTGTGATGTAATGCCCATGGATGTGTGTCATATACTGCTGGGTAGACCTTGGCAGTTTGACAGAGCAGCAGTGCATGATGGCAAGAAGAACACTTACAAGTTCTTCAAGGATGGGGTACACCATACATTGATACCCAGGGAAGAAGGAGAGCCATCCAGCAGAGTGATTGATCCAAAGACCTTGTTGCTGAGCGGGAAGGAATATCTGCAGCAGATAGAAGAAGAAGAGGTAAGTTTTGCTTTAGTTTGCAAACCTAAGGTAGTTCTTACCAAAGATGAAAAAATCGCGATTTTATCGCGATTTTTTCAAGTTTTTCGGGCTGCCGATTTTATCGGCGATTTTTTCAACGATTTTTTGAAAAAATCGTTATCGCGAAAAAATCGCGATTTTTACGAAAAAATCGCGATTATTTTGGTAAAAATCGTGGGCCCATCAAATAGCAACCCTATAAGTTCAAAAATCGATTTTTTTTTTTGTCATTTTTGCAGCCCTCTCATTTTCCTGACACACCCTGTTGGCAGTGCATGGTAATGTTAAATTCTTAAAGTAAAAGTGATATTTCCTTTATTTTTCATTTTCATCCTTTTACTTAAATTTTTAACATTACCATGAAATGACTCAGGATGTTTAAGAGTGGTTTCGACCTCATTGGATTTCATATGGAGAAACTAGAATTTTAGATTTCACTCAAAATTCAGCAGACTTAATGGTTTTCGGGGTTTCATGGTTTGGGGATTTGCATTGTTTCCATTTGATTCTATTATGTGTAAGGGTATGAGATTGGCATTTGATCAAGAGTATGAAGTCTTTTAAGAACCTTGATGTTGGTGGCATTGATTGTTGAACTTTGTTGATGTTGGTGGTATTGATTGTTGAACTCCCCTACTGTGGCCTTAACAAGAATGTACCCTTCACTCAAAGGAAAACAACTGGTTAGGCATGTTAATCTTTTTCTACCGCATTTTAAGGTTGGGCAATCCAAGTCTGAAGACTTTGAGCTAGATGATGTTTATGTATCTCTTGTTGATGATCCCATTTCTAGTAGCGATGAATCAATGATGAGTTTCATGAGGAGGAGGAGGAGGAGCAACAGCAGGAGGAGGAGGTGACACCACCTACCCTTGCTACCGGTAGAGGACGTGGTCTGCCTCCTTTAGCTCCTGGTGCTTCAGGATCTGGAGCACAACAGAGTCCATTGCCAGCCCCGCCAGCTTCTTCGTCTAGAGGAAAAGCTGTTACATTTTCTCGCAAGAGGGGCAGAGGAAATCAGTAGTATAGGTTATTTGGTGCATTCCTTTGTATATAACATTATGACTCATGATATGAGATACATTATTATATTTTTTGTTGATATTTTGAGGTTGAGTTGAGACTCGGGACTTAGTATTCAGGACAGGATTCAGTTTTATGTGTGATGTAGCACTAGACATGATATTACACATCTTATATATTAGTTTTTTTTCATATTTATGTGTCAATGCATTTATTTTATGCTGTAGATGCTTTAGATATTAAAAAAATTGAAAAAAAATGAATATTTTTGTATGTGCCGATTTTTTCCCGATTTTTACGATTTTTTCCCGATTTTTTCCCCTCGGCGATAATATCCCGATCGCGATTTTTTCATCTTTGGTTCTTACTTCTACAAAGATTTCTGATTTGCCAGTAGAAATCCAAGAGATGTTAGACAATTATTGTGACATTATTGTGGATGATTTACCTGATGAGCTGCCACCTGTGAGAAAGATCAGCCATCAGATAGATTTTATCCCTGGTTCAAATCTGCCGAATAAGGCAGCCTACAGAATGACTCCCACAGAAAATGAGGAAATCAGGAGACAAGTACAGGAATTGGTGGACAAGGGACTGATCAGAGAAAGTTTGAGTCCATGTGCAGTACCAGCAGTATTGAGCCCAAAGAAAGATGGAGGCTAGAGGATGTGTACTGATTCCAGAGCAATCAATAAAATCAAAATCAGGTACAGATTCCCTTTGCCCATAATTGAGGATTTAATGGATTGTTTGAGTGGTGCTACATATTTTTCGAAGATAGATTTGAAAAGTGGATATCATCAGATCAGAATAAGAGAGGGTGATGAGTGGAAAACTGCCTTTAAAACAAATGAAGGACTATATGAGTGGATGGTAATGCCTTTTGAGTTGTCAAATGCACCTAGCACTTTCATGAGACTTATGAATGAAGTATTGAAAGAATTCATTGGTATATTTGTGATAGTGTATCTGGATGATATATTAGTTTTCAGCAGAACTAAAGAAGAACATTTAAGGCATCTTAATCATGTCTTGAAGAAGCTGCACCAAGAGAAACTGCTGATAAACTTAAAGAAATGCTCATTCATGAAGGAAGAGTTGGTGTATTTTGGTTTTGTTGTTTCTGCAGAAGGATTGAAGATGGACCCAGAGAAGGTTAAGGCAATTGTGGAGTGGCCTTCACCCAGGAATGTTTTTGAGGTAAGAATTTTCCATGGACTTGTCAGTTTTTACAGAAAGTTTATAAGAAACTTCAGTAAGATTAATGCACCCATCATTGAGACAATAAAGAAGAGCAAACAACCATTTAAGTGGACTGCTGAAGCAGAAAGAAATTTTAAACTTTTAAAGCAAAAGATAACTGAGAAGCCTGTTTTGATTCTGCCTGATTTTACTAAACCATTTCAAGTGAAGTGTGATGTCAGTGGGGAAGCCATTGGAGCTGTGTTGAGTCAGGATGATAGGCCTGTGGCATATTTCAGTGAAAAGCTGAATGACACCAGAAGAAAGTATTCCTCTTATGAGAAGGAATTCTATGCAATTGTTCAGGCGCTGAAAAAGTGGAGACATTATTTGATGTCCAGGGAATTTGTATTGTATTCTGACAATCATGCTTTGCAGTATATTGTACAGCAGCCCAAGTTGAAGCATAAGCATGCCAAATGGGTTGAGTATCTCCAAGGTTTTAATTTTGTTTTGAAACATACAAGTGGCCAAGCAAATAAAGTCACTGATGCTTTGAGTAGGAGGCACATGCTTGTTCAAGAAACTAAATTTGAAGTTGTAGGGTTTGATTTTCTCAAAGAATTGTATAAAACAGATTCAGATTTTAAGGAAGCATTTGAGGCATGTTGTAACCCTGTCTTAACAGATAGAAGCCAGTGGCTGGATTATTTCTTGCAGGAAGACTTGTTATTCAAGAGAAACCAACTGTGTGTACCAAAATGTTCCATGAGAGAAAATTTGATTAAGGAGAAGCATAGCGGTGGACTTGCTGGACACTTTGGTACTGATAAAACTTATGAGAAGCTGAGTCAATTTTATTACAGGCCCAGGATGAGAACAAAAGTAGATAATTTTGTGAAGAATTGCAAGATCTGTCAATATGCTAAAGGAAGGAGCCAGAACACAGGATTGTACACTCCCTTGCCTATTCCAGACAGGCCTTGGGACATGGTGAGTATGGATTTTGTTCTAGGATTGCCAAAGACTCAGAGAGGGAATGATGCAGTCTTTTTTGTAGTGGAAATATTTTCCAAAATGGCACATTTTATCCCCTGCTATAAAACTAGTGATGCCAACCATGTTGCTAACTTGTTTTTCAAAGAAGTTGTTATATTACATGGGTTTCCCAAGAGTATTGTTTTAGACAGAGACACTAGATTCATGGGCCATTTTTGGAGGACACTGTGGAAGAAACTTGGCACCAAACTAAGTTTCCGCTCAGCTTATCATCCCCAAACTGATGGACAAACTGAGGTAGTGAATAGGAGTCTGGGAAATTTGTTGAGAAGTTTTGCAGGAGAGCATCCCAAGCAGTGGGACCATATTTTTCCCCAGGCAGAATATGCATATAATGACTCACCAAACAGGAGCATAGGGCAGAGCCCATTCCATATTGTTTATGGAATGCACCCCAGAGGAATATCAGTGTTAAGAAATCTAGGAAGGGTAGAGATGAGAAGTGTTGATGGCGAGGAATTTGCTTCAGAGATCCAGGCCATACATGAACAAGTGAAATGGAAACTAAAAGGTAGCAGCATCAAATATAAAGGCAGAGTAGACTTGAGCAAAAAATAAGTTCATTTTGAAGTAGGAGATCTAGTTTTGGCACACTTGAGAAAGGAGAGATTCCCAAAGAAGCAGTATAACAAATTGAAGTTCAAAAAGATTGGGCCATGCAAGATACTTAGAAAGTTTTCTGCAAATGCTTATGAGATTGAATTGCCACCTGATGTTGGAATATCTCCCATTTTTAATGTTGCAGATTTGTACAAGTATGAGGATGATGGTGCAGAAGAAAGATCAGCAGACAAGGAACAGATTGAGTGGAAAGAGCAGCTACCTCCAGCACAACCATTGCAACCAGAGAAGATATTGGACAAAAGATTGTTCAGGAAGACCAAAGGACAAGAGTACTTTCAGTACTTAATCAAATGGAAGGACAAGCCAGAGGAAGATGCCACTTGGATGACTGAAGGAATGTTGCAGAAGATAGGCAGATCAATGGAAGAGCTCATGGAAAGGAGCCCATGAAGAAAATTTCCCTTGAGAGTCTGATGTAGGGGCATTGGACACTAGCCAGCAATGTAGGAGGTTTTGTCCACATCTTGTGGCTAGGAGGGTTCAAAAACATTTGAATTTTAACAACTAGGTGTCAATACCTCAGCTGACTATTTCAATTAGATTAGTTAGAGTTCATAGAAGTCGAATAGTTAGACTCGATCGATCTGTCATGTTTCAGTTAGTCGAATTATTGTAATTAGGCTTTTCGGTTACTAAACGGTCCTCGCAGAGGAACCGAAGAGTCACATTGTAATGTATATAAATTGTATTCCTCGGATTTATGGAGGAGAGGAGAGAAGAGAAGGAGAAGAGATATTTCTACAATAAAATCTGTGTGTTCACAATTTCTTCCAGTTAAATAATTTCAGTGCGCATTTGCCGTAGAATTCTCTCGAATCCTTAATTGTGAAGAAATTGTTTAATTGTGAGGTGATTGAGCTCTGTGCATGTATAATTGCCGAATTGAACTATTGTATCTATCCCGCATTCCTCTGTCTATTTTTTCTCTCAAGATTATTCGAACATATCCTATTGAACTAAACCCACTGCCGGCGAGGTCTGTGTAGGGAGCCATGGTCGTGAACACCGTTTAAATAGTAGAATTCCCGCCTAATAAAGAGACAGACTTGTTTTGCTATCGGAACCCTAACCTGAGGTTAGACGTGAGTTAATAAACAAGAGGATAGCGTAACCTGGCTTGAACCCTGGACAACACTATCTCAAAACCGTGAGTGAATTTACAAAGCCGGATTGCCCATATCGCACCGCTTTTGCGGATAGAGCGGCATTCTCTGCTCGCGAGCAATTCCATAGAGTATTTAACACGTGGCAAAGGTGGACCCCTGAAAACCGCTATCACAGTGTGCCATCGCACGTTAAAGTTCGACATTGGAGGCCGCGCGATATTGTCCAGCGTCGTCGATTTGGAGGGGAGCCATCGGACAGTGGTCGTGTGAGAAAGATGCGCGAAGGTTAACTCAGGTATGGTGCGAGCATTTGATTGGGCCATCGACTATATATGTGGGGACGAAGGTCTACTACAAGGTCGTTTATTCAAAAGGTGTTGGGCATTAATATAAAGTTCGAAGATATAATCTCGATAATAATTATTTATCAAATTCCAATAAAAGAAAAGACCACGGGGAAGAGAACGTGATTCCGAGAAGAAATACGACGAGCTACGACTACGATGTGTAGCTCTCCTTGGGGCAAACTTTTAGTTTTGTTGCCGTCATTATCTATCAAGTGACGAGCAACTATCAACATTAGTCATGTCCAAAATTCAAATAATAATGTTTACAAAATAGGCCACTTGGCCACCACCAAGACAAAAAAGTTCAAATTCACAACAAGCCTACAAGTCTAATCTATGACAAAAGCAGTAAATTGTGAAAATATCTACTAATCTCTCCTCCTTCCACCATGAAGAGTACGTGGCGGTGGGCCTCCACGTGGTGGCAATGAAGAAGATGGTGGCTGTGGAAGCTGTGGCACTGGCACTGCAATTGATGAAGACGAAGCCCCTGTTGTTGGTGTTGAACCATGGAACCTAGGAAGCAAGGGACTAGTTGAGGGTGGCATGTCAACTCGATCATCATCATCATGGATAAGAGCATCCTTTAATTGCTCTAATCGCAACACTCCATCCTCCAAATTGGCCTCCTCTGGATGCCTGTCCCAAACCTTAAGGTCTTTATTACTCTTTGCATCATCACAGTAATGGGACAACAATCGCAAGCTGTAATGAACATAAACCAAGCTCTCTGCCCGGTCTAAACTCAACCTGTTCCTTTTAACACTGTGGATGAAAGAATACGAGCTCCAACACCTCTCTGCAAAAGAAGTGTTTACCACCTGTGATAGCACCCGCAATGCCTAAGTCTGTAGAATTGGAGTAGCACCTCCATGCATGTTCCACCATCGAAGACGAAGAAAAAGCACAGCAGAATTTTGTAGATGTTCTATGCTTGGAGCAATTTTACTTTTCTTACAGCAATCACACAAATAGTTAAGTAAAATGCAGATAGAACATATAAGTGGATCTTATAGAAGACAAACCAGAAACAAAAAAAATTTGGTGGTGCGTTACGGCGGTCAACAGGATGCTTCAACCAGCAAAGTCTCCTTGGTCAGCCAACCCAGAATGTGTCACAACAGTCCTCCAATCAGCAAACGAGTCAACCCAAGTCAACTCCAAAAAAGTCAACGCTGTCCAGAAAAGTCAACGCAGGGCAGCAAGCTAAAAGTCAACACAGCAGCAGATTGGTCAACCCTTTGACCTCGATTTCTGTGCCAAACAGTACGGCCTTCCAAAATCGAACTTCTCACCAAATTTCAGCCCAATTGGACCATGCGTTGACCAAAGTCAACGCTGGTCAAACCTTCTGCAAAACCCTAGCTGCAGCAACTCGTCCTTCAGTTCAGCCGTACAGAAATTCGTCCTTCTTCTTCACACGTGTGGGCTGGAAATGTCTTCCAAGGAGCTCGTACTACATCAGATGAAAGAAGAAGATGTGTGTTGTGTTGTGATGAAATGCTCTCCAACTTTGCCTGTATTTATATCCATCATTGGGGTGTGTGACACATCTGCTGGGGGTGTGAAACCTTAAGGCCGACCTGCACATATAATTTATTATGAATAATAAATTCAAAATAAATGTTCTGCTCATCGGATTAAGATATATTATATATGGATTTTACACCTCTTCGAAAGAGGAATCCAACAAAAATATTAGCCTCTTAATCTGAGCATCATAACATGGAGTTTGGACCTAGTTGTCCAAATTTAACACTCCCTCTCAACTAGGGAGAACTCCATCCATCAGTGCAATCAAACATCGTGCGTCATCCCGCCGTAACTTGCTTTGCTGGCCTCTTTATTTCAGAACAGAAGTGGGTCAGTGACAAAGACATCATCCCCCGACTGACATAATCAGTCCAGAGGTTCGAAACCTCTATCAAACTCATAACGAGTATCCAACCAACCCAAAGTTGGTTCATCTGACCCGAAGTCAGGCAGAGGTCCCAGACCTCACTAAACTTGATCCTAGATCAAGTGGTTGGACACGTGCCATCCTAGATAGAGAGTACGACGATCTCTGATGCGTCCATCAGTCTTTGCTACTAGTCTCTAGCTTTTCCCACCTCATTGGCCAAATGAGAGGTACTTCCCATGAGCCCTGAACTCAATGGGTGGGATGCATACGGGGCACAGATAAATGAGAGGCGAACCAGCTCAATAATCACAAGGGTGGGGCAGAAGCATTATGAGTGCTTATAGCTCCGAGAAGCTATCCCCAAAGCCCCCCAGAGCTCCCAGAGCTCATCGTCCAACATGACCCACATCATAGGGTCTTTCCACGACACCAAGACTCTCACGGAAGGTTAGGAACTTGACCTTCCCCAGGGGCTTAGTGAGAATATCCGCGACTTGCTCATCAGTTCCTATATGATCGAGCCTTACGGCGCCTCGCTGTACCATATCCCGGATAAAGTGGTACCTGATATCAATATGCTTGGATCGGTCGTGGAACACAGGATTCTCAGTCATACGAATCCCACTCTGATTATCACAGAGTATCACAGTGGTATCTAGCACATGTCCCAACAGCTCACTAAAGAGCTTCCGCAACCAAACTGCTTCACAACAGGCCATACTAGCAGCAATGTATTCGGCCTCCGCGGTGCTCAAAGCCACCGACTTCTGCTTCCTGCTCATCCATGAGATCGAAGCAGAACCAAGATTGAAGCAACATCCCGATGTGCTCTTACGATCCACCACACTGCCAGCCCAATCGACATCAGTATATCCACGGAGTGTCACACTCCCGGCAGTGTATCTCAGCCCATGGTTTATCGTGCCCCGAAGATATCTCAAAAGATTCTTGGCACCAACCCAGTGAAAATGATGAGGCTCAACCATCTGTTGACTCAAAGTGTTCACTGCAAAACATATATCTGGTCGGGTGTTCACTAAGAACATCAAAGCTCCTATGAGTTGACGATACTCGGTAGGATTGGCCAAGATAGGCCCAGCAGCGCTGCCACTCAACTTCTTGAAGTTGAGTTCCATCGATGTTGACACGGACTTGCAGTCCACCATACCAAATCTCTCTAGAAGTTTCACAATGTATTTTCCTTGAGAAAGGAAAATCTCTCCATGTCTCTGCCAGACCTCCAGGCCTAGGAAGTAGTGCATCAGTCCTAGGTCCTTCATCTCGAACTCAGCAACGAGCTCCCTCTTACATTGATGAATGAGAGGGTCAGCACCTGTCAGGAAGAGGTCATCCACATATAGCACTAGAATGAGAGGCTTCCCCTGTACAACCTTGAAGTAAAGGTTCAGATCAGCATTACTTCGAGTGAAGCCCAGCTTCATCAAGTAACTGTCCATCCTCTCGTACCAAGCTCTGGGTGCTTGCTTTAACCCATAGAGGGCTTTCTTCAACCTGCAGACATGAGTGTCTCGATCCTGAACTTCAAATCCCAGAGGTTGTTCTACATATACCTCTTCCTTTATTGCACCATGCAGAAAAGCGGTCTTGACATCCATCTGATGAAGACTCCATCCTTGCGTAGCAGCAAGGGCTATGATTGATCGAATGGTGGTATATCGTGCCACAGGTGCAAATATGTCATCATAGTCAATTCCTTCCTTTTGAGAGAAGCCACGGGCAACAAACCTTGCTTTGAACTTTTCAGCACTCCCATCAGATCCATGTTTGATCTTGTAGAGCCATTTCGCGGTGACAACAGATTTGTCCTTAGGTCTCGGGACCACATCCCAGACATCATTCTTCATTATGGACTCATATTCTTCGTGCATAGCATCCTTCCAAACTTGATGCTTTACGGCTTCCTCAAAAGATCCAGGTTCAGAATGTACAATAGTACTCATGGCAGCTAGATACCCTTGGTATCTACACGACTTCTTGCTTTCTCGGAATGTCCCCCTTGGGGCAGCATGACCCTCAGCATCTTCGAGGGTGTCCCTGAGCCATGATGGTCTCTTTCCCAGTGAAGGAGATGGATCAATAGAGTCCATTGGTCCTTCAATATCAGGCATTGTCTCATCCTGCGGTTCTTCTTGATTTCCAGGCCTTTCTTCATGATTTTCTTCAGATCTTGGAAGATCTACTACTTTCTTCAGGGAAGCATCTTCGTCAAAAGTGACATCATGGCTTATCTCTACTTCCCTTTGACCCGGTACATAGACTCTATAGGCCTTAGAAGTCTCACTGTAGCCCACAAACATTCCTTTCTTCCCAGTAGCATCCAGCTTACTTCTCTTTTCTTTCGGCACATGAAAATAGACAGGACATCCAAAAATTCTAAAGTGTGAGACATCAGGTTTCTTACCAGAGAAAACCTCTTCGGGAGTTTTGGAGTCCAGAGCGGAATGGGGGCATCGGTTTTGAATGTACACAGCAGTATTTGCAGCTTCTCCCCACAGAAACTTCGGTAGACCCTGGTCACATAGCATGGCACGGGCAGCTTCCACAATAGTCCTATTCTTGCGTTCAACAACACCATTCTGCTCAGGAGTATATGCAGTGGTAGTCTCCCTCTTAATGCCAGCTTCTCTGCAAAAGTCTTTGAACTCATTTGACTCATATTCGGTGCCATTGTCAGTCCTCAAAATCTTGATCTTCTTTCCGGTCATATTTTCCACCAAGGCTTTGAAGGTACGGAACCACATGAAAGCCTCATCCTTCTTCTTCAAGAAGTATATCCAGGTTTTGCGAGAGAAGTCATCGGTAAATGTCATGTAGTAAGAACATCCCCCCAGGGATGTCACGGGCAACATACCAGATATATCAGAATGGACCAGTTGCAATATATCAGATGTCTTTGTGACACTTGAGGGGAAAGGTCCCCTTGTATGTTTTCCTTCAGCACAGCCCTTACATACACCTTCATGATTATTTCCAAAGTCAGGCATCCCTGTCACCACCTTCCTTGCTTCGGGAAGGGCCTTGTAATGAAGGTGTCCAAATCTTCAGTGCCATAGTTCGGTTTGTCGGATAGTATCACAAGTCATGGCTCCCAACGGACTCCCTCCAACCTGGTAGAGTGTACCAACTCTAAAACCAATTGAGATAGCTTCCTTGAAGCTCTCCTTCCACATGAGCACCTTTCCATCAGAGAAAGTTACATTGAATCCTTTGTCTTCCATAGCAGATACAGACACAAGGTTCTTCTTCAATTTAGGTACATAGAGTACATCTTGCAAACGTAGGACTTGTCCTTGAGACAAGTGGAGGGTCACAGTCCCTGTCCCTTTCACGGGATATGTGGCATTATCCCCAAGGATAATTTCTAGATTAGTATCCCTTTCAACCATGTCAAAAAGTGCTTCCTTGAATGCGGTGATGTGTCTTGAGGCACCACTATCGATTAGCCAGACATCCATAGTGTCGGGCGGAGATGCAGCTGAGAGAGCAGATACAAGAATATACTCATTTCTTTTATCAACAACATTAGACTCCTCATACCTGGTATTTCTAGACCTTTTAGAAGGTTGATTGTTTCCACCAAAGTGAGCCTTCCTCTTTCCTTTGGATATGTCATTTCTTCGATTCCCATTCCTTCGGTTGTTGTTGTTATCATCACTATCGGGAGAATCCTTCTTGAAGGGGCATTCTCTAGCATAGTGACCAGGCTTATGGCAAGTGAAACACTTGCCCTTCTTTTCTTGAGCCTTCGTTCTTCCTTTGTCCTTAGGACCACCAGAGTTCTTCTTTCGAGAATGAGCACCATAGGCAGCATTTCTGTCTTTATCGAATTCCTTCATCCTTGTTTCTTCTTGCATACATCTAGACAGAAGCTCATCAAAGTTAGGAATGGTATTATTGTTGAGAATGGTAGTTGTGAATACTTGCCATTCATATGGGAGTCCTTCAAGTGCGGTGAGAACCATCTCACGATCAACTATTGTCTCCCCAATAGCTATCAGATTGTTCCTTGTTTCGGTCAATTTCAGAAAGAAAGTTTGAATAGACTCATCCCGACCCTTCTTCATATTCTTCAACTTGTTCTTGAGGAATAGCACTTGGTTCACATTGTTTACCTTGAACATAAGGATCAATTTGTCATACATCTCCTTGGATGTGCCTAGTTCAGATATATAGGCAACCAGGCTCTTATGTATGGATTCCCTGATCATCAGCTTTGCTTTGATCTCTCCCTTCTTATACTTGTTTCTAACAGCGGCGGTAGCATTGGATGGAGGTTCTTGAATCTTACCCAGCACATGATCCAAGAGATCATGGTCTTCCAATTTGAGATCTAATATCATCTTCCAGGCATGGAAGTCATCACTTCCAGTCAGCTTGTCATTCTCCTTGAATTCAAGACTAGTGGAACCCATTTCTTCCGGTGGTGATTGCTAAAGATAGAGTTTGTCTTCACCTCACCTCTGATACCATGTAAATTTTTGTAGATGTTCTATGCTTGGAGCAACTTTACTTTTCTCACAGCAATCATACAAATAGTTAAGTAAAATGCAGATAGAACCTATAAGTGGATCTTATAGAAGACAAATCAGAAACAGAAAAAATGTGGTCGTGCGTTATGGCGGTCAACAGGATGCTTCAACCAGCAAAGTCTCCTTGGTCAGCCAACCCAGAATGTGTCACAACAGTCCTCCAATCAGCAAACGAGTCAACCCAAGTCAACTCCAAAAAAGTCAACGCTGTCCAGAAAAAGTCAACGCAGGGTAGCAAGCTAAAAGTCAACGCAGCAGCAGATTGGTCAACCCTTTGACCTCGATTTCTGTGCCAAACAGTACGGCCTTCCAAAATCGAACTTCTCACCAAATTTCAGCCCATTCGTTTGGTCAACGCTGGTCAAACTTCCAGCAAAACCCTAGCTGCAGCAACTCGTCCTTCAGCTCAGCCGTACAGAAATTCGTCCTTCTTCTTCACACGTGTGGGCTGGAAATGTCTTCTAAGGAGCTCGTACTACATTAGATGAAAGAAGAAGATGTGTGTTGAACTCTCTTGATCTCTAATAACATGCATGCTCCCAAATGGACTAGTGGAAAGCGTATAGTTGCTCAACTGTTTCCGTACCAAAGCAGCCTCCTCCTCATCAGGGACTAATCTAGTCAACGCAATCATATATTTTTTTAGGACCTCTGGATCTAGGTGTGGTTTTCTCCTGCTCCCCCCCAAGGTGTTGGTGTTGAAAGCCATGATGGATGATAGTGTTTAGGTGTCAAAACATATGCTAATGCTTGCAATGGAACATTTAGCATATCCCATCGTCTTTCCACCCTTGCACGAATATAAATTTACAAGGTGATATCTCTAGGCTCAACAATGTCTTTAATCTGCCCTAACATGTTATCCATTTGCTCATACACCTCCCCAATTATTGGGCGATCTGAATCTGCAAACTTGATCATGTAATAAATAGGTTTGGTGAATTGCAAAACATATTTAACCTGTGACCAAAAGTACATGTCAAGAATAGTGTCCTTGGCTACATAGCACCATCTCTATCAGTGTTAATTTCCTCCCATGATTCAATGGTGACCATATTAGTTAAAGCTTGTCTCACCTTCACTAGCTGCCTAAAGGTGAGGTAATAACTTGCAATTCTTATTTTTGCAAGTTTAAGCAACTGCAACTTGGAAGTTGGAGTAAGTGCCATAGAAGTAGTTTACCCTTGTAAGCCCTGTGATAAATTTAATGAGTTGCTTCCCTCTCTTGTAAAGCTCATTAATCCACCCACATTTTTTATGCTTCACAATATCACGCATCAAAAGGTTCAATGTGTGCACCAAGCACCTAGACCAAAATATGTGTGGATAAGTATGCTCAATAATTATTCCTACTCCCTTACAATTTGCTGCATTATCTATGATCACTTGAACCACTTTACTAGGACCAACATCTTTGATTGATTGCAATAGGAGATCTGCAATGTTTTGGGAAGTTGCACTGATAGAGGAGGAATCATGACATGTAATAAACACTGCACCACTAGCAGAAACATCAAGAGCATTTATCAAATGTTGGTTTCTGAATTCTGATATTTGTCCACCCATCTGATACAAGGGATACCCCACTATCCACCCACTCATTTGTAAAACGTGTCAAAGCTACTTGATCCTATCCTTTTTCTCTTTCTAATAACTCTGTTCTAGCTTTCTCATAGTTGGGGGACTTGTATCCTTTTGGGGTTTCGTTGATGGCCTTTACCATTTCATGCCAATAGGGAGAGCGAAGCACATTGAATGGTACACCGCTAGCACAAAGAAATTAGACTCTCTTTCCATCCACATCATCCTTCCCAACAACATTAAGGAAATCCCCTATTGTTTTTTTACCTCCAGAGCTTGCAGAAGTACCATGAGGAGATGAGCTAACAAATCTAGAGGTTGCACTTGATTCAGTTTGAGTTTTTTGTTTCTTGTTTTTTTGTTGTGCAACCTGCTTTATTTGGATGTATTTTCTTCTTTGTTCATTTGAAACCTTTGGGCAAATTGCTACCCCCACAACACCCTTTTTTTCATCACTGTCCATCACCCCCACAAAGATGCCTCCTCACACGGGTATATGAACCACTATATGGTTTTCCTCCATGACAACCATGAGGGCACAAAAACTTGTAGCTTCCACCACCTTTTCCCCCTTCAAGTTTGGTCACATAGTTCCACAAGGGTGTCAATGCAGCTTTCCCCTATGGTGTTTCAATGTTTTCATCAAAATCATCTCCTTCCTCCACATCATACATTGGGTCACTCATATGGGGACCACTATGTTGTTCTTCTTCATGTTCTTTTCTTCTATTTCTACTCCCCCTTACCATCATCAAAACCAAGAGTGGAATGATACATAGAAGCCAAAAAAACATCATCTTTGAATATGAATATAGATGGTGGACAACCTAAAAATAAATGAACAAGAAGAAAGAATGGGAAAGTGTTGGAGAGGGAGGAGAGAAAATACAAAAAACAATGACAAATAAATGTGAAAGTTTGGGGTTTGCACTTACCTCTTTAGCTCTTGCAGATGGAAGCCCTTCTTTACTCCTCGAAGCTCCTCCTCCTTCACTCCTCCAAGCTCTCCTCAACTCTCTCTTCTCCAAGCTCTTTTGTCCTCGCTTTCTCTTTTCTTCTCCTTTCTTCTCCAAGCTCTCCAAAAACACAAGTGAGCAAATGAGAGGTGAAAGTGAGCTTATATTTTTTCCATCCTATCCCTAACTCAATACTAACCCACCCTCTAACCCAACTAAAAAAAAAGTTTTGTTTTTTGTTTTTTTTGTTAAATTTGGTTTTGCTGCGTTAACCGGATCTGTACGCCACTGTATGGAAGCGTTCACGATCCGTACGGATCCGCCTCTGAAGCGCAGCGCTTCCGTACGCCGATCTGCCGTATGAAATTCGGATCCAGCTTACGGAATCACAGATCCGGCTGTACAGTTCAGAATTTACACGAATCACATTGTTTTTTGGAACCGCGTTTCGGATTTTTTGATCCACTTTTCATACGGCGGATCCCGTATGATTCCGTACGGGACGCAGATCAGGGGTTGGAGCCAGGGGGGGGGGGGGAGCGTTTCCTGCAACATTGAACTAGACCCACCAAGGGTGACCAACCCAGAGAAAATGAACCAAAGGGCCACAGAAAACCCAAATCTTCAGAAAGAAAGGAGCTCAAGGATAGCAGAGTCCAGAGACAGCACCCTACAGATTTGAAAGGGACAAAGATCAGGCGGGGAAGAAACATTGAAGGACAAAATGAGAAAGGCCACTTGGAAAATTTTCCAGAAACCACCTATGTGAGCCAGCAGACCCCAATCCTTTACCAACCTGTTCTTAATTGAAATTGCAACCCATGACCAAGAAGAGATAGAAATTTTGGGGAAACAGATAAAGGTTCTAACCAGAGCGTTCGCTGTCTGCAGGCAAAGCCAAATTGAAGCTTTAATCCTACAATCCCAGAGCTGGCTTGTCCCATGGTCTTTTTCACAGGGCTTGGATACCCAGAATGGAAACTGGGCATAAACCAAACGAACTGAGTTTGTGCTATGATTATCCACAAATCCATCAATCTGGAAACATCATCACTGCAACTGCCTTCGGGATGACTTAACTCAGCCATAAAACCTGATGTACTGGGCCTGAAACGACCTCTCATTCCATTTCCTCTACCTGGTTCGAGTGCTCTTGACCTCTCGCATCCATGTGGGAGCCATCCCATTGCCTTTGCTGACCACCCCATCTGATAATAGTCTTATTGATTTTTGAGGTATTCTGTGTTTTTTCTAAGGCTTTTTATTCATATTTTCTGGTTTGAAGCTTTTCAACCATAATGGTCAAATGCTGGATAATTCTTTGATTAGCTGTAAAATGCATTAATATTACCACTGTGTTCTACTGGCAACAGGGAGGTTGGTTCTAACTTTTGAAGGACATATATAACTTTGACAGAATTACAATGTGTCTTTCTATTGGCTGACTTCAGTTTTACCATTTGATGAGTGCAGAAGCTGTGGAACTACTCAACAGGCAAGATTATGAAAACATACACTGGTCACACCAACAGGGTGTACTGCATGACTTCGACATTTTCTGTGACAAATGGAAAATACATTGTCAGTGGCTCAGAGGATTGTTGTGTGTATCTTTGGGACCTTCAAGGTAAGAACATGGTTCAAAAGTTTGAAGGTCATACAGACACTGTTATCTCTGTATCTTGTAGTCCCATTGAAAATAAAATTGCTTCTGGTGCTTTGGGCAATGATAAAACTGTAAAGCTTTGGGTTCAAGATAAGTAACTGAAGCTTGTGGGAGCACCACATGGTGTGTATGTATTGTAAATTTCTTCTGCTAATGGAAGATAAAATGTTGAACGCTCAGAAGGCTGTTGTGTTTATCTGTGCATTCCAAAGGCAGATATGCAGTTCAATAGTTAGGTCAGATTGACTGCTATCTTGCCTCCACTAACTCTATTGAGTTTATCACTTTTTTTGCTTTTGAAAATGAGGAATATGGTATCAACTTCCGAATCTGTATCCTGTGTTTAATATTTTAATAATTTTCTTCACACAATTTTGTTTTGAGAGAAGAATCTAGTTATTTTGACCTGGACAGACATGAAAGCTATAACCAGAGTGCTCTTTATCTTTTAGAATAGTTCTAATGAAAAGAAAATTGATTTTATTGTATAATTCACTTTGTGACCTTTTCTGACTTTAGTTGGTTGCACAGTTCTTTTTTGTTTTTATTTTATTTAATGGTTTGGTTTTATTCATAGAAGGCTTCTCCAATTCTTTTTGTGCTATGTTGTACACCATGTGCATGGTAAAATTGAATTATGATAATTTATATAATTATGAAGCCTCATGTAGCTTATGAAGTGTAGTAATTATTATTGTGTATGGCCTTTTTTAATATTGAACTCACATTTCTTTGTATGCTGCTGGCCAAGGATAAGGACTTGTTATGCTCTTTAGGTTTTGAAAATGTTTTTAATCTCAGATGGCTATTTTTCTTTTGTTAAAAGTAGTCAAGAAATATTGGTTATGATGCAGTTGAGGTTCTTGGTTTGGGTGAAAAGATGGGTGACAAAAAGGTTTGTGCTGTCTCTTTACTATTGTTGTGATCAGCCATAGGCTTTGCCACTTGATGCCTCCTGTTTTTTTGGAATCAAATATTGCTTCCTGTCAAGGTTTATTTTTTGACATTAAAGCTTTTAGGTTTTGGTGGTTTTGTTGGTTCATTCTTGTATTGTGTTTTTCAGGTGTGAGGTAGAAGGTGATTTGATCCAGTGCTAAGTTGCAGGAAATGCAGGAACCGGGTCTGTACCGTCACTGGAAACACAGGGAAATGTGGAAATGCATATGGTATGCCCTGGAAACATATGGAAATGTGAGGTGAAAAGTCACGTCATGTTAAACATATGGAAATGTGAGGTGAAAAGTCACGTCATGTTTGCAGCATGTTTCTCTACACATTCCGCATGCTTCACGATTTTCTTTGGGCAATTTTGACTGGATTTGACCACGTATCAACCTTGGCCAATGCTTTCCTAATTCAAGGCTAATTAAAGATGGGCAGTGGAGGCATATTAAAGACATGGTACATTCCCTAGCATGGGAGAGATAAATAAGCCAGTTACAGATGCGTAGAAGAGGGCATAAATTTGCTCGGAGAATCTTTGAAGGAAAGTGGATAAGTTGCCCAGATGAACTTTTGCTTTCCTGTACCCATCTGTCACTGGCTTATTTCTGTGCCATAAACCTCCTGTAGCTTGTGGTCCCATGCTAGTTAGTGTAACTTGTCTTTAATATGCCTTCTCAAAAATTCTCCAAAGGAACTTTTGCTCTCCTATAGCCATCTGTTACTGATTTATTGTCTGTCATCCATCTTTAAGGCATTGTCTATGTAATATTCCTGTTTAGCAATTCTGCTAACCGGAATATTAATTTTTGGCCAGTTTGATGTTATTACAGTTTTGACTTAGGAAATGTGGGTTTGGGGGCCCACAATTAGAATTAGGGAACTATAGGCCTCTAAACATTAGGCTGAGGCAAAATATTGCGACATAAGTGGAGAATGGGGCCCAATGAGGAGAAACTGCGGCCCACATGAAGGCAGCGCAGTCATTGGTGCGTATTGGAGGTTAGAGGCACAAGGTGGGGCCCAAGGGAACGTTGGACAGCCTTGGACAAAAATGAAGCATGAGGCTCATTCTTGGCATTCATTCATCTATTTCAAATTTGTCTATTGACAGAGCACGCTTGAGCATTGAGCTAAGTCTGCATGTGCTGTTCAACACATGGGTGTCTTCGAGCAGAGATCCCAGCCTTTACTTCGGTGGACTTCAAGTGCCAGCCCAAGGGAGGTGTTTCACCATAGTTCGATCAGTTCAGCAGCGCAAAACCTCTTCTAGAGTGCAGTCCCTTCATCAACAGCGTAGAGGCAGCGTATGCAGTGTAGAGGCTGGCTGCTGTGCAGTCCCTTGAGGGAATCACTCCGGGAGTCAGGGAGTGAGTGGAGTTTTTGCAGGAGACTTGGTGGGAAGGCTTGGAGCCTTCTAATATGGATTTTCCAAGCATTTTGGTGGTATCCAGCAGCAGAATTATCAGGAGATCCAAATTGCCCAGTAGTTCAAACTTCAATGAGCCAAGCCCAAGAGTGCCAATTTCCGAGGTCAAGCTTTGGCCAAACCCTTCGCGGGTTATTCTGGGTTTATTGAGTAGAGTCCGGGGTTAAATTCTCATAATTTTCTGAACAGTACAACAGGTCCTAGCAGTAGATTATTTGGAGCAGCAACAACATTTATGGGCAGTTTTCAGCGTAGAGCTACACGCAGAGAGCAGAAATTGAGGGTGTTCAACAGTACTTCTGAGGGCTTCTCTAGCTTGCCTTGAGAAAGCCCAGGTGCACTCATTCCAACACCTCATTTTGTACACATTCCTCATCATTAATAAAATGGCTCAGCGCAATTTTTGTGGCTCAATGGTGTTATAAATTCTTCGTTTATTTTGCTATATGTTTTTGTCTATGTATGCCTGTTTATTGCTGTAAATTACCTTTGTGGATATTACAGTGATATTAGAGCTCATAAACTTGGCTTTAGCCTGCGGGAGCAGCGCAGTCTATGACACCAGAAGACAAGCAAAATGTGACATACTAGAGGCAGAGGTACATGAGCAGAGAAAGAGATTTAAAAATCACTCCAGACCCTGTGACCAGTGAACCAAAGGTGATGGAGACTAGAATGGGGGACGCAGAAGGGCAGAAGAAGAGCAAGGAGGAATTTTCTCACCTTCTATTGAAGGCAGTGCATGACCTCTCGAAGAAAATTGAGGAGATGGGTCACCAGAACAACAATGGCAGTAAAGGAAATGGAGTCCAAGGGGATTTCCAGATGGGAGAAGGATTCGACACCTCACGACACTAGACATCACTTAACCCAAATATGCCTGCAGTACCATATACACCCCCATGGTTTACCATTCCTATGTTCCTAGCTTCAGGATTGGGAGGACAATAGGAGCAGGAGGAAGCTCATTATGGAGAATACTTCCTAGAGTACCAGTCTTATGGCCTGGAGTTCGGGAACGCCATTACTTTCAAATATTTCTGCCAACTGAAGGGCAACAAAAAGCCCAGAGGACAAAGTGGAGAAGGCTACACGCAGGGGAATGATTTACAACGTACTATGGGGAGGCTGTTTATCCTGACTTTTGATGGCTCCTCTAAGAGCTTGGCCAAGGCATGGGTCGAGAAGCTGGATATTTACTTCCAACTTAACCAGATGACCGAGGGAGAAGTTGACTTTTGATGGCTCCTCTAAGAGCTCGGCCAAGGCATGGGTCGAGAAGCTGGATGTTTACTTCCAACTTAACCAGATGACCAAGGGAGAAGTAATCAAGATTGCCATGCTGCATCTAGATGGGGAGGCTCATGATTGGTCATTCCATGGGCTAACCATGCCGGGACACGTAAGGGTCACAACATATGATGAGTTCACCAGGAGGGTGTTGGAGTGGTTCGAGAGGAAGGACTTGGAGGAGTATTTTGGGGAGCTGACCAAGGTCAAGCAGTTCGGGAATGCGGAGGTGTACATCTCGGAGTTTTTGAGACTATTAGTGATGGTACCAGATCTGTCAGAGTCCAAGAGGATTTATATGTTCATAGAGGGACTGGCAGAACCATTGCGGGGGCTAGTGAGGTCCAACAGACCTACTATGCTGTAGGACGCAGTGGAGAGAGCTAGGGACTTACAAGATGCCCTACCCAGAGCTTGGGCACCTCTGCCAAGAAAACCTGGTTCCAATAGAGGGGAAGAGACACGAAAGTCCCCCCACCACATAGAGCCAACAAGGGATGGGAACAGCTGGATGATGATACTCGGAGAGACCTTCGGAGGAAGAAGCTATGCTTCACTTGCCAGGAGCCATGGGCACCAAGCCATAGGTGTGTAAAAGGAAAGGCCCACTACATAGAGGTCTTCTCAGACAGTGATGGGGAGGAGACATATTTTGAGATGAAAGGAGATGATAGTGCAACACCACAGGAGGGAAGACCACCACCACCACTCCCACTAGCAGTAGGGGGAGCTGCATTTTCACCTTCGGGAGGGGTCCTCGCATCATTGCGTGGGGTACCCAAGTTCCTGACTATGAGGATCAGAGGGATAGTTCAGAGGAAACATGTATCAGTGTTAGTGGAGAATGGAGCCACTCACAACTTTATTGATCCCCAGATGGTCCAAAAGAGAGGCATTACCACATAGGGGCTTGAGGGGTTGTCAGTTCTTGTGCTGGGAGACAGGACTATGTAGTGCACACGCTATGTCCTCGCTTTGACTGTGACCATGGGGAACTACTCCATGACAGACCACTTCTTTGTTTTTGACATTCTAGACACCAATGTAGTGTTGGGAGTCTAGTGGCTCTACGCACTTAGTAGAGTCACCACTGATTGGAGGAAGTTAGAGATGGAGTTCTTGGATCCAAATGGCAAATCGGTGTTGCTGAGGGGTGATGGAGGCTGACTTGAGGCATGGGGATGTTGAATGGGCTGTGGAGTTGAGGATTTTTGAGGGGGGGGGGTGACCAAGCCATCGCATCCGTAGATTCAGGCCATCCTTGACAGGTACCCTATAGTATTTGGAGATATACCGCCTGGCCAACCACCTGACCAGTACAAGAAATGATCACTACTCCCTATAGGCATCCTAAGGCCTACCGAGATGAGATAGAGAGAGTCATCCATGAGCTCTTGGTATTGGGACACATCAGGCCCAACTCTAGCCCATTTGCTTCATTAGTTGTTTTGGTGAAGAAGAAGGATGGGACCAAGGTTACTTGGAAGCGGGAGCGAAGCGCGGAGCGCCATTTTTAAAAGTTTCCGGGTCCGGAGCGTTTTCGGGAGCGTTTATATATATATATATATATATATATATATATATATTTTAATATTTTTAATATTTTTTATATTTTGATGCATATATGTCAACAAAAACATGTAGAATGATGAATTAGACATAAAAAACATAAAAACATAGATTGAATCATATAACATCAATCATCTAAAAGTTATAATCTTCATCAACCACGCCCACGAGTTGGAAGCATACATATTGACTCTTGAGTCTCGCAAATCATCAATCTGAAGGTTTCAAGCTTTCAAAATTCAATATATAACATTTATCATCATTGATATATAACATTTATCATCATTGATTTCAAATTTCAATATCTAACATTTATCATCATTGATTCATTGATTTCAAAATTCAATATACATTTATCATCATTGATATATATATTATAACATTTATCATCATTGATATATATATTATAACATTTATCATCATTGATTCATTGATTTCAAAATTCAATATACATTTATCATCATTGATTCATTGATTTCAAAATTCAATATATAGCATTTATCATCATTGATGTTATATAACATTTATCATCATTGATTCATTGATCACCATATAACTTTCATGAAGCATCATATTCATAATTCATAATGACTTGTAAACAGTAAACTTATAAATGCCAACTTCATTTAAAATTTAAATATATGAAATCAGTAGCAAGTCAAGTTTCAACTGTTCAACTGTCAACAACAAATAGAAAATAGTAAACAACAAATATATTTTATCTGGCTGGCCCCTTGCCACGCCCACGAGAAATGTCTAATTTCTGTGAGCCACGAGGAAATGTTGGTCTTCTAGTACTCTCAGGAGTACCATGACCACGACCAGAAGGTGGAGGCTAGATCTGCAAAGGAACAATAGTGTGATATCGAGGAGTGGCACTGGCACTGGCACCCGCACTGCTACCAGTAGATGGTGGGACTGGCCCTGTGTGTGGCGGTGCTTCATCATCATCCCTATAAAGTTCTGCTTCCAATTCTTCTAGATGTAACGTGCCGTCCTCCAAATTATCATCCTCTGGGTTGTTGTCCCAGACTCTGTAAGATTGATCCTCATTTGCCCGATCACAGTAATGGCTCAACAACCTCAAGTTATAATGCACATAAACCAAGCTTTCAGCTCGGTTTTCATTCAGCCTGTTTCTTCTCACATTGTGTATAAAGTTGTAGGTGCTCCAACACCTCTCTGCAGAAGAAGTGTTCACAACTTGTGAGAGAACCTTTTTAGCCAACTTTGGCAAAAGTCCCATGCCGCCATATGCTTCCCACCATGTGAGAGCATCGAATTTGTCCCTGTCTTCCATTGCATGGAATGAACCAAAGTTAGCAGTGCAACTGAAGTATTTGCCTAATTCAAGGCGCAATCTAGCACACTCTTCCCTGTCAGCTACCAATTTGTCCAATGCATTCATGTACCCTTCTTGTACCTCTGGATCTGTGTGAGGTTTCACCCTAACCCCACCTCCAGGTGCAGGTTGGCCCAACCAAGATGGAGAGTAATATTTTGGCGTAAGGATATATGCCAAAGCATGTAGTGGAACATTGAGTTTATTCCACCGTGCATACACACAGTCATGAATCATAGCATACAAGTTGGGATCATTATCCTTAACAATATCTTTTATTTGCCCCAACATGCTATCCATCTGCTCATAAACCTCTCCAATCACTGGTTTATCAGTATCTGCAAAGCGAATACGTATTATGATAGATAGTAAACTCACAATTTCCATAATACGTTGCCCAAGCGAGGTCAATGAGTCTCCTCTACACATGTTAAAACTTTTGCACCACGTAAACTATTGTGCCTTTTCATCCTTACTAATAAGTACACGATTATTAGGCTTGATACATTGCATTAATAGCCTCTTACCTTCAAAAGGCGCTTGAAAGTGAGGTAATAGCTAGCAAATCTAGTTTTTGCTGTCTTCAACAACTCCAATTTGGAGTGAGTACGGAAAAGCCCATGGGTATTGCTATGATTTGTAATAAATTTTATCATTTTTTTACCTCTCTTGTACAAATCACCAAACCATTTGAATTGAGGTTGTTTGTTTTTGATGATATCATGCATCAAAAGGTTCATTGTGTGAACCAAACACCCAGACCAAAAAATGTTGGGGTATTTATCCTCAACAATTGCTCTTGCTGCCTTACAGTTAGCAGCATTATCAGTGATGACCTGTATCCATTATATGACGATCTTTCAGTTACACTGTCAAGTAATGGTTACATGATATTAATGCGGTTTGAATTCCTCCCCAGATAATCAACAAAACTTGGGAAAGCTGGCACCACTAACGAATACAGTAAAAACATTTCTCTGTTGGTTTTTTTCCTTTTACATTGGTCCATCCATCAGAGACAATGGAAAGCCCATGCTCATTCCACGAACTTGTCATTCTAGCCAAAGAATTTTTTATTTTAGCTCTTTCATGATCAAGACCCACGGTTCTGGCCTTGTCATACCCAGGGCTTTTGTATCCTTTGGGGGCATCATTAATGGCAGAAACCATTTCATGCCAATAAGGTGAGCGAAGAACATTGAATGGCACCCACATGCATATAGAAACCGGTAAACTTTTGAATCCACATCATTCCTACACCCTTCATCTAGGAAATCGGATATGGTTCTACGCCTTAATCCAGATGTGCCACTGCCTCCATAACCACTGGCATGGGTGGAAGTTGAACTTGTTTCTCCATGATGTGTTGGGCCTGAATCAACGATACCCCTAGATCTTTTAGATGATCTCTGTATGGCAACCCCCTCTTCCTTCCTATATATCTCTCTCTGTGGTGCTGGCACATAAGTACAAACTTTGATTCCAAGATTTCTAGTTCCATCTCCTGGCATTATCCCACAAAGGTGCCTTCTAAGACGGGTGTATGAACCATGGTATTGTTTATTGCAATGGGGGCAAATAAATTTAGTGGTTCCACCACCTTTCCCTCCTTCTTGTTTCTGAACATATTTCCACAAAGGATATTGGTCTTGTTTGGTTGGGGATTCTAGGTTCTCAGGGTCTCCACTCCCCACTTCCTCCTCAGCATAATCCTCCTCTTCAGGATTTTCGTCAGATCCACCATAACCCTCCTCTTCATCCTCCTCTTCTCTGATTTGTCTCTTTCTTCTAGCACTCTCCAACACCATTATCACAAAGAAAGGAACCAACATGAGGAAAATTCCTAGCCATATAGCCATGATGGAAACAAGTTTCAAGTTTCTAGAATCTAGCCCGCAAAACAAATGGAAAAATGCCAAATGGGAATAGGAAATGCAACATAGGAAAAAAACAATTCATTTTAAAAGTTTTAAATCCAATAAAATGCAACATTCAAGAAAAATTCAAGTTTTCATTTTCAAAACAATTTAACAATCTACAAATTGTCCTAGAAAAAACAAAATTGGATGAGAAAGGCCTACCTCTTTCTTTAAATCCTCTTAATGGTATGCTGTACTCCCTACTATCCAGAAACTTTATCATATGCGATTCTGTCCATGGGTCTTGGCTCTAGAAAGCTCTCCTTCTCGTAAATCTCAACTCAACCAACAATAAATGATAACAATAGATTAATAACCCCCCCCCGCACAAAAAAATCGAATTTTCATAAAAAAAAAAGTCCGCGCGCGCGGCGGGCGTTTTTTTGCCAGGGAGCGTTCGAGCGAACGCTCCCCGAGCGCTCCGCGTTCCGCGGCTCCCGGCGTTTTTCGCGTCGACTCGGGGCGGTCCCGCTCCCGGCCCCGGCTGCGAAACGCTCCCGAAAAAACAGGGAGCGTTTTTACAGGGTCGGAAACGCGCTCCCGAAAACACTCCTGCCAGGAACCGTTTTCGGAAGCGCGTTTCCGAGCGTTTCCGAAACGCTCCCGCACGGAGCGAGTTTCCGGAGAGGGAGCGAAGGGGGTTTGAAGCTTCCCCGCAACCCTGGATGGGACCCTGCGTATGTGAATTGATTATAGGGCCCTCAATAAACAAGCCATGAAGAACCGCTACCCCATCTCGCGCATTGACGAGCTGATGGATGAGTTGAGGGGAGCCAAGTTCTTCTCAAAGATTGATCTACGGTCCTGGTACCACCAGATTGGGGTGAGGGACAAGGATGTCCCTAAGACAACTTTTTGGTGCCAGTATGGGCACTTTGAGTTCCTGGTTATGCCCTTTGGGCTAACCAATGCACCGGCCACCTTCCAGTTGTTTATGAACCACATACTTCGTGGACAACTGAGGAAGTTCGTGCTAGTGTTCTTTGGCAACATTTTGATATATAGTCGGACATGGGAGGAGCACTTGCAACATGTTGAGGCAATACTGCGTATCCTGGAGTAGTAGCAGTTCTTTGCCAAGCTGTCCATGTGCAAGTTTGAGTTGACCGAGATGCTGTATTTGGGACACATCATCGGTGTTGATGGAGTGCATGTGCATGAGGAGAAGATCCGAGCCATCAGAGATTGGCCACAACCCAGGAACGTGATAGAGCCGAGGGGATTTGTGGGCATTTGCACCTACTATCAGAAGTTTGTGAAGGGGTTTTCACAGTTGGTCGCACCCCTTACCGATTTGACAAAGAAAGGGGCCTTTGCATGGAAAGCTACAACGCAAGAGGCTTTTGAGCACCTCAAACAGGTGATAGAGCAGTTGCCCCATGCTAGCACTACCCGATTTTACTCAGCCTTTCATACTAGAGTGCGATGCATCCAGAGGAGTGGGGGCCGTATTGATGCAGGTAGGGCACCCTATAGCTTTCGAGAGTCAGAAGCTACTGCCTCACGAGAGGTTGTACCCCATATACAACATAGAGATGCTGGCCATCATGCATGCGCTAACTAAGTTCAGACAATACTTGGTGGGGAATAGGTTTCGGGTGAGGACTGACCACAACAGCTTCAGATTCTTTTTGGAGCAGAAGCAACTACAAGAGAGGCAGTAGAAATGGTGAGTAAGCTCCAGGCATATGACTTTGACATAGAGTATATCAGAGGGAAGCACAACGTGGTGGCAGATGCGTTGTCTAGGAGGCCAACGTCCCTTTCATTGATGAATATTGCTTCAGATTGGAGGGCTCTGTTGTCGCACAGATTGTCAAGGCACTGCGACAACGGCTCAGATTGGGGGCTGTCACCTTTATCCCCGATCTCTCTATTTAAGCTGTCTCCTTGCAAGCTAAGGGAGGTAGACCCTTTTAGAAATGAGGATGAAGAATCCAGGAGACACGGCTAAGACATCAAATACTTAATAAAATGAACGAGATTCCACAGTTCTAAATTAGATTTCACGTTTAAGACTAGTGCCTTATGGAGTCAAACAAAATCCCGTTATGCGATTATAAACAAGTGACGATTAACTGCTGCTTATTAAAACACGATTTGATCACAATGATATTCAATTGAAAGACACCACAACCATGCATTAAAATACCTTAAACCCGCAACAATATTATCACAAGATGAAAATGCCCGAGATTTGCAATATTTCCAGATTTATGATGCTTCAATTAAATTCAATCCAGAAAATGTTTCTATAGTCAAATCTTTAGATAAAAATTTCAAATGCACATTTGACTATGGAAAAATTGTTTTATATTTTTGTATTTTCTAAATTTTTAGAGTTTTTGGAATTTCTTTTATTTTATTATTTTTTATTTTAAATCTAAAAACAAAATTTAAACTAACTCTAAAAAATCAAAATTAAAATCAAAATTGAAAATCCTAAATCTAAAACTACACAAAGATGAAATGAAATTTAAAGCTAATCTAAATCTAACATCTAGACTACACTAGAAATTTGAATTAAACTAAATCTAAAATTAAAAGGAATTAAGTCCTAAAACTAAAATCTGAACAAAACTATAAAAACAAATTTAAATCTAGAATTTAAAACCAACTAAAATTAGGCTATCATTAAAATCTAATCTAAAATTGAAAAAGATCAAATCCAAACTAAAACAAATAAATAAATGAAAACAACGAATTTACAAACTAACCTAAAGTCTAAACCGAAACTAGATTTAAAATCTAAAAAGAAAAACTAACACTTTACAAAATAAATGAAATCGAACCAAAACAAAAATAACGCGTGTACGTTTAAAATTTTATGTGCTTATTTTTCACTATTCGTTTTGCAGGCTAGGGCACGATGGAGTCAACGCACAAAAATCTGAAATGTTTTCGTAAGGGTTCACATTCGTTTTGCTGTTTGGTGTATTGCAGGTTGGACACGATAAGCTTGACTTCAAATAGCTTCGACGACAGAGACGGTTGCACGATGGCACGAGAAAAATCCGACGGTGGAAACGCTGGCTTGCAGGAGAATGGAAGGATGGGCAGAATCGATTTGCTGAAGAGAATGCCTGGACGTTGGGCAGGAAGATCGAAAGGTGAATGGGAAGGAGGAAGGACGTGAAGGGGGAAGAAGATGCTCGATGGAAAGAAATGAATAGCTGTAACGCTGCGTGAGGAGAGAGGCAAGGATAAGGTCAATATCAAATGGAAAGAGGTGGATGGCAGGGAAAAAGGACGAGGGTATGGAGCAGCGTAAGGACGGAATGTAGAGTTCGATGAGCAAAGACAATTGTGGAAATGGAAGAAATGGGACAGCAGAATGAACCCTGGGCAGTCTAAGTAAATCGATGGCAGCGCTTGCAATGGATAAACCCAGTACACACAAATTCTCCAGCAAATTTTAAATTTTCTTCATTTAAGCTCAGATCTCTTGCTCCCTTAAACCAAAATAATGTTCAGATTTGTCCACAGTGGGGATCCTGAGGCCAGATCTGGCCTTTGGAGGCTAGATCTGCCTTAGATCTAAATTTTTTTTCCGATTGAACCTGTAACCTGCAACAATTAGTCAGATCTGAAGACACACACCAAGAAACTATTAAACCCTCACAGATAAATTACAAATTTACAACTAGTTTACAATTTAAAACCCTCATGGTCAAATTTGAAATCCATTTTAGCACAATTTTTAGAGATTTAAAACTTTTTGGGAGAGGCACAAGCCTTAGAAAACACTGCAAAACCCAAATATTGTAAGATAGACCTGGAATTTAACAAATAAAGAGCTTATCAGATTTATGTTTATTGAGAGTCGGCTGGTCCAACCGAAGACTTTCCCAAACGCTCAATCTTAAAGAATATTTCTCTGCACACTTAGATTTGAATCTTAGATCGATAGAGATTTAAGAAAACAACATGAGACCCTTATAAAATTCAGAATGTTATTTTATAAACCCAGAAAACTGCACAAGATACCTGTATGCAGATTAATCCATGTAGGTCATCAACCATAAAATGCAAGAAACCAAGTAGCAGAGTTCAGAGACAATTCACCACATAAATTTGAGAAGGAACATCAAGATTTGTAACCCCAAAGTCTTTATGCTTTATTCATCAAGAAAAATTCACAAGAGCTTCCAAGACCAGTACACCATTCTGAGATCGGATGACTCAAAAATGAGAAAGACCTCTAAATTTATAGGACAAGATCTCTAACGGCTAGTTTGGATGATCCTCGTCAAAATAATCTCAACCGTCCAAAAGATTTAATTATCTTTTAATCCGGAACGTTGAAATTAAAATTTTGGGGACAAAACGAATTTATCATTTAATTCAATTTTAATTAACTCAAAAATACTATTTTTGAGTTAATTACCCCAAAATTTTGACCTTGACTTAACCACCAGGGCCCAAGGGTCCAATATTTCTTAAAATTCTCAATATTCCCTTTGCCTGGGGCTGTCAAAATCATTTTCCAAGGACCAACAAATTTTGCCTTTAAAGATTTAATCCTAATTTAGGACCCTAAATTAATTAAATTTCTGGTTTAGGATTTTATTAATTAATTGACCAGAAAATTTAATTAATTGACTAAGAGGGGATTATAATTATTTTTCCAACCCTCTTTTACATGAGATAATACATTTACATACATGAAGGGGGAATACCCATTCGTGTAGACCCTCAAATAAATACCCAATTCTGCGACTCAAAACATGATCTAGTATACCAAGTAGTTGAAACTACTTTTACAAGGACTCGATAAAAAACACTAGGACTCACTTAGCATGCTGATGACAAATTCCACCCTAGCTTTGGGGTGAGGCTGGAGGGAAAAACTCTGCCGATCACTTTTGTGAATCAGTGAGACAAAAAACCTCCTAGGATGGAAGTCATCAACAACATACTAGGCTTACCTAGGTTGTTACATACATGGACGGTCTTACTTAGATAATTTACATCATAAAATGTAGAATGGGTTTACATCATTATAAAAACTGTCGATTGGCGATGAAATCTAGATGACACGAGCCTCGAACATGATAAATCCCATTTGAAAAAAATGGGGGTGTACTGCTATGGGGTCGTTGACAAAATGTGGTCAACAGGCTCGACTATTGGTGGAGTATTCCAAGGACCGGTTTACATGTGAGGTCCTTGAGGGGATGGTGACTGATGACTAATATTGGGTGATGAATTAGGTTATATATTACAGGGACCAGATCTTCTTGGTGGCCAACTCTCCGTTGTGGGAGAAGATACTACAGGCTGCCCATGACTCACCTTTGGCAGGACATCAGGGGTACACCAAGACCTATAGGGCCATCTGAGAGAGGTTTGTGTGGAAGGGCCTCAAGGATGATGTTCTGCGGCATATCAGGGAGTGTGAGACATGCCAACGGAACAAGGGTGAGCTGTCACACCTAGCAAGTTTATTGCAGCCTCTTCCTATTCCAAAGGGGAAGTGGGAGAGTATATCCATGGATTTCATTACTGGGTTGCCCACAATACAGGGCAAGGACTGCATTTACGTGGTGGTGGACCGATTAAAGAAGTTTCCACACTTCTTCGCCATCTCAGCCTAGTACACGGCCTCACAGGTGGCTGAGTTGCTCTTCAGGGAGATTTTTCGGTTGCATGGTCTTCCCAAGACCATTGTTAGTGATCGGGACAGTCGTTTTATGGGAGGATTCTAGCAGGAGTTATTCCGGTTGGTAGGCACGGAGCTCACCCCTAGCACGAGCTACCATCTTCAGACGGATGGACATACCGAGATAGCTAACAAGTGGCTGGAGGGCTACTTGGGTAACTATGTGACAGGGCAACAACGGGCATGGATACGGTGGCTACACATGGGGGAGTACTGCTACAACACTACCTATCACATGTCTATAAGTATATCTCCTTTTCGTGCATTATATGGATATGATGCTTTATCTTTCGCTGATGTCATGCTTGGAGATAACAAGGCCCCAAGGGCCAAGGATTGGATCCAGGAGAGCTAGGACATATTTAGGGCTCTCAAGGACATGATGATTACCCAAAACGAGCAGAAGATTAATGTAGATCGGGGCCGAGTGGAGAGACATTTTGAGGTCGGGGACTTAGTTTTCCTTCGACTTCAACCTTACAGGCAGTCTACGCTCAAGTAGAAGGGGGCTGAGAAGCTCAAGCCCCGCTTTTATGGGTTGCACCGAATCACTCGGAAGGTGGGGGAGGTGGCTTATGAGTTGGAGCTAACTCGTGGAGCCAAGTACACAATATATTTCACGTATCATGCCTGAAGAAGGCCTTGGGAAAGCAGGTGACAACAGACACTGAGTTACACCCTATGGATGATGAGGGGCACTTGGTGCTACAGCCAGAGGCCATTTTGGATTCTAGAGAGAGGCACTTGAGGAACAGGGGATCAATGAATTCTTGATCAGATGGAGGAATCTTCCTGATGAGGATGCCACTTGGGAAGGGGAGCAGATCCTCTAACATCCATCACTGCAGTTGCTTGAAGACAAGCAACATCTTGGCGGGGAGGACTGTAATATTCCTGTTTAGTAATTCTGCTAACCGATATATTATTTTTTGGCGAGTTTGATATTATTACAGTTTTGACTTAGGAAATGTGGGTTTGGGGGCCCACAATTAGACTTTAGATAACTATAGGCCTCTAAACATTAGGCCGAGGCAAAATATTGCGGCATTAGTGGAGAATGGGGCTCAATGAGGAGAAACTACGGCCCACATGAAGGCAACACAGTCATTGGTGCGTGTTGGAGACTAGAGGTACGAGGTGGGGCCTAAGGGAACGTTGGGCAACCTTGGACAAAAAGGAAGCACGAGGCTCATTCTTGGCATTCATTCATCTATTTCGAATTTGTCTATTGACAACATGCTTGAGCAGTGAGCCAAGTCTGTATGTGCTATTTAGCACACGGGTGTCTTCGAGCGGAGATCCCAGCCTTTGCTTCAGTGGACTTCGAGTGCCAGCCCAAGGGAGGTGTTTCAACATACTTCGATCAGTCCAACAGCAGAGAACCTCTTCTACAATGCAATCCCTTCATCAACAGCGTAGGCAGTGTGACAGTGTAGAGGCTGCGCAGTCCCTTGAGGATATCACTGCGGGTGTTGGGGAGTGAGTGGAGTTTTTGCAGGAGACTTGGTGGGAAGGCTTGGAGCTTTCTAAAAGGGATTTTCCAGGCATTTCTGTGGCATCCAGTAGCAGAATTATCAAGAGGTACGAATTGCCCAGCAGTTCAGTGAGCCAAGCCCAAGAGGGCCAATTTCTGGGGTCAAGCTTTGGCCAAACCCTTCGCGGGTTATTTTGGGTTTATTGAGTAGAGTTCGGGGTTAAATTCCCAAAATTTTCTGAGCAGTACAACAGGCCCTAGCAGCAGATCATTTGGAGCAACAACAACATTTCTAGGCAGTTTCCAGCGCATAGCTACAACCACGCAAAGAGCAGAAATTGTGGGTGTTCAACAGTAATTTTGAGGGCTTCTCTAGCTTGCCTTGAGCAAGCCCAGGTGCACTCATTCCAACCTCATTTTGTACACATTCCTCATCATTAATAAAATGGCTCAGTGTAGTTTTTGTGGCTCAATAGTGTTCTAAATTCTGTGTTTATTTTGTCGTGTATGCTTTTGTTTATGTATGCCCGTTTATTGCTGTAAATTACCTTTGGGGATATTACAGTCTCTATGAGTCTTTTTGGAGTTTTTGGCTATAATTTAGCAAATTTTTTTTGGTCAAATCTTCATTTTTATTGTTTAAAATGGGTTTTTGACCGCATATATAAATTCAGCACACTGAAAAAACTCCTAGGGCACTCAGATTGTGGAGAACTCAACTCAAATTTGTGATTCCAGTAAATCGCTGCTGAATTTTAGGCAATTTTGACTGGAAAAGGTTTCGGAAAACTCTCCAAAAAGTCTAATAGATAGGCTACGCTAATATGTCTCCACTGTAATTTAAACGCTCGTGCTCATTTATTCATGGTGCTTTGTTTTGAAGTTTCAATATAATGTGCTATTTATAAAATAACACAGTGTTTCCCCAAATCCAAAATATACAAGGAGATATAGATATTTTATAATGTGCTATTTATAAAATAACACACAGTGTTTCCCCAAATCCAAAATAACTCAAGAAAGTGCTTACTTCAATACTTTGGGTGTTATGTCGACAACATGTAACTCTGCAAAATTCGAGCACTGTAAGCCCTTTGAAGAAGTGTTGTCGGTCGGAAACTGGATAGGGGCAGAGAGTTGAGGGGTATTCTCATCAGGAATGGGGTTCTGTTAATCATAGAGGAAACTTTATATTTGGGCAGAATAAGAATGCCAGGCAGAGGAATGCTATAAAATCAACTGCAAATATTCAGAGTTTGATATTGAGGGCAGATGTATTATGGGAGAAGGTAAGGATTAAAGCAAAAGGTTTTAATCTGAAGGTGGACCTACAATAAGATGTCGGGCGAACAGATGAATGCTTGGATTGAGACCTGTTGGCTCCCGATTCTGAAGCACAGGCCTAAGGTGAGTGTGTTTTTTAATGGATGGTTTTCTTTCCATTTTCTTTGTTCGGAGGATGCGGCCCGTATTGTAGCCAGCCCATGGGTTAAATGAAGGGGTTTTCTAGCGCTCCAAAGATGGTTTGCCGACTTCGATCCTCTAAAGGACATGAAAATGAGGAACATCCTATGGGTGAAATTGCCAGGATTACCTCTGGAATTGTGGTTGAGAGGCCATTACAGCCATCGTGACAAAATTGGCAGACTTTATTTCCTAGAGGAGGGAAGCTTGGGAAGTCTCGTCAAGACGATTGCGTGGGTTCTAGTAGAAATGGACTATGCTAGAGGTTTGCCGATAGAGCTAGATATATATTGGGGGCCATTCTCATTCAGAGAAAGCATAGACTATTGCGGAGTACCCTTTAGGTGCTTATGTTGTCATGCGACGGGGCACCTCATGGCGGAGTGTCCAGGGAGAAAATTTTTGGGTCATATGAGAGGTTACAGGCATGGAGATCGCTTAGATTATTACAATGGTGTCTTGAGTTGGGAGACAATTCAGGAATCAGACTCTGGTATTCCTTCGACAACAGGTAACAATCACTCTCCTTCCCATATTATTGACATTGGCAGTTTACATTCAAACATAGATGAAATTTTGCTCGGTCATGATGACAAGGTCACCTCTGTTACTAAATGCTACATCCCTGTAATTAAATTTGATGCTAAGGGTTCCACTAGACCCTTGTCTATGATTTATGATCCCTTAGGGAAGCCGACTGGATCGACACTAATTAGATGTGAGACTTCCTTTGCCTGCCACGACTTGGGTCGGGAGGCTGGAGTCCATTCCTCGAAGGAGAATTATTTGTCCTCTCCTTTTCAATTCGGGGCGCCCTCGGGCATATCAACCTCTTCGCTTTTTGAAGATGTGGACCTGGAAAGAATGGTTCGAGCATAATCGATAGGAAAGGAGTCACTTACAATTAAGAAGTCATTTTTTGCTGATGCTGATGCTATAGTGAGTCTAGGAAGAATGTAACAACTAGATGGAAAAAAGGTTTCAAGTTCAAGAAAATCGCAAATTGTTCATTGGCCCCTTTCGATCTCCTTCCTACATTTCAGGAGTCCTTGAAGGAACACAACCCCCAAATTAGTGATCTAGCCTGTATTAAAGTTGGTAACTTGGATGTCACAATTTTTGAATCTTGGGTCCTTAGAGGGGATATACCCATGGAGAATCCCCTAGAATGATAATCATGTCTCTGAATGGGAGTGGGTTGGAATCGACCCCAAAAAGGAGATCCCTTTGTAACATTATTCAGATTTACAACCCAGGTGTAGTTCTTTTCCAAGACACAATGATCAATAGGAAAAAGGCATGGGAGTGTTTGTTGAAGATTTGCCCTCTATGGAATGTATGTACGACCAGTGCCTCTGGCCTCTCGAGAGCATTGGTAGCCATGTGGAATCCTCATGAAATTAACTTCAAAGCTTTTAAATTTGTTGCAGGTATCATTTTAACAAGTTTTCAGAGAGGTTCTAACATGTGCATACATCTTCTTAATATATATGCACCTTTCTCAGACATAAGGGTTTTTTGGGATCGAGTTGATGCCAGTGGTATCTTGGACCTCAACTTTTTAATTCTGGCAAGCGATTTCAATTTTACCATGGGAAAGGATGAGTTCTGGGCCTCTAAGAGTAAGGAGGACAAAATGGAGAAGTTTTCCAAGGACTATTTTGCACAAAAAACTTTAAAGGATATCCGACTTGTATCTATCGGTCTGACATGGAAGAACGAATGACTGGGGAGTGAGGGTATTTCTAAGAGATTGGATAGACATTCTGTCCATGTTGGGCCGATAAGTTGCCTGAAGCATTTGGTCTCTTGGATCCTTCTATCACTAATTTCGGATCACTTTCCGATTTTTTTTGGAGTGGACATGGGAATCTCCGAGTCAAGGCTATCCTTTCAAGTTTAATCATTACTGGCTCAAGGAGAAAGAATTTGAAGTCTTGGTCAGAGATACATGGCTCTTGAAAAATTCCAAAAGTGGGGTTTCGAGCATGGAAGCTATCTGCCACAAGCTAAAAGAGTTGAGGAATTATGTTCGGATCTAGGTAAGGAAAAAGAGAAAATCATTCATGCAAGGATTGATAGAGATAGATAAGAATATAAAGCTCCTCGAAGACTCGAAAGACATGGGATATTTTTTTGATGCTTCAAGAAATAACTTACTAGAATTGGAAGTAAGGAAAAATCAGATCTTGATGACTCAAGAAGGGCAGGGCATCATGGGTGGTTAAAGGTGAGAAAAATAAACGATTCTTTCATGAACAAGTGTCATTCAGGAGAAAACAAAATGCTATATGGTATATCAGAGATGGAGAGGGTAACTTCTTCACTTCCCAAAAGGAGGTCCAAAGGGAAGCTGTTTGGTATTATAGCCAGCTATATAGAGCTAGAGAAGGGGTACAGTTTGAAACGCAGTTGGAATTTGTCAATCTATTCCCTAAATGGTCAGCGAGTAGGACAACGATCTTTTGGGGAGACTAGTCCCTAAGGGAGAGGTTTAAGGTGTTTTGAAAACGTTAGCCAAAGGCAAAGAGTCCAGGACTGGGTGGCTGGTCCGTGGAACTCTTCATTCACTTCTAGGATATTAAGCTCGATGAACTTACTGCTATGGTCGAGGAATTACGTTGCCAATGTCTGATCACGGGCTTGATAAATGCGACCTTCATAGCTCTTATCTCTAAGGTAAAGAAGCCTTTTTCCTTTGTCGACTACCATCCAATTTCTCTTTGCAATATGGTTTACAAGATAATTTACAAGACCATAGCTAATAGGATTAAGCCGATATTCTATAAGTTTATATCACTAGAGCAATTTGGCATTTTAGAACAAAGACAGATTCACGATGTTGTTGCCATAACGCAAGTGTGCATTCACTCTATTAAGTCTCGTCGGATTGAGGCATGTCTTATGAAGATTGATTTAATCAAAGCATACGATTGTGTCGACTGGGAACTTTTAAGGTTGATACTTCACAAAATTGGGTTGAGTTCTTTTGGTTGATTGGATTATGCCATGCATCATGACTGTGAATTATGCAGTCATAATCAACGGCCTTCCGACAATTCTTTAAGGAGTTAAGAGGCCTTAGATAGGGATGTGCCCTATCTCCCCTCATGTTTCTGATTGTGATTATCAGACTAAGCAAAAGGATATCGGGAGCTTGATCTCAGGGGATCATCACAGGATGCAAACTATCTAGGCAAGTCACATTATCACACCTGATGTTCTTTGATGATGTTCTATTAGTAGGAAAGGCTAGTATTAGCGAATGGAAAGCACTTCATAAGATTATTTCACACTTTGGGATGTGTCGGGTTTACTTATGAGCAAGGACAAATCTGCATTGATCTCATCCAAACTGGAGGTGGTATCGATGGAGGAGATTGCAAATATCTTCGGTGTTCAGTCGGTTACATTGGAAGGAGGATTGAAATACCTTGGGTTTTTCCTTAAGACGAGCAGTTATGAAAATAAGGATTGGGATTGGATAAAGAAAAGAAGCTGACTGCTTGGTCTGACAAGTGGTTGACCATGGGAGGTAGACTAGTATTGATTAAATCGGTGCTAGAAGGCATTTCCATTTACTGGATGCACATCTGCAATCTTCCAAAGGAGATAGTTAAAAGAATAAATTCCATCATTGCGAAATTTCTGTGGGCTGGTCCACGTTCAGTTAGAAAAATACAGCTTGTCAGTCTGGAGGTTCTGCAAGACAGGTGTACAACGGCGGCTGGGGAATAAAAGATGTAGAAAGTTTTAACTTGGCATTGTTGCTGAAGAATTTATGGAGGGCAGTAAGTGGAGAAGGGTTATGGAAGCGAACCATTAAAGGAAAATAATCTTAAAAACAAAGATTTGATAAGCTGGATCAGAGAGGGAGCTCTGGATAAAAAGCCGACTTCACAATCCTGGAGAAGCATGATGAAAACAAAACAATGGCTCCTTGGTAATATGAGATGGGAGGTTGGCACAGGTTCGACAGTAGAAATCAGACTGGATGCAATCAAAGGTATGGCAGGTATTTAGACGTTGCCCTTCCCTTTGCTTTCTCTTCTACATAATAAAGACATCTTTGTTTTGAAGGACATTTATATAGATCGAGACACAAACCTGTCTTCAAATACTTGGAAAGAGGCCAAGGATCTAGGACTATTGAGTCATTTTGCTGCTGAATGGGAAGATCATATTCTACAACTAAAATTAGCAGGTCTTATTTTGTCGACGAAGGAGGATAGGATGACATGGAATGGCAGTTTGTTTAAAGGACAGGTTTTGGTCAAATAAGCTTACTCTCTCATCACTTAGGGTCACATGGTGGATCCTAGATACAATTGGTTCCCAAAGGCATGGAAATGGAACATCCCCCAGAAACTGAAGTGTTTTATTTGGCTTGTGATTCACAATAAGATTCTCACATGGGAAAATCTACATAGAAGAGGCATACAGGGTCCGGGATGGTGTGGAATATGCAATGCAAATTCTGAAAAAGTGAATCACCTCTTTCTGAGTTGTCCTTTTGCGGTTTCTGTATGGTTCGGGGTCTGTAATATTATTAATCTAAGAGCGACCTCAGATATGGTCTCCATCAGGGAATGCATTTCACAATGGTTCTTAGATTATAAGGCGTACAGGGCCCTGCTTTTCCACATCATGTGGGGTATGTGGAGAGCTAGGAACGATCGGATTTTCGAACAGGAGGAACCAGATGTGAGGGGCACATGCATAGGCCCAGCTTCGGAGAGGGTAGCAAGTAGAAGATGCGATCCAAAGGATATCTAGGCAAATTTCTCTATAGGTTTTTTTGACGGGGTCACATCTTTTGGATTATGCGATAGTGGGATGTTTATTATTTTGAGGTCTGGGGATTTCTATTAATTCAGATGGTACAGTAGAATAGGCACTAACACCAGAGCGGAACTTCTTGCTCTGTGGGGGGTCCATTTTTGTGCCAAGTGGCTTGCCAAAGAGGAGATCAATATCTTTGTAGATTCCAAAGTGATCGTGGAGTGGGTGAATTTGAGGAATGATCTAGAGACTCCCGCTCTCCAGAATTGGATGTACAGGATTAGGATGCTGATAAAAGTCTTCAAAAGGATCTCCTTTTCTTATATTTATAGAGAACAAAACCATGTTGCTGATACATTGTCCAAAAAAGGACGCAGTACAGAATCGGGCCTGATCAGTTTCTCTGTTTTTGAAAAAGGCATTTTCCAGTGGTCTGGACACTTTAAGATTTGATGACTGTTTTCTTCCATCAATATATTTCTGCAACTATTGATCTATTTACAGTTTATCTTTGTGCTTTATATGCAATACACAGAAGAACAGAATCATTTTTATTTTGTGTTATGGACGAACATGAATTATATACAGAGATAGGTAGAGGATAGAAAGGGGAGAAAGAACATAGATTTCAATGCAAAAAGTGACAGGGACAAAGAGGGATAGTATCATTTTGAATGTGAACAGGGGAAAATTGAAGAAAAATCTATGTAATATGTAGCTTTTTTATAATGAAAGCAACCATTAAATTGTTTAATGGTCTGTCAAAATGGAAGAAAATTGCTCCGAGCTGTCTCACATAAAAAACATGGCTGCCCTAAGAGGTTAGTAAGCTCCCTGTTGCTCAAGAACTATAAGTCTTTAAGACAATAGAATCTCATTTTGTGGAATTTTCAAATCATGGTAGGTAGACCTGCACTCCTACAAACCTTGGGTAGCTTAAATTCGGAAAACCTCTCAAAACTGAAAGTGAGAATGCCAGATGTACAAACACATGAATAATTGATAACTGGGCAGCATGCTGAGAGTAGTGGCAGCTTAATTCCAAAACAGAAATTTCATGGAAATTCACTTTGCTAAAATCTCTAAGATATATATTAATGGTCTTATTCTATAGAATGGGAGAGAGTAGGATGGATGTACAATGCATGTAGGCAGTCTAACAAGGTGCCTAGGTTGATCATGTCAAAATCTTGTTGAGAATTATCACTAGGACAGACACTTCACACATTTTTTCTAAAAGTAATTCTATTTTTGGAAAAGTAATTTTATTTTTAGTTTACTTTAATAAAAAAAGTGAAAGTATTATATTTAGCAGTTGAGTTTCAAATTGTATCTCATGTATGAATTAGACTAGGAGAAATCCTAAAAATAGACTCATTGCTAAAAGTATAAAGACAGCAAAGTAGAGGTTTTCATCACACATAAGCAGTTGAGCAGGTTGAGTGATAGAGGGAGAGACAGTAGGTAGCCAGAAAATAGGCATTTATAGGTAGCAGGGAACCTGGTATGGTGTATGGAACAGTTCCGTACAGTCATGTAGAAGTTTGTATAGTCACATTGAATCTGTACAACAGTGCCATACAGCCGCTGCACAGTTTGTACAGCAGGGCTGTACAATAGAGAATTGATTTTTTCATTTTTTTCGAAGTTACCTCTCAAGCAGCTTCTAAAAGCTCAAGTTCGTGGTTGATTTTGGTAACCGTGCAGTGCTGTTTTTTGGCAAATGTGTGGAGGTTTCCTTGTAAGTTTTTCAAAGTAACGGAAAACTGATTTGATGGAGTAATTAATATTTATGCATTTTCTGTTTAGTTTCTAGCTATTGTGTGATTGATGTTGTGGTGTAAAATTTAATTTCAGCATTAATTAAATTCAACAATCTACTTGTTTGATTGAGATCATGAGGACGCTAGTCACTTACTGCTTGAAATCTGAACATGGTATCAAAGCTTATCTTTGATTGAGATTCTCTAGGATTTGCAAAAGTAAATTTATTGTAGGGAAGGACCAATAGTAAGAAAGTTTCATTTTTTTTTTTTTTTATCTGATTTGAGAGTTTGTTGGCAGCAACGGATCACCGATTTGAGGGTAGATTGGATGGTGTCTCGAATTTCTTAGCATGGAAGGTGAGGTTACACTCTTGCTAAAAAATAATAATCTCTAGGTTGTGACTACCTATAGATTCACAATAGCGGGAAGCTCACAACAAGAAGTGAAAGCCAAGCAGCTGATCTTGGATGCCACAAAGGACCATCTAATCCCTCATGCATACGAGAAGAATACGATGAAGGAGATGTTAGATACCTTCTTTAATATTTTCCATTGTCAGAACTTAAATAGGAAAATTATGTTGCTAAATGAACTCAGATCCATAGTGATGACCAGATTAGACACAATCACAAATTACATTATGAAGATCACACATATTTGTGATCAACTCGCAGTGGTTGGAGAGAAGGTTGCAGATGTAGAGCTAGTGAACATGGCACTGAATGGTTACCCAACTTCATGTGAACCAATTGTCAAAGGTATTTGTGCTCGGGAAAACCTTATTGATTTTGAGAGGCTTTGGGATGATTGTGGAGGAGACATGGATGGAGTCAAGGGTCAACAAGGAGGACGATGATAAGAACTTGGATCTATTTGGTCATTTAAGTAAGGGTAGAGGTAAAGGACCCAACAAGGGCAAGGAAAAGAGTCAAGAGTCAACTTCAGAATCGAGAAAGAGGCACTCAAGTAAAATCAAGTGCTTTATTTGTCATAAGCATTGACATTGTACATTGCAGTGTCTAGAGAAGAAGGATAAAGGGAAGCAACAACATAAAGATGTAGCAGCCTTTGTAGAAAAGAAAATGAACAAATATGTTGCCAGTTTGAGAAGGATTTCTCAATGATATCTTGCCTTTTTACCAACATGATTCTAAGGGATGTGTGGTATATGGACAATGGGGCATCTCGACATATGACATCAACTCGATAGTTGTTTTTTAGTCTGAAGCAGGAGGACATGAGTATAGGTTGAACTTGGTGATGAAGGCAAGTACCTAGTGTTGAAAAAAGTAACTAGGATTAGTCTTCATATTGACTATGTAATTATGTATTTATAGAAGAAGACAATGATAATAAAATGTATTTTTGTTGTACTTGCTTCATGGGTTTCATGAGAAAGATTTTTATTATAGGTCAATAGACTTCTTCTTGATGTCTATTAAGGTTTGTCTTCTAGTTATAAGTATAATTAAGTGTCATGTATATGAAGTGACTAGTATAGAGAAAATGCTCCAAGACCTTGCCATAAAATCATTTAAAGAATGGCTTAAGTCAACCCTCAAACAACGTTGGAAGATAAGCTCAAGATGCCCTGTTAAAGTCGGCGTACATGATGGTTGGAAGGTCGGCTTATTAACTGGCTAGAACAACTAAATATACCCCTACATATGCTGCGCAGAAGATATAAAATTATGGATATGTCTAAGGTTTTACAAAGTTTAAAAGTGCGGATTTGAGGACAGAATTAAGTGCGGATTGTTCTGAGATCAGTGCAGATTTCAAGAAGGAGAAAAGTGCGGATTTCAGTGTGGGTTAAGGACAAAGTTAAGTGCGGATCGTTTTGAAATCAAGGTACGGATTTCAGGAAGGATATAAGTGCAGATACATCTGAAATAAGGGTGTGGATCAGTGGTAAGACACTTTGGCAAGTCTGTAATATAATACGGACTTCATAACAGGGTCAAGTATTATATATATTATATTCGGACCATAAAGGAGACAGAAAGCATTGCGGATAGTTCTGCAGGAAGAGAGTGCGGATCACTGTAAAGGAATTGCAACAAAGTTAAAAAGGTCTGAAGTTTGGTTGATGTATACTTGAATTGCAAGTGCCAAAATAAAAGGAAGGTAAATCTTTACCTTCCTATTTACAGTATATAAAAGATATATCTCAAGTGAACCTGTCTACAATATCTGAACAAGCTAAAAGTACTGTTTGGGTAACCAAAGACTAAATCAAGGAAGATAGAATTACAGACCGAGCTCTTGAGTGGTGGTGCAGGTCAGTGCAAGTTGGTGCAAAAGAGAAGGATCAACGTTGTGAGCATACAAAGAAGCATTGACAAGGTCTTGGAGGCATTCCTAGGTCAAGGGTCTGAGTCCTGGTCATGGTACTTGTCATTTGAAGATGTATAAGAAGAATTCCTTTCGGGTTTTCCTCTCCAAGAGGGAGAGGTTTTGCCCTGGGTCTAGGAGCCTAATTTTTGTGTCTCGTGTATTTTGATAATTGACTTGATGAAAGACTAAATAAGCTAAAGAAGAGAAGACATAAGTAACTCAAGTAAGCTTCACAAGTAATTATCAAGATTAGCAAAAGTTTGGGTGAAAAGTCAAATTGATTAGCAAGGAAGACCCTTAAGCTATTTTCAAGAAAGATCTCCATCTCATTCAATGGATAAACTCATCAAGAAAATAATCTTTGCCATCAAAGATTTATATTTCAGACATTGTTGGAAGGGACATCATCTCTTTGGAGACATTCGTTATCATCAAGGATCCAAGAACATCTACATTGGAGATTTCAATCTTAGAAGAAGCTTCTGACTTCATCTTCATCATCATCAATGAAACTGCAACTCACTCTACTCAAGTATCTATGACCTTATCTAAATCTGTCAAGACGACTTATTGTAAAGAGAGCAACAAATTGGTTGGGTCATCAAACTTTAGTGCATGGACATATTTGAATTTAATTGAAGACGAAGTTATGGATTACATCGAAGGATCTACAATTCAACCCTCAAAATAAGATGCTCCAGCTCATGCCAAGTACACGAAAGGAGAAATTAGAGCCCAAAGGATTCTTATAGAATCCATTAAGGACTCACTCATTCCCTATGTATCAAAACTAAAGTATGCTAAAGAAATATATGAGAAACTGGTGGAGCTATTCTCTGTGAGTATTTCACGAGAAACAATCTCTTTGAGACAAAAACTATACAAAATGAAATTGTCAAGAGAAGAAGGAATCTCTTATACTTTATGAGGATTTCTAAAATAAGAGACCAACTGCAGGAACTAGGAGAAGTAATGTTTGACACTGAGATGACTATAGTGCTGCTGAATGCTCTACCAGAAGAATGGGGAAACTTCACTTCAAGTTTATATGGAATGAAAGAAGCCACACCATACCATGATTTATGGTCTCTATGTAAAATAGAGGAAACAAGATTGAAAGCCAAAGTTGATACAAGATCAAGTGAAGGGAATCAAGCCTTTGCAGGCATTTGCAAGAAGAAAGGAAGATTCAGAAAATTTGGTCCTCAGAATAAAAGAAGAAATATGGACAAAGTATGATGCTTTGGATGTAATGAACTTGGGCATTATAAAAGAGATTGTCCTAAATCTGGAAAGGACAAGAGGAAAAAGGAAGAAGCCCATGTCACAGATGAAAGGGTAGAACATGATGTTAAGAAATCTAAGAAAGAAGAAGCGAAAGATCTCTATTATGATTAAAATCATCTTCTTCTTTAAATGATTTCTGTTGGTTAGTATGATGGGAAGCAATATATATTAATAACATCATGATTGAAGCATGATATGAGCTCTTGGTGATACAAATCCTGGAAAACATGGTTGATAACAATTCTAATGGAAGGCAGTCATCAAAATCAAGGGTCATCATGGAAACTGGTGCTGACATTTTCTAATGGAGTTCTCTATGAATTCACTGATTAAAAAGAAAGCAGAATGGTTTCATCAAGAATTCTATGCTACAAAATTCTGGGATGTGATCACATATTGATGAAGTAGGTCAAGGGAATGAAGCTCTTCATTCTAGTGAAATTGCTACATGATGACTCAAAGGAAAAAGGTATGAGGTATATATATATTTATATGTTGACATTGGATGTTGTGAAGTCATGTCATATGGTTGAAGGTAATGGACTTCTATATTTAGAAGTATGATCTATGGAGGAGGATCTCTCTCGGTGCACTGACAGATGAAATCAACATAATATATCCTCATATGGAATATGAGGTGGTTGTATATGAACAAGGAACTGAATATTGGAAGTTCCTGGGAATGAAGATGTGCAGAAGGGAAGAGATCATGAAGTGCAACCATGTCTAGAGGCAACTATCATCCAAAAGCCAAGAAGATGTGACTGGAATAACTCCTGGAGGATATGTAGGCCGATAAAAGTTTGGTAAAGAAGAAGACCCTTGACAAGACATATCATGAGGAGATGTGTCAATCTGAATAGAGGATGCCGATGCCTACAGGAAGATGTCATGGTGAAAAGAACATCACTGAGGTAACTTTTGTTTTTAAAAGTTCATACGTATATGCTTATCTGGATGAATTTGTGCAGGGCTGCTAATCATGTGAAATGATGTAAGATCCTTGGAGATGATTCAAAAGAAAGCAACATGGCATAAAAGGTGGACCAGATAAGAAAGACTGATGAATCACTTTCTGGTAGATGACATGACTCATTAGAGCCCAAAGAGCCCAAAGATCAAATTAATCCGTGTAGCCGCGAATGAGAGATGAGTGCGTTGAAGCGATGTGGATCTACATGTAGATGCAGAGGAGGAGCCATGAACAAGTGTGTTAATTGTAGGAATGTGTGTGCAACTTGAACCAATGTTGACGGTGAAATCAGGATGAAAGCCAAAGCTGGAATCGGGCCAGCGTAGGAGGCAATCATATGCTTTAGTTCTGGAAAGGAATGCTCATTTCGTTTTATGAATACAATAGTAGGTTTCTGTATAATGTAAGACTAATGCAACACAAATCATGTGCAAACAGTGAGTGATCTCAGCGTAGAGTGGCAATCAAGGTATGAATGCAGGAACTGGAGGCGATTGGAGGGAGATGGAAAGATCGATTGGCAGAGATAAGTGATGAATGTGTATTATATTATGGTGTGATGTGCAACGGTGATCAATTTTTCAAATTTTATGTTTTGTGAATTGGGATTCAATCTTGCAATTATATTTTCCATAAATCAAGATTTGAAGTCTGTGTGGCCTTGTCTTATAATATTTTGTAAATTTCCAGGGTTGGAAGCCATATTGGAATTTGATGGAAACCCGTTGAAGAATGTTTTGCATTTACGAAGAAAATCAAATTGGTGGAAAGAGATGTTTATGTGCAAAGTATGGCTATTCACATTGTAGTTGAAATTGAACATTGATGGATTGTGAGGAGCAGTAAATAAGTGTATTCATGTGTTGTGCGCTATGTGGATCTGTAGCGTATGAGTTTGCCTCATGTGTTTATTGCAAACCATAATTGGTCATCGATACAAAGAAAGGAGTCACAACGGATCAGAAAGGCGTGTGAGAAGAATGATATAATCAATTGTAGGAGAAATCACTGCTTGATGTGTGGAAGCAGTATCACCTTCAACGGAGCTTTGTAATGGAGGCAATGGCTTAATTGACGTGGACTGGATTGCTACAATTGGCTTACAATGTGTATTGAGTTGACTAACACTCGGGTGTTAAACCCTGTAAACCTTGGGTGAAGCAGAATTTGGGAGTCGAGAATTTCTGGCAGAATTTGTATTGGCTACCTGATCGCTATACTGCAAGGCCCAAGATTCAAACACCCATGCAATAAATTTTCTTAAATTTCTGGCAGTCGGACCCGGAGGTGATGTTTTTAGGATCTAGCTAGCACTGATAAGTTTTTTAATATTATTGTTCTCTTCGCTCGTTGGAATTTTAACATGGGATTATATGAAGTTAGCGTCTATGGCACCATGACTTGAATTTGACAAGAATCCAATCAATGAAGGAGCAACAACAATGTAAGTCTGAAAAATATTCTCCATTGAATTCCTACAACAACTTGTTATTAATGATCTTATGCCTGTAGCAGCTTCATAAAGAGGTCGAATTGGTTGCTAAGTTATGAAAGAATTGTTGGAGCATTATCCAGAATTGAAGAGGTTATCTAGAATTGGAGAGTTGTTATCGAGTGTGGATTGATTGGAGAAATTATATCCAGGTCTTTGAGAAAAGTGTTTCATTTTGAAAGGTCTGAAGATGGTGGAAATTTTAAGCTAAAGAGAGCAGCGGTAAATGTGCTATGGGTGCAAAAGGTAAATCATAATGTTTATTGTTATTTCATGGGGGATAACACAGTGTTGGTGTTAATGAAATTCCACTAAATCTTGTGTGAATTTTTATTAATGCGGTTATGTCACTTGTAGCGCATGTGACAGTGTTCACATTGTTCCGTTCAGAAGATAGTACAGTTTGTGTTTGTTGCTGCCGGAGAAATATGTTGATGCCACCATGTTAAAAGGAAGTTTTGGAAAATTCCTATGAAGGAATTGTTTTTGTGCACTTGAGAGAGACGGTGTTGTATGAGAACCATCACTGCAAAGGAGCTGCATGGAAGTGCAGGAAAACTATCTGCGCTAAAATGATGAGCGTATTGAAGAGATTATGGTATGAAGGGCATGCAAATATTCACAGTGATAAGAACGACACAGAAGAATGAAATCCAAAGAGTTGAAATTGCAAAGAAAAGGTTTATTAAATAACCTTGGAGGGAGCATAAGGTATTATAATTCATTTCAAAGAGGTATTTTAAATGTTGAAAATTAAATGGTTTATTTTATTTTCACCATAAAATAAATCTTGGGAAAAATGGATTGCATTTCGATTTATAGGCTTAAAAGAAAGTGATAATGGGAAATGATGTAATTAGTGACTTATGATATTATCATAAGAATGGAGTATGAGAGAGAATTGGTAATGAGGAGATTTTACATCATGAGAATGTATTAAGGGTGGATGTTTATTGGTATATTGTATAACTTGAATTAGAGTCAAAATATCCACTATTGTAATTATTGGGTCAAGCTTTGAAGTCAAATAAGATGTTAAGGTCAAATGAAGAAATTGGATAGCTTGAGTCAAGTTAAATCATTGAGTTATTGTACAAGAGGGTGCATTTTTCATCCAAAATGAAGAGTTGATGTCAAGTCTGGAGTCAGAAAGTCTTAAATCAAGTCAAAGGTTTGAATGTAATTGGGTGCATGATCGGCGGAGCCCGACACCCAAAGAGTTTGGTCATTGTAACGCAAAAATTACTGCAGTTGTGGTTTGCAGCAAAGAGGAGCAAGAGAGTTGCCAAAAATGATTCCAAGACAAAGAACAACAAGAGGTCAAGCGCAGGAAGAGAGCTTGCATTGTTGGATGGCAAGAATGAAAGCTTGCTGAAAAGGGGATTGAATGAAATCCACAAGTGAACAGATGAAGTTCACAAAGGAGGAGAAGATGACTGTTGATAGTCATTTCAGAGGTTATGAGAAAGACCTCAACCGAAGAAAGAAGAAGGAAAATGCCAGGGCAAATGGCATATGGAAGCAATTGATTGATGAAGAACATGAGAGGGAAAAGGCTGAAATAGCAGTTCACTTTGAGTTATTGATGGAATTGCTGCAGAGAAACAAGAAGTACCAGAGAGATGGTTGGACCATGAGGAAGAAAGTGAAATGGCAGAGACTACACTCAAAGAGGGAACATCATGTAAAACATACAGTTGACAGAAGAGTTGAGGAAGCTCGAGCAGATGATGAGTGTGCAATTGAGATGTGAAGAACTCAGAGAGGCTAAGTTGAAAATGGAAGTTTCCATGTGTGGCCCAGAACATGGTGAAATTCTGGGTGAAGAGATTAATTAGAAAGATCTCATGGACTATTGGAATAGTTCAGAAGAATTGGAAGATATGTTGACAAGAGAAGCAGATGAGGCTATGAGGCCTTGTATTTTTAAATCTCATAGTTTGTGTATGTTTGCAGGATGTGCAGAAGATGATTGACAGTTTGGTGAAATTGTCATAGAGATGAATGAAACTCTTGAGGTGAAGTATGATGGAGAATGCCTTTCAGAGGAGGAAGGTACTGATTTCTTGCAGCAGAAAGAATTCATAGATGAATTTCTGTTTGGTGAAGACAGTGAGTTGAAGCTGTTATGGAGTAGAAGAATAATGAAAATGCCAAAGTGATATTCCAAGGAGGTAAAAAAATGAATTTGTTTAATGAAATTGATGACATAATTTTGCAATATGATGATACAGAAAACAAGGTAACTCAGGAGGATTGCCAGAAGAAGAATGAAACTGGGAATGAAGGTTGTGATGAAACGATGGAAAGATTTCACATGGAAATAGAGTTCTTGGAAAGATGGCTCAGGGAACCTGAGGGAGAAGTGAAGCTTGCAGATCCTGATACAGAAGAGATTGCAGTTGCCGTGCATGATAAGGAGGAAATATTTCTAAATTTTATAGAGTTAAGGGAATGCTTTGACTTTTCAAATAATAATGTGGTTGTAGATACAGAAGGCAACATATATATAATATGATGTCAAAATCAGAAAATTGAGCAGAAAGTATTTGAAGATGAGATGAAAGATCAGGAGCAGCAAGAAAGTTATGTCCTTAGAGACATAAAGGAAACATAAGTATTGAACCAATAGGATAAAGATGAAAGCAACCAACAATTTAAAACAGGATCTGCTGAAATCCAGAAAGTCTATAATGGGAGATTGGTGCTTGAAGTATCAACAGAGGCCGAAGGGTCTTATCTTTTTAAAACTAATAGTTTGTTGATGAATGCAAGTACAACACCGAATGAGAAATTTGTTACTATAGGGGCAATCAATGCCTATAGTTGTGATCAAGGAGAAATTCTTGATTATTCTTCATTTCAGGAAGTTGAGTGTTTAGCGCAATTGGAGACGAAAGCATTAGACAAAGAGGAATTACTCTGAGGAATTGACGAGAGAAATTGTTGGAGACGCCGATGGAATCTAGTTGATAGAATGAGTGATGTTGATGTAAAGCCAGTTCAAGATTCTTTCAAAGTTTGGAGACCAGGGGAATGGGTATCACTGATTCTACACAAGTTTGTAATTCCCGAAATAAAGATGATGTGGTATGGCAAAGCGAGAGTTACATTCAATAGTATTCTTAAAATACTATTCTGGAAATTCTGTGCAAATTTACAAAATGGAGTTGATACTTTAAAAGACCAGCGGCAAAACCGAGTTTGGAAATCTAGAGGGAGCAAATTATTGAGACTTGTGGTTGTCACATTATTACAGAAAAGTGACAGACCTCATAGACATGAGTCTATGGAAACTTCTCTACATGGGGAGTCTGATGCAGGGGCATCCTGCCTAATTCTCATTATTTATTTGTGTGATTTAGGGGGTGATGTTTTTTTAATTATTTTATAAATTATGTACATTTTAAAAATAAATTGAGAGGAAAATCTGAGTGTGAGGTTTATTGTAAATATTCTTTTAATAAATTGAGAATATGAGTTGGAATTGGATTGGATAGATATTTTAAGGATTAGGAAGGGATAAAGATATTTTAGGATTTTGTTGAGATATTTGTGGAAGAAATCATGAGTTCAAATTAATCCATAATTATGTATAAATGTGAAGCTTTGTGTGAGGATAGAGAGACACAGAGAATCGAATAGAACAGAGAGATTTAGAGAGAAATGGTGTGAGAGTTCATATAAAGGGCGAGAGCCGAGAGGCCCGCAAATGTAATATTCGGGCAAAATGATTTGAATCTGAATTTTCTTGTTATTATTATAAGCAAATATTTTGTTTATTGTTTGACTCTCTCTTCCTTATATATGTTTTGAGTTGAATTGATTGTGGTTTTAATGAAGATTTAGATTAAGATTGTCATGATAAGGAAATATACACCCTTCTATGTGCTCTACTCTGATTTATGTGGAATCTCTAAAACCTTGGTATGGCATGAACCATAGACCTAGTAAAGAAACCAGAGAGAAGTATATGTGGGCAGAAGAGGATACATTGGAATCCACACCAATACCAAACTAAAACCTTCCCAGACTTCCCGAAAACCCAAACTTTATATGAACCAGGAGCTGTAAGAGTTAGAAATACCTGGGTTCTAGTGAGACCATGACAATTTTTAGAACCAAATGGAGGAGGTGCCATGGTACCACACTCCACAGACGAACAATGAGCAACTGAATGAAACCCTGGCAGGGTCAAAAGTTTGAGGTATCGCCGAGGGTAAGACTGCCACCAGCTCGAAGGACGAACCAGACCCTAAGTTGCGTAAAAAGAGCACAAATAAAATTGACACCTATGTAGGAAAGTAAGATGAACTATAAGAGAGCCGCTAACCTGACTATTAAAGACTAACAAGACACAATGTTACCCAGATCTTTAAAAGACAATGACACAACCCTATAATGACCAACGGAGGAAAGAATAGTGAAAATAGATCTCTAGAGACAGTAACAACATATTCTTCTGGCCACCGTAGAGATATTAACAATTTAGTATTAGAGCCCTCAACAACAAAGCCACAACCTCTTCGCCACCTGAAACTAGGATATAACATATATAGTATAACACAAGCGTGAGCAGTCAAATACGATAAGTGAGGTGAGCAACATGAATTATCCATAACAAGGGCCAATCGTACAACTCGAACCAGTGCTCAGCCATCCCAAGATGCTTCCTCATGATAAGCTCATAAAGGAGCTTTCTCGGACTGTGAGAGAAATCCCCTTCCACAACCAATCGGCCATGGGAGGGACGATCCATTTTAGAGCAGTAGAAACACCATGCGTGGGCTATGCTGAGCTAGGTATAGAGCCAGGCTCTATCACTGAGGGCCACCACCCCGTTAACCAAACGTAAGACCCGCATGCAAATTATGACTTCTGCCATAAAACCAACGCCAAAAAAAGCCACATTTTAATTAAACTTCATGCCGAGAATCGGTTACCGTAAAAACACCCCATCGAAGATTAATTTAAACTGTTAACAGATCTAAAACTATAACAATGTCCCACATTATATTACAATGTTCCCATGAAAAATTGGGCCATCTGTTATCAAAATCCTTCCATGCCAGAGAATAAAAAAAGGTGTCATGATTTTCCATTAAGGCTCCTATCATGGGTATGCCATTTCATTGATTCATTGATGTAACAACACCAATACATTTAGAGCAATAACGAAATAAGTGAAAAGTTCGACCAATGTTTGTAATAACCTTTGCCGTTGACCTTGACATATGTCACTCTTCTTCATACATAGGGATTTTGATCTCGTTTCTGGTCTTTGCTAAAATAGTGTCCAACCCTTGACACATGCGTGAATGGTTTCATATGCCAAGCCCAACCTGGGAAATAAAGTATGCCTTGAATTTCTATAGTGAGTATGACAATTTAGATTAGGATGGAAATAACATTTTCAATACTGATAATAAAATTTTAACTCTTTCTTTCATCTACTCTAAACCAATTTTACATTAAAGATTTAAATCACTATTAGTAAAAAAATTTAAGCATGAGTTCACAACTAGCATAAATAAATATTTGAATATTTGAATAACTATTGATAAAACATTTAATCACGAGTTCACAATTAGCATGCATAAGTGAAAATAACAATCCATTAAATCTTGTTAATTATGATTGGAATTTCTTTTTAAAAGTTGCATTATCCTCAATTTCATATATATATATATATATATATATATATATATATATATATATATTTTTTTTTTTTAATTGAAAATATAATTTAACATTTTATAAATTTCAATTTAATAATATTTTATGTTTTTATGCTTTTTAATGTAAATTTGTTAAAAAAAAACATTTACTTCAGAATATTATATGGAATTTATGACTTCCCTTAATCTTGTATTCTCACCATGGCATTTCCTTAAAAGAAATGCATATGAAATGACACCCATTCTATTATCTTCAACATCATTCTATTATCTTCAACATCATTATAGTTTTAATATTTCTAATATTCTATGTCTAAATATTTCTGATATTTTATAATGAATAAATAATATTTTATAAAATAATTATAATAAGCTAAAATTTTAAAATTATTCTATAATGAAATTAAAGTTTAGAAAAAATGCTTTTTAATCAAACAATATTTTTAATATTTTCATATCATTAATCAAAATCACTAAACGTGCATTATATAATAGATATGCCACATATTGATGTATATTACTAAACTAGTTACATAGTTTGAGTTCTAAAATTTGAGGGTTTGGTTTCCTTGGAAAGCTAACATATTATTATTTATTTTTTCATCAATTTAAATAGTTTTAGAAATTATATTATCAACTAGATGGTTTTGAATTTTTGAAAGTTGTAATCAATTAGCTATTAGATTTGCCACGAGTTATAAAGACAATTAAACCTTTAAATATTACATCCATATATTTTTATGGAAGATGCATCTATGTGGTGTTGGTGATGTTGCATATATATATATATATATATATATATATATATATATATATATATATATGAGAGAGATAGGGATCTAGTATTTTGATGAGAATGTTATTAAATATTAAAATTAAGGTATAAAATTTGTGTAAGTTATATATATATATATATATATTTTCCACTAGATTTTATGAAAAAATATTGAGTATTGGTATGGTGTTGTTGATGGTGCTGGATACTGTCAACATACAAGGGGCCTTTTCAATGTGAAGTCCCATTTATACTTCACGCTGTTTGGAGTAAGAACCCCATCTGAAGTATCGACCCGACCACCATAATTGTAAGGTTTGCCTTGATTTTAATGAATAGCATAAGAGATTATATATATAACCTTTGAATAATCAAGTAAGTTGACATTGTGATGCACCGATTGTAATGTGTAAAAGGAGACTTTCATGAGGGGAGACAAGAGCGAGTCTCTAGAAAGAAGTAATAGTACTAACCTAAGAGAGACACATGAGAGCATGAAAATATTCGTCAGTAAGCTAGCGAAATAGTTCACATAGACATAACGATCGTTAAAGACAATACAACACACATTCCACAAGATGAGTACCAAAGCCACCGAAATAGTTCAAGTTATCCAATCCATATGAATACAACATATACTGCAAACATCCCATGAATAGTTCTAAAACATTCACGATACATGCATGAAAATGTGTTGGCTCAATATTGAGTTTCAGTTAGGTGAAATATCTAAGTACACAGTTACAATAATGAGGCACTAGTTCCAATAGTGGAACATTAAGTCACTTATTTCTTCTCCAAAGAATAATTTTCTCTCCTATGTCAAGTAGAGAAGCCAAGACTAGCTCTCCAAAGCTTAAGCCTCCAACAACCCTTTTCTTGAGTTATGAGGTTGCTTTTATAACAAGAGGAATGACCTGGTTGATATCCCCATGAATATTGAGTTACCCTCATGACTCTTGGACTTCTATTATGACCTTTGGACTTCTAAGAAACTCTTGAACTTCTTTATATGAATTTTTGTCCATATATGATTATGTGACTCTTCATATTCCACATATGACTCTTGGACTTCCACACATTTCTTTTTGTCCTTTTCTTGAGAATACATCATTACATTCAACATGATGATGTGTCATGACATAGAAAAATTTGACAGAGAGATGACACTTGTACAAGTTACAACTTGACAATGATGACATGGAGCTCATGATGAGGTGACGATGTCAAACTGTTCTCCTTGCTGCTTTGTCTTCCATCTTCATGAAAGATCTGATTGAAACCTCATCTTTATGAAAGGTCCTCTTTTTTTCTTATCTTCACCCTCTAAAGTGTCTTGGATCAGTGTTGGAATCTTCTGAGGGATCACACATTACCTTCTTTCTGTTATGGTCTAGGATCTGCTTCATGTCTTCCTGATTGTTATTATTTGTGCTTCTTCTTTGTAAGTGTTCTTTGTGCCTTATATTTACTATCTTCCTTGAGAATCACCTTGTCACGCTGAGAAAGTACTCCTGCCAATGAAGATAATTCATGACAAGGGAAAATCAGTCTTAAAATCATCTATTCTATCACTACCTAGCTCAGGGAATGAACTACTTATTATAGGTCTGTGGAAGGGTTAAAAGGAGGATGCTTGATTAGGAAGGCGTAGTCAAACTCAATAGTGGCTTAGGAAGGCTCGATTTCTCATTGTTATTGCTCCAACTATAAGAGGAACTCTCCTTGGTCCAGTGCAGTGGGGAAGCTGAAGGGACAAGGCGGTGAGATTATTGCTTAAGACAACGCCATGCACTAAGAAGGAAAGAGGGGAAGACTTGGAAAGCACAATTTGACTAGTAAAGGGTTGAGAAGAGGCCTCCTTGAGCTCTGTTACTGTGCCATGCACTAAAGAGGAGAGGCTTAGGCAAGTGTTAAATGCAGAGCACAAGGGGAAGAGGGAAGAATGAAGACCTGGGGCTTAAGACTGCGCTATGCCCTGGTTGAAAGGAGGAGGCCTTTAGGAAAGCACAATTTGACTGGTCAAAGGCTCACTATCTCTTCATACCGTGTCATGCAATGAGGTAGTATTGTCAAGGACGAGGCTTGAGCATAGAGTGCATTGGGAAGAGGGAAGGGGACTCAATGATGCTTCATTGTGCACCATGCACTGGGAGGAAGAGGAAACTCAAGGGCTAGCATGTTTTGACTGAAAAAAGGGTCACTATTGATTTATAATGCACTTTTCCTTGTAGGCTAGCACAATTTGACCCAACAGTGGGTGATTTTCCTTTTGGAATGTGCTTTTTATTGAGGGAGGCCATAGAAAGGAAGCCACCTTGCAGAGGAGGCTTTTCACTGTGTTGTGAGGATAGAGGGTCATTGTAATGCATAGTTTTCCTCTGCAAGAGGGTGGAGGGAGTCCATGTTATTAGCTAGGAGTGTTCTATGTGTCATGCAAGGTAGAGGAGATAAAAAATTAGTGCAACGAGTTAGTAAGAACAAGAAGGGTTTGGTGACTGTCCTTGGAAGGTTCTTAATGTGCAACAATTTTGAGGTTATCTTGAGGAAGAATTAGTGCACAAGTCTTGGTGATAAATAATACATAAATGAGGCTCAAGAATAGGCTAAGCTCGTCTCATGATAAGAGGGTTCATTCCTCCACAAATTGCACTAGGTAGGAGGACCAAGAAGAGCTCAAAAATCGCTGTGTGTGGGAACAATAGAGTAAGAGAGGGAAATGCATCCGAACATGAATCAAAATTGGATCAAGCACATGAAAACCTTCAATACAAGCTATAAGGACACACAAGACTCATGGAGAGCAATGGCACCTTTTTTATTATAATCAACAAGTATGGGACTCCTATTAACTGGTTAAATATAAACAGCCATAGATCTGTCGACAAACCGGAAACCAGACCTTATGTCCAAAATTATCAAAACGTCTCCGCCCATAACGGGAAACCGGAGGAATATAAAGTCTAATGACCCCTAAAACAGGTAGAATAGATAGAACTCCAACTTGTAACCAACTGAACCTGCTAAAACTTCGAACTATGTATACTACAAGTCTAAAAGCCCACCGGTAGCTTATTATAAAAAAATAAGGGCACCTGATCAATCTCGGTCCTAGTTCTCCCCTCCTAGGTTGTTCGATTCTTGCATTTTCACGACATCCTCCTCTTCTCTGTCCCCGTATCATCTGAAGGAGGCACACAATCAGGTTGAAGAATGTCCAGATACCCTGCAATCATCAAGGTGTCCTACAGCTTACCGAGACTTTTGTCTAGCCCTTCCCTGATGCTATGGAGGTTCTCTCCCATAGCTTGGCCTATTCTCCTTTTCTCACGTATCAAGCGGCCCAGGATGATCCATGTCACCCAGAACGGTTGCACCTCGACCCTCTCCCCATACTCCTGCTGCAGGGACTTGACCAGGTTCGCCTCCATTTTGGAGATGGCAGAAGCATCCTCGTCGTTGTTCTCAACGAAGAACAATGCCTCCAGATCCAAACCTCTGCCCCCATTCTCCAGCTGAGACCTGTGCTTCCCCCCTTCTCTGCCTCTAGATGCCTCTCCTTTACCTTTACCTGCTCCGCGCTCCACCTAGCGATGAGCCTAAGTAGGCGACCCGCCATTCTCCCCTCCAGGATGGAGCGTCGAAAGACCACTACCTCTACCGCCTGCGTCGCTCCTGAGATCCCTTCCCCTTTCTGCCCATTCACCCTGCTGCACTAGGCTAAGACAATTCCACCTCGACCCCTTTGCATCCTTATAAACCCATCCCCAACCCCCCACTTTGATTTTCCGTCTTCCCTACGCCTTCTGACACTAATAAATTCATAGTCGAGCGGACTGGGACGGAGATGGTACCTCCCTCCCTCGGGATCCTGCGTTCCCATTGCCTCCGCCTCCATTTTCCGATGCTGCACTTCACTAATCGCTGTCACCTTCCTTCCCCCGCTTAAACTGTCCTCCTCTGTCATGCCTGCCCCCACGTCGCCTCCTGCATGCCCCTTATGCATGCTCGACCTCTAGGTGGGCCAACGTGCGCGACCCTTCTCCTGCCTCCCGTGGGCCTTAGTCACCCACATCTGGGGCACCCCTGCTCCTTTCACACAGTCCTCTTGAATCATTCCTTGAGTTCTGAGTCCTTCATTTCTCCTCACTTCCTTGATTGGATTTCTTCTCTTGCATTTACCTCATGGTTGGCTATCAGGTCTGCAAGACTGTTGGCTTTTCTCCTTTCGTGATTGAGTTTGACCTTCGAGTGCCTCATAAGAAGGGAACTTAGGATTTCCAAGCTAGTTTCCATTTTCCAGTTCTGGGTAACCTTGCTCACTTGGGAACCATTAAGTAGTCTATGGGCTAAATCAATAATATTCCTAGAATCTCCCTCGATGATCAGAGGGAGACACTGATGGTGGATTGCCAATTCTAGCCCAACCATCAGCCCTTCCAGCTCTGCTACATTGTTACAAGTCTCTCCCAGGTAGCCCCACGAGATTCCTTGTATTTCCCATTTTCTGTCCCGTATTGCTCCACCATGCCCAGCTGCCCTTGGGTTTCCTTTCGAGGCCCTGTCAAAATTCAACTTGAACATCGGATCTATGGGAGGTTCCCATGTGTCCAAGCTCAAAGATATACCAGATACCTTGCCGTCCTTTCCGATATATTGCAGAAATTTCTGAACCTTCCATGCCTGAAACATACGAAGTTCCTCCCCATTAGTCTTAATGTCTTCCTGCCCCCATCTCCTGAGGCCCAGGGCCTCTCTCACATGTACTTGGATGCTTGCCCAAAATTCCTCTTTCGATCTCTTCTTGTCTTAAAAGATATGATGATTCCTTTCCTTCCAGATTTCCATAACAGGAACCCCGGGGTGAGCTCCCATATCCGATTTAACAGGTTACTCTTGAAGGGGTTCACCTCCCAGTTGATAATAGTGTTCGACGGACTCCCTGGGATTTGGTTGGACCGGTTGAAAATATTGTCTCCCTGAATCCAGACTTTCGAGGTCCAGCTGCACTCGTCGAACAAGTGGTTCATGGTTTCTGTAGCTGAAAGGCATAAGACACAGACTGATGGGCATGCCATCCCCCTCTTGTGTAGGTTCTCCCAGGTCAACACTCTTTCTTTCAATAACAGCCATAGGAAGGTGGATATTTTAGGCCAGAGCCCTAGATTCCATATTTTGTTCCATTTATTCTCAGATTGGGCCATGTGGTGTTTCCCAACTATTCTGGAGGCTTCCTTTATGTTGAATTGACCGGCTAAGTTGTATCCCCATCTGATCTTATCTGAGTGCTGATTTTTTTTTTTTTTTTAATCTTTCTTTCACTTAGCACCTGTATGAGCGTGGTTGTGTCTTCTCCTAAGCTACATGTCCTGAACCAATCCTCCTCCTTCCACTGGGGGTAAGGGTTGCCTTCGACATTGGAGTCCCAAAAATATTTGACCCTGGTCAAGCCTTCCCTTTGCAACTGTTCTTGGAGACCTGGAATTTCCACCAACCCTTGGATATTTGGCAGCTGTTTCCATGCATCCCTGAAAAAATACGCCTCCCCTCCATCTCCTACCTCCCAAAAGCTGTGCTCTTTGACTATGTTGCGATTGGCATTATCCGCCCTCCATATTATGGATCCTGGAAGGTCCTCATTGAATCAAATCAGGTTCTTTCTGTTCCAAAATCTGGAATATTTACTCGTCCAGAGGTCTGCCCATGGTTGTGACTTATTTGCAATCCATCACCACCAGATTTTCGACCCCAACACCTGATTACTTACATCCGAGTCCCTAAGCCCCAGGCCTCCTACTTTCTTGGGGAGACAAACCGTTTTCCAGTCAACTAGGATCCATTTATGCTTGTTCTTAGTGCTGACCCAGAGGAAGTTTCTCTGGATGGCCCTTGTTTTCTTAATGATCGACTTCGGGGCCGTAAGGACCGAGAAGAGGTACATTGGCATGCCCTGAAGCACTGAATTCACTAGTGTTAGACATATATGAAGGTTTAGCGCCCGATGAGTCCAGTTGTCCATCTTAGCTGTCATCTTATCTAAGAGGTATTTACAAGTACTATGCCTTGCCTTAGAGTCCAACAACGGGGCCCCCAAGTATTTTGAAGGGAGGGAACCTTCCACAAAGCCTAGTATTTTGATAATGTTTCTTCGTGTTATCAGAGGATTGTTGAAGAAGTAGACTTGAAATTTCCCGTTATTTACTTCCAGACCGCTAGCTCTTCAAATAACTCCAAGATTTCTTTTAAACCTCACGCCTCTTTAACCGATGTCTGACCCATTAGCATTGTATCATCCACAAACTGTTAGTGCGTATGGTGGGATGCCCCCTCATGTAGTCCTAGACCTCAGATCCTCCCTTCCGCTTGGCTAGCCTTAAACATTCTGCCCAGCCCTTCCGCCTGGCTAGCCTTAAACATTCTGCCCAGCCCTTTCGCCATCAATATGAAGAGAAAGGGGAACAAAGGATCCCCTTTCCTAATTCCCCTTGATGGCTTTAAAGTATCTAAGGGAGTACCATTTACTAGAATAGAGAAAAACGCTGATGAAACCAGGTTTAGAACCCATTTCACCCAATCGTGGCAGAACCCGAAAGATTTTAACATTTGCCTCATGTATTTCCAACTCAATTTGTCGTAGGCTTTGGCCAGGTCATGTTTTATCATCATCCCCGGCTCCCTGGAGTTTTTCAGGGAGTGGATCACCTCATGGGTAAGGATGATACCATCCAAGATCTGTCTCCCCTCCACAAAGCCAGCTTGTTCCAAGGAAATGAGCTTTGGGAGTGAGGGTTTTAATCTATTTTCCATGAATTTTGTGATAATTTTATAGATGACATTACATAGTGCTATCGGGCTAAACTTACCAGGTTCTTCCGCTCCATGCTCTTTTGGAATAAGGGCGAGGATAGTTGAATTGAAGACCTTCAAGGATTCTACCTGTTTTCCGAGAGTCCTCGACAATGTCCACCATTTCTTCCTTCACTAAATCCTAGCAGATTTGAAATAAGTTGGTCGTGAACCCATCTAGACGCAGGGCTTTCCCTCCTTCCATCTGCTTAACTGCTTCCTCCACCTCTGTCATTCCTATTCTGCGCATCAACATCTTGTTATTCTCAGCCGGCACCAGGCGGGGTATGTTGGCAGTTTTCTTATCTGTATCTGGGCCTCTGTCTTCTTCAGTCTCATGAAGCAACCTTGAGAAGAAGTTGTTAAGGCTCCACTCAATATCTTCTTGAGTTTCCATGCATTGGCCATTGGCAATTTTTAATCGAGCTATGCGATTACTCTGACGATGTTGTATTGTGGCTCTATGGAAGAACCTGGTGTTCTTGTCCCCCTCCCCGAGCCATAGGTTTCTAGATTTATGCTGCCATATGATCTCCTCTTGCCTTTCTCGCTAGGACAAATCCAAGAGGAGTCTGGATTCCGTTTCCTTCTCCACATCAATGTATCCGGCTTGCATCACTCATTGCTGTAGTTCCTTTAAGTGTCCTTTTATTCTTTGTTTTCCCTCTTATATATTTTCGAAGGATTATTTGTTCCAAGTCTCAACTGCTCTTTTATATACTTGAGTTTCTACTATATGCAATACATTTTGGATCCCGAGGGGGCCTCAAACTCCCCCCACCACTCCCGTTATGGAAGTCAGGGCGAGAAAACCAAAATCTCTCAAACCAAAAGGGCCGTTTCAAATTCTCGCCTATTCGAAGCCAATCAAGATACACTGGCCAGTGATATGACCCTGCTATTGGAAGGACTATGTCCCCAATCTCCCTACCCCCGTCAGAATATATTCATACACTAGGAACTGTTCTAGCCAGGAGACAATGTGTCAGGATCCTACACGTTTGTTTTGCCAGGTGAATAGGATGTTGGTAGTTTGCACATCTACCAATTTCAATTCCTCAATAACTTCATTGAATCGTTTACTCATACCACTGAGCGTCCTGATTCCCCCTCCCCCCCCAGATTCCTTATAAGATTGAAATCACCTCCTAAGATCCAATGCTTGTCCCCCACCCAGAGCCTAAGATTTCGAATAAATTCTAAGAATACCGGTTTCAGAGCCATTTGAAAAGGCCCATAGACGCTCGACATCACACCCTGAAGAAAGGTTCCCAGGATGAAAGTGAGCAAAAAGGGAGTGAGGATAGACCACAAAGTCTGAGAGGTTGATAACCGATAGGTTCCACAAGATGCCTATCCCTCCAACCATTCCCCTCGCATCCATCGCCATTACTTTCGAGCCTTTCTAGATGAATTGGCTGATCTTCTTCAGTTGTTCACTACTGCATTTTTTTTCTTGGAGAAAAAGGATCGAGGGTTTCTCCACCTCTATTTTCCTTTTTATAATTATTTTTTTGAGTTGACTGTTACACCCTCTTACATTCCAAGAAAGCACTTTCATGAGGATGATTTTGAAATGGCAAGAAATGTGTCCTCAATAGTTGGGTATTTCTCCAATGCCACCAATTTTCCTCCCGCTTCTTGGATTCTCTGGGCATTGCTACGTCTCCCTCTTATTTTTCCATTAGAGACCTTTAAGGATTCTGAAACCACTCCTAATGTCTTCGAACTCTTGGATTTGATGATAGCCTCTCTTAATAGTGAAACTTGTTGGAAAGGTATGTACCCTGATTTTGGGTCCGCGCAGGCTTGCTCGATCCCATATCCTCTGTCTCCTCCCCTATGTCCATATCCTCTGTCTCCTCCCCTTGTCCTTCATCCACCTGGGTCATCTCCTCTTCTATCTCCTAAGGAAATTCCTTCGATATTTCTCCCTCCTTCCCTTGCTCCTTGTTGGTCGTCTAACCACCCACCTTGTCACTGGTCCGTTCCTCACTGGCCTTGTTTAGCGCCTCTAACTTGTTTTGTGTCTGTGGTTTCTTATGCACTTCCGGCCTTGGGTTTTTCTTTGCCTTTCTTTTTCTGTTGAAGACCTTTTCGAATCCTTCTGCATCCTTCTCCCCACTAGTGTTCTTTGATGTTACAGGTAGGGAATTCAGAGGGAATTCTCAGAACAAGTGGACATGTTCGTGACATCATCTACACCTGAAAGGGATGTGCTCATAATATATTGCTTGGAACCAGTCCTCATCCTGCCAAGTCAAGTTCACTCCTTCTGGTAGTTTGTAATGTTCCAAAATTTTAGTCTCAAAGCTAAATGGAACATTAGAGTTGGCAATAGTTCTAGTCGACGAATAAATGGGTAGAAAAGCCCATAAGTCTCTTAAGGAGGATAAAAACACTCCAAGTGTGAAAGGAGACACTCTTTCTAGCTTAATAAAACACCTCCATGTGTGAATAAGGATAAAATCAAGCTGCTTTGACTAAGTCAACAACGCAGTTTTAGAAGAGGAGGAATCCAAGGATGAATAACGCAGTTTTGGAGGGAGATGTATCTTTGGATAGAGATGACCTAATTGAGTGGGTCCAAGGGCAAGAAAAATCATGTTCTATATAAGGAAGAGGATGGCAGCATTATTCTTCATGTTTTAACTTATTATTCTTGTCTGCCAAGACTTGTTGCTTCTTTGTTGCTTAGCAGAGTTGCAGTGCTGTTTAGCACTGGGTGTTTCCGAGCGGGAATCCTGCCTCTTTCCTTTGAGGAGCCTCATTGGGAGAGATTGTATTCATCATTCCACATCAGGTTTTCAGGCCAAGATTTAGCCATCTTCATCAGCGCAGTTTTTTCCAGAGATTGTGTAGTGTTGCTGGGTGTAGCAGTGGAAGGGATTGGAATCTCGTTTTCTGAGCTAGTTTCTCACTAGAGGAAGGTTTCCGTCACTTGAGGGACCTGTTTGGAGAGCTCCAGATCTAATTTCAGATCTGTGGTATTAGACCACACATTTCCCATACATTCCCAGTGCTGTTCCAGCTAGGGAATGCGTTATTTTGGAGGCAATGTTCAGTGCATGGTTTGGTGGCTCCATTGCAGTTTTTCCTTGTGATTGAGAGGTTCATCCTTTCATGGGAGGAAGCCTTTGAGGGATCTAAAACAGATTAGACATCTTTCAGCTTTCTACACTCATGTATTTCAGTTATTCAGTAAATTATTAAATTTCTTATTTTGTATGCAAAGTGTTTGACAAGAACCCTTGCCGGTTTCTTTTGTATTTTGTATAAGGAGATTAGATCTCTGTTCTTCAGCATTATTTATCTATACATGAGTAGATCTATTGTTCTCCTATGATTTTATGTGTAAACCCTCTCTTACTCTGTGCAGTCCCTTGTGCAACAACTCCGGTATTTTGCAATCTTGGGGTTTTAGCACTTTTTGGAAATCCTAGGTGTGGGAGATCTGTTTAACCCACCTAGTTTGCTTTGTTTCAGCTCTATTCTTGGATTTAGGTTTTATATTGATTAATGTATGGGATCCAAGATTCCATTTCACTTTTTTATTGCATATTTTGCTGGAAATGCGTTTTTACTACAAGATTCATGAGATGTTCCTAATTTGGAATATTACAGTGGTATCAAAGCATGATCTCTGGCTCAGCCTGTGAGATCTAGCTATCAGAGGAAGGAGAGATGGATAGAAGCCAAAAATCTTCAGTAGGTGAAGGTGTAGAAATTTGCTGAATAATGATTAATTATCCACCGAGACTATCCTGATCACATACAATTCGAATTTATATGCAACACATAATCTCTTCCACTCAGATCATCAAACATGCAGAAATAAAATCAAGCGATAACACATCAACTCATCATACACATTAACACAGTATGTATGGGGAAAGCTTATAGTTGAAAACCCCGCAGCTATTGTGTATATTATAATGGAGAAATCATGTAACAAACTCAGTACAATACTCCTCACAAGTACTCAGTACTTTCTCATAAAGTTACACACAATCTAGCTCGGTTTTGAACAAGTTACTGGTTCAAAACTCATCGCCAATTGCCTTGCCTCTATTGCGCAATCCAGGTCTGTCTATATAGAGATCCAAGGTTCGAATCTCCTTGGCTTGATTGCGCAATTGTCATGGAAAAATCCTCCAAGTGTGGTGCAAATCTCATGCACAACTGATGTCGCCACTGATAGCTAACTCCACCCTTTCATCTACCTCTTTCACTGGTCTCCACTGAACTGATCATGCACTGTAGTGAACTGATGTGTTCTTGAGTTGAATAATGAGTTACTAATTAATGAATTAAATAATATTTAATTCATTCCACTCATAACTAATTGATTAGCTAGTTAAACTAATCTCAATCAGTTCAACTAAAATAAACAGAACACAACTCCACTATCTGTCTCATTAACTCCTCCAAACTTCTGCCACTGAAGTCCAACTGAAGTCAACCATGCATGATGCCATCAAACCCTTGGGAACCACGTGATTCCTTCTGTCAGATGCATGAGCCACTTCTGTAGCTCGAACTGAAGTGCTCCAAGAGAGTAAACTGTTGTTTATAGTGTAAATATTATTAAGGGTAAATAATATTTGACTTCCCTGTTTTAAGGAGAGGCAGTCTAAAAATAGACTTCGACCTCTTTGACCTAAAAATAGAGTCTCATATATTTTTACCAACATGACCAATGCTCCAAGAATCTCAAACTGGAATCCCCGAACCATGCTCCATATGTCTAAAAATAGACATAGTCTAAAAATAGAATTTGCGCCAGAATTTGCCTGCGGGCCCACTTAGTGAAAGCGACTTCATTTCACTAAGCTCCATCATCTTGCTGCATTTTCAACACTCCCTCTCAGCAAGATATGGATTATCTGCAACCCCTATCCTGCCTCTGTGGAATTCGAACTTGCTCCTGGTGAGCGCCTTCGTCAGGATGTCGGCATCCTGATCCTCCGTGGGAACATATGAAAGCATCATGATTCTCCGTTGAACACAATCTCTGATATGATGGTACCTGATGTTGATGTGTTTGGACCTATCATGAAATACTGGATTAGCCGAGAGTTTAATGCAACTCTGGTTATCACAGTAGATCACTGTAGGCTCCAAATGCAACCTAAACAAACCTGCGAGGATCTTCCTCATCCAAATAGCCTTGCATGCAGCCAAGCTAGCTGCCATGTACTCGGCCTCTGCTGAACTGAGTGCCACGGATCTCTGCTTCCTGCTGTACCAGGAAACTACTGTCGACCCAATGCTGAAAACTCCTCCAGATGTGCTCTTCTGGTCCGTTGGACTCCCTGCCCAATCTGCATCAGTGAAGCCAGAAGGCTTCGCTCCATCCTCCTGTCTGTACCATAGACCATATCCCGATGTGCCTCTGATATAGCGCAATACATGCTTTCCTGCCTTCCAAAAGAGCTTGGTAGGCTTAACCATAGCTTTCGAAAGCTGGTTAACTGCATAGCATATATCGGGTCGTGTATTTGTTGACACCTAATCCTATGGATGGGTGTGCATATGTATTTTTGTATATTATTTAATATAGGAAATAAGGAAGGCCAAGAGTCATTGGGAGATGAATCCCAATAGCCTCACCTCCCATCTATAAAAGCATGTACATTCTTCAGCTAATACACATTCTGATTTGAGGAGTTACCTCCTGGTTTGACATGGTATCAGAGCCAGCCCCACTATTGGCATTTCTGCCATGTGGTGTAACTCCCTCTCCTTTGCTCAGTCAATATTTTTTAATAGTTTTCTGCTGCTCTTAATTGCTAGACTGTTATTCTGCATTTTTTTTCCCTATATAGTACTGACATTTGCAGCTCCAACTCCTGCAGCTCCTGAAGACTGCAGGCTCTGTCATTCTGCAAATTGCAGGCTCTGCCATTCTGCAATTCCAGCAGTCCTGCAGCTCTGTCATTCTGCAGATTCAATTTCAAAATTTTTTAACGCCCTTTTGGGCCTCCTCCATTCTCCATCGACCAGCGCTCCTCTCCATTCATCCTTGCGCCCTCTCCATTCATCCCTGTTCCATTCTCCCTCTGCGCCCTACGCCCTCTCCCTCACTCTGCATACATCCCTCTCCCTCTCTCTCACTGTTTTTCATTCCCATAACACCAGCGCCCTCACTATCCGCCATCTTCCCACGGCCCTTCCGGCCCCTCCCATCCATATATGACAGTCGTGGTATAATACAGCCCCTGGTTATAATACAACGCCACCACAGCAAACGCCTCATACACTCCATATAACACCGCCCTTTATTCATTACCTCCATAAGGTTGCGTGCTGCGGATTCCCTGTTGCGTATTGCGTGTTGTGGATTTCATATTTAAACGCTGTTCTATTCCCTATCTACAAACGCACAGTATTACAAACGCACAGTATTACACCGCCATATTTAAACGCTGTTCTATTCCATACAAACGCACAGTATTCCCTTTGCGTGTTGCGGATTAAAGTCCCCAGTTTATCACATCACTCCAGCGGACTTGACTCCTCCCTGCTCAATAGACAACAATATCTGTGGTAAGTAGAATGAAATCTGTGTAATACCACTGCCGCGTTAATACAACTGTGCAGTGGTGTTTTGACACCACGGAATTGTGCGTAACCCGTCCCCTCCACCGTGGCCCATCCCTTCCCCGACCTCGCAATCCTCCATATGAACTTCTCCCTCGACCTCTGTCGCACCACCATTTTAATACCACTATTTCAACGCTTTTCCATATATAATACAGCATTTTGTTATATCGCCCTTTCATTCTATATCGCTGCCACTCTTATATACCACTCCACCTTATATTATAACGCACCCCCTCCCCACCACCATTTCACCATATCGCCCTCCCTTCCCTTCCATATAGACTTTTCACATACAAGTTTTTTATTCCCCAAACAAAAAAAAATATACATATATATTTTTTTTATGCAGAATTCAGTTTATAGCAAAGAGTATTTTTTTTTAAATTCAGTCTTCAGCAAGATTTTTTGAGCAGAATTAGTTTCCAGCAAAGAGTTTTTTTAAAAACTCAGAGTATTTCTCCAGCAAGATTTTTTTTCCCCTTTATTTCAAAGATTTCAAGAATTAAAAGTTTGTATAGCAGAAATTTTTCCTCTTCAGAAGATTTTTTTCTAGCAATCTAATGCATTCTCTCATCTCAATTGTTGGGGTGGTTCTCTTCGGAAAAGAGAACTATCTTGAATGGTCTCGGAAGATTAAACACACACTCATTTTTAATGAGCTGTGGAAAGGAATTTGTGAAGGACAAGCAGAAAATCCACCAGAAAAGCCCACTTCAGACAAAGAGCTTGCCATTTGGGAAAACAAGAACTGCAAGGCCTATGCCTTGATTGCAGCCTCAGTAAGTGAAGAGGTGAGTCGCCATATTTCATCATTCTCAAATGCCTATGAAGCCTTGAAGAAACTAAAAGAACTCTATGACTCACATTCAGAATTAGAAAATGTTCAATTGATGATTAAGTTGTTCAGTCTTGAAATGAAGAATGATGATCCCCTTGCTTTAGCTTCAAAAGTAAGATCTATAATGCATGACATTGAAAACACTGGTGTAAAAATGGACATATCTCTCATAGCATATGTTAAGGCATTATATCCGACTTACTCACATTATCTTGAGTCTTTGCAAGCAAGTGGAAACTTTGAGCATATCACCTTTGATAAACTTGAGCAAAAGTTTGCAGAAAGAGAGAAAGATTTTGGGAAGATGACAGTCCCTTCATCTTCCGAAGAGGCTACATACTTGGCACATAGAGAAAAGAGTCATAATCCAGATTCATCCAGAGGAAGAGGTGGCAGAAGAGGAAGAGGAAGAAGAAACTTCACAGAAAGGGGGGGCAGACAAGCTGACAAATCCAATCTTCATTGCACACGGTGCAATAGAGATGGACATGATGCATCCAGATGCAGAACACCATGGGACAAAATTGAGCAGCACAGAAATCAAGACAAAGGTAAAACCAATGAAAAAGACAAAGGTAAAGCACCTGAATCTGCTCACTATGTTCTAGCACATTGTAACAATGGAGTAACTGAAAACCTATTTGATGTTTCATTTACTTCATGGAGAGATGATTGGTTGCTAGATTCAGGAGAAACATGTCACATGACATTTAGAAAAGATTTTTTGAAGAATTCACTGACAAAGTTGATGGAGCAGTATATTTCGCAGATAAATCCAAACTCAAGCCATCAGGGCTTGGCACAGTCAGGCTTAAACTGCCTGGTCTTCTGATCATATCCTACATGAGGTTCTATACCTCCCGGAGTTGAAGAGAAACTTGCTGTCCCTGATCGAAATCCGGCAGCAAGGACACTCAGTTCACTTGTTTGATGGCAAGGCAGAGGTCAGATCAACATCAGATCACTCACTTGTCATGGAGGGAATAGAAGAAGGAAGACTCTTGAAGCTGAAAGGTTCATCTGCTCATGCTCAAAACTTTGCATTCAGTTCACATCATGATGAAGGTACATTCCCATCAAGTCTTTTATGGCATGCTAGATTTGGACACTTAAACTATGATAGCCTTCGTTTGTTGAAGAAAAATGGTGTTAATGGACTGCCTACAATTCCTAGAAAACCTAAGGAATGTGATGCTTGTATTCTAGGAAAGCATAGCAAACAGACATTTCATGATTCACACTCCAGAGCACATAGAAAACTTGAGCTTTTTCATTCAGATTTATGTGGCCCTATGCCTATTGCTTCTGCAAATGGAAATAAATACATGATGACATTTATTGATGACTACACCAGAATGTGTTGGATTTACTTATTGAAGAATAAGTCTGATGCTTTTCAAACTTTCAAGAATTTTCATGCATGGATTGAAAATGATTCACAAACACATATTGGCTCTCTACGTACTGATAATGGAAAAGAATACACTTCAAACGAATTTGAAAATTATCTTCGTCAACATGGAATCAAACATCAAACAACTGTGCCATATAATCCCCAACATAACGGTGTAGCTGAAAGAATGAACAGAACTATTTTAAATATGGTTCGCTCCATGTTATTTTTCAAGAATGTAAAATTGATGTTTTGGGCTGATGCATTTCTATGTGTTGTTTACATAAAGAATAGGTGTCCTTCAATTTCAATTAGAAACAAAACTCCTTTTGAAATGTGGCATGGCCACATTCCTTCGGTAAAGCATTTCAGGGTCTTTGGGTCCACCTGTTATGCCTTGATACCCAAGGGTCAAAGGAACAAACTTGGTGCTAGAAGCAAAAAATGTATCTTCTTGGGGTACTCCAATACCTCCAAAGGATATCGTCTCTATGATGAAGCAAATAAGAAATTTGTAATAGCAAGAGATGTCATATTTCTTGAATCTTCCAAGAGTGACAAGGTTGTTGAGCGACAACTTGATCGCCTGGATAGATTCACACATGCAAAGTATTTCCAAGAATTTGATAATCAGATTCCACATCTTGAAGGGGGGATTCCGATATTGAATCAAACTGTGGAATCATGTCCTGAAGCACTCTCTCCCCCACATGAAGAAACAACCACGGATGACACATTGGATGATGTGATTGGCAGAATTGGGAGATTGAATCTTGAATCAATCCCAACTCAGTCAAATGACCAGCCTGGGCCATCTCAGAAAGGTCCTCCCAAATGGCTGACAAAGACACTGGAGAATGTTCATCCTGATGAGGTTGGAAAAACGGGAACAAGAAGTTCCACTCAACAAATCGAAGGTGATGTAGATAATTCTGATTCTCCTGTTGATATGGATATTGCTTATAACTGTGAATTTAGTTTGTCTACAGATCATGAACCAACTTCCTTCAAAGAAGCCACTTCTCATGATGAATGGAAAGAAGCGATGCAGAAGGAGTATGATGCCTTGATAAAGAATGGCACTTGGAAGCTGGTTGATCCGCCTTTGGGAACGAAACCAATTGGCTGTAAGTGGGTCTACAAGAACAAGTCCAAAGCAGACGGCTCACTTGACAAGCACAAGGTCAGGCTTGTGGCAAAAGGATTCGCACAAAAAGAAGGAGTCGATTATGAAGAAACTTTTGCTCCCACAGCAAAATGGACCACCATTCGGACTCTCTTTGCCTTAGCAGCTCAGAATGGATGGAAAGTCCATCAGATGGATGTAAAAACAACCTTCTTGAATGGAGATCTAAAGGAGAAAGTTTATATGTCCCAGCCATAAGGATTTGTGATAAAGGGTCAAGAACACAAAGTTTTCAAACTTGTAAAATCCTTGTATGGCCTCAAGCAAGCACCACGAGCCTGGTATGAGAAATTGACCAAGCATCTTCTGAAACTTGATTTCAAAAATTTTGATCTTGATGATGCAACTTTGTTTGTTAAGAAAGTTGGAAAAACAGTTGTATATCTTGTGGTATATGTAGATGATCTTTTGATAACAGGAAACAATGAGAGCTATATTGCATCCATGAAGAAAGAGTTGAAGAAAGGTTTTGGAATGACTGATTTGGGTCATGTTCATTACTATTTGGGTATTGAAGTAATTCAACATCCTAAATTCATATTTCTTTCTCAAAAGAAGTACATTGGAGATCTCTTGAACAAATTTGGCATGGATAACTGTAATCCCTTAACCACTCCAATGGAACAAAACTTGAAGCTCACATCTATTGAAGGGAAGGAATTTGAGGATGCAACTAAGTATAGACAGCTTGTAGGAAGTCTTATCTACCTGACCACCACCAGACCTGACATTTCATTTGCTGTTGGAATCCTCTCAAGATTCATGCAAAAACCTTGTGAAGGACATTGGTCTGCTGCAAAAAGAGTGCTAAGGTACTTGAAGGGGACTCAAGACTTTGGACTCAAATATACACAGGTAGGCGACTTCAGCTTGATCGGATACTCTAATTCAGACTTTGATGGCGACAAAGAAACAGGGGTGTCTACTACAGGTTACACCATGAGTCTTGGATCAGGAGCTGTCTCATGGAGATCACGCAAACAGTCAGTTCCAACAGATTCCACGACCGAGGCAGAATATGTGGCAGCAGCTGAAGCAACAAAGGAAATTGTGTGGCTTCGGAAAATCCTGGAAGATTTGCAGATGAAACAAATGTATTCCACTCCACTCATGATCGACAACACTTCTGCAATAAAGTTGGCCAAGAACCCAAAGTTCCATGATCGAACAAAGCACATCAATACAAAGTACCATCTCATTCGACATCATGTTCAAGCCAAAACCATCCATCTACATCATTGTTCCACAAATGAGCAAACTGCTGACATCTTCACCAAAGCACTTGGAAGAGAAAAGTTTGAAAAGTTCAGATCGATGCTTGGACTCACCAACATCCCTTCGGATTAAAGGGGGGAATGTTGACACCTAATCCTATGGATGGGTGTGCATTTATATTTTTGTATATTATTTAATATTAGGAAATAAGGAAGGCCAAGATTCATTGGGAGATGAATCCC